>JAGFMF010012281.1:3378654-3410101 GCA_019455555.1 Galemys pyrenaicus | reverse complement strand
GGTGATGGTGCACTGGTGAGATGGTGATGGGGAATACATGGGGATTACAATTAATGGTAAGTATATGTAAATTTTTAAATATTTTAATAAAAAAAAATAGAAAGACCAGGTGCCTAATGCCAGACTGTTATACCAGAGCTTGACCCAGAAAAATGGATCTCTTGGCATTCTCCACATTCTATTTGGGTAACATAGTACATATCACACACTACACACATGTAGTATGTACTGTGTAATGTGTGAGCCCATGTGGGGCTCACATGGTTGTTTGTAGAGAGGGTAAATAAGCTTCAGGTGCTTGGAAATACTTAAAATTTAATGTCTTTTTACAATAGTAAAAATCAACTATTAGCTATAGAGCAATTTTTTTAAAAATATCTCATTTTTCTTGCAGTTTGCAATTTACAGAGTACTTTCATACAGGTGATGTCATTTAAGCCTCAACACTGCATATTTAGAGAGAAAAGGCAGGCATTGTATTCCAACTTTAGCTTAAAGAAAAAGTCTGTCTTGACAACCTTTGACTAGATTGCATACGTTCTCTAAGCTAGGCATGATCATGAAAAACTGACTGGTCTGATACAAGCCCACCTTTCATGTCATTTAAAAAGAGGCCTTTAACAACACAAATGTCATCTTACCTCAAAGGATATTTATCAGATGCCAAACATGGACTGGGCTGTAGAATGGTAGCTCATGTGACGTATGAAAAAGTGATTCTTGAATTAAATTTCTAACTCTGAAGTTCCTTTTCTCAATACCATTTCCAAGGAGTGTTTGGCCCCCTAGTTGGTATTGTGCAACTGGGGTGACAGAGGCTTAGGAATGAGCATCAATCTGACTTATGTTTAAATTTTCACTCTGGCCATCTCTATGTCCTATTTTGCTTCTCCGAGCTTTGGTTTCCTTATTTTAAACATTGGAAAGATAATCTCCACTCAACAGATTTGTTTTGAGTAGTCAATGAAATAAAGTATGTAAAACCCTTAGCACAGGACCCATATATAATAAAAATTCCTTAAAAACAAAGAGCCTTTCTTTATGTATGTCATGCTTAAACAAGTCCAGAGAATCCAAGAAATTCGCATCTGAATTCTTAACCAATCCAGTTTTCTGGCAAATCCTGCTTTCCCTTCTAGTTCCCTGTGTCAGGTGATGACATCTCCATCCTCGGAAATGACTATCTCAGCAATTCCAGCTCTATCCTCACCCTCTTGCAGTCCCATCCTTCTGTCCCAATAACTAATAGCTATTTTCAATGTGAAAATAAACAAAAACAATGGCATGAGAATGAGCAAAAGCTGTTTTTTCAGAGCTGGAAATTGGGAGAAGCTTCCATCACTGTGTTTTGGCAGAGACCCAAAGGCAGGTGGAGGAGAGGGAAAGCTTTATGGTGGAAAAGGGGGAGGTTTCAGGTATTTTGCATATACCCTAAGTGGAGGCTATTTGTGGGTCATTTGGGGGCAGACTAGCTACAAGTGGGTGGTCTGTGTAATCAGTTAGAGATGCAACTTTGCCTTTCCAACTTGGTCCTAAGTTGGAAGTGGGGACAAAAGTAAAAGTCAGTTATTGATCAAGACCTGGCCACATTGGTCTGGGTGTCATTAGGAGTTATAGTTTGATTTCGGAATCACTGCTAGAGATAGTGATCTGAAGTCCTCCTTCATATCAGGATATAGCAACCTGGCTTCTCAGGCTGTTTTCCTGGATTGGTCATTGCAGGTTGTGAGTCAGACTTCTGTGTGTATATATGGGCTGGCCGCTGACCATTGGTTTATTAATTATTCCTACGCCAGACTTATTTCATTCATTTCCATACTCCCTAATCTGTCCTCCAATTTACAGTTTCAGCTCACAGTGCCATTAGAATTATCTGAAAGCACTGACTCACACATGCTTTTGTATACAACTCTTATCTTCCTGCTGATGATGACTGCAAAGTCTGGATTCCATAATATACCATTCAACATCACAAGTTGAGTCCAGAGTTTGTCTGGCTTAGAGAGCAGTCTGGAGTGGGATTGTAAATCCACATTAGCACAATTTAGAACATACACTACACCTTCCCAGTCACCTGTTTCTGCATCCACATATGAGGAAAGTGGCAGAACTTGGCTCATGATGGTCATCAGGTTCTCTACAGGAAAAGAATTTACACTCTGCTTAAGTCCTTCTCCATCTTTCTCATTTTTACTAGGCAACATCTTCCCACCCTCTGTAATTCCAGTCTATTCCAATTCTACCTTCTCCCCTTTCTTTTCATTATATATCCATCCATCCTTTTTAACCCCAGGGATTTTGGCACAGGATAAAGATTCAATAAATATTTATAGAATTAATTTCTTCCTGAGGGTGTGCTTATTATCCAAATTTGTTGGATACAGATATAGTCAAATTCAATGAACTTAATAGTTTGAAAAAACATCAAACTTGTCCTGCACTTGAGAAATAGAAGTAGACATTCATGCATATGGCAGGTGGAAAAGCTACCCAAGAAGACAGTCAACCACTTACATCATTTAAAGTGAAACATGCTTTTATGTCCAGGAGGGTGCTTTAAAGTTTAAAAATCAATGCAGTGGAAGAGCTAGGAGCTTTTTCTTTGGAAGATTCTCAGTGGAAATTGGCAGCCTCCTCTGGTCTTTGCTGCTGCCATCTACACTTTCGGTGGTCCCTGCAGAAAGTTCTCCATGTGTCACGTGGACAATTAGAGCTGAGGAGGGCTCCGGACACAGCATGAACTACCATCAGGCAGCACTTTGAAAGCAGCTGACATTTAGGAAATTCATTCTGACCTTTGACTTTCTCGTCCTCAGAATTAGGGTAAAAAATTCACACACTTATACCCCCAACAAATACCTGTGGGCAGCAGAGGGAAGAAACACTTCTAATTTCTGGCATTCAACTCTCTGTTTCTTGGAATTTGTTTGTGCAGAGGTAGGGAAGATGAAGGAAGGGGATGAGAAATGATCAAAAGGGGAGGGCAAAAACTAATTTGGAGGTTCAAGGTCATTGCTCAATGTGACACTCAGAGACATTTGAACTTTGAGGAAGGGTGCCATTTCTATGTGTATAAACAGCTTTTCCTTGAAAAAGAATTTGGATAGCACTGTTTAGGTTTAAAACATTTCAGGTTTTTCAAAGACAGATGAGACATACACTCCAAAGCTGGGGAGACTGAACATCTGTATCCCATGAATGCTTTCCCAAGGCCCAAAGTCAAGCTCGGTGCCTAGAAACTAAAGCCCCACAATTCCGTCTTAGGACCTGCTGCGGCAGTCTGGAAGAAAGTATCAGGAACCCACGACATTTAGTGGCCTGAAAATCCAGAGTCCTCTCTAATAGAGTATGTGCTCATAAAAAGATGTTTAACCTGCATGGGAGACGCCCTATTGTTTTGACCTTCACGACAATTGGGTGTAAAACTTTGAGTAAACACCTTCCTGACACCTATTACAGGGACTCGGCGGGAGGCACAGCCATTAATCAGAACAGCGGCAGGAGGCAAGGGCTGCTGATGGAGCCCTGGAAAGATGACTTGGTCCCCTGCAGTTCTCACTCTTTTTCTTCAAATTAAAATCCAAGGAAATCAAGAAGGGGAGAAACTCCATTTGGTTTCTGCTTGCCTCCCCGAAGAAGGGGCAGGTTCAACCTGCCTGTGCTAAGATGAGGCAGGTGTGGGATGTTATTTATGCTTTAACTTCTCACATGGAGATGAAGAGACAGAGTCCAGAGGTGGAAAGACTTCTCCCAAGTTTCTAGAAGGGGTAAAGCTGAGCTCATGATCATGGGGCCAAGACTTCCCCAATGACATCAGCTTATTCTCCTTACAGATGTCCAGGAAGGGTGTGACCAGAAAGGAGCACAGCTGCATCTGCAGAAAGGGGTATCCTGGCCCTCTATATTTGGTCCTAACTTGGGGCCACAGAGACCAAAAGTTGAAAACAGGGACTTTGATTTCAGATTTTCTATGTACAAGTCCAGGTTCAGTCATTTGAAGGAATTGCCTTCACCCCTGTGTGCCCATTTCCTCATCTAGAAAATGAACTTAGTAACACAAACAACCAGCAATTCAGTTTTTATGAGGATCATTATTGGGCATTATTATGACAAAATCTGAAACTTGGACAACCATGTGATATCATCTTTTGCCTCGGGTCATTTCTGAGACAGAGACTTAAGCTCATCAGAAAGGACTTGTGTACTTTAGATTAATGACACCAGAGAAATAACGTTAACAGCAACTATTTGGAAGGAAGAGTCCTTTCATCTGTCACAGTGAAAGGAAACACATGAGCGCTTAAATCCTGTAAGCGGATAGGTGAACACCACCATACCAGGGCTGAGTGCTCTGAGTGAGCACACAGAGCAGAAGTGTGGAGATTTACGTATGAAGGACTACAAAGGAGATGCCATTTGAAGACCTTCTCTAGAAAGTGCTGGAAAAGTAAATGCTCATTTGAAATCCTTATTTTATCAGAATTGGACTTCTAAGAAATTCTAACCCTTGGATTAATTTTTCAAAACTTAACTCAAATACTGATTGAACTGCAGGAGATGTCACATGAGAGGAATAAGCAAACTCAAATGTGGATCTCAAGTGTTATTGGACAGCTCAGCTCCCACCAAGCCGAGTGACCTGGTTCAGCTGAGTAAACGGTCAAGGTACAACTAGTCCTTGTGATTTGAAGGACCATTGCACCCTTGGATGTGACCCTTGGCTGTTGTTGCTATGTGTTGTAAGTAATCCCTTCCACTAAGATTTCCTTTCTACGTTTTTTTTTTTTTTTTAAGATTTAATTATTTATGCATACAACAGCTGGGTTACAGGCCAGAGTCAAGTCGCGGAAAGTGAGAGGATTCATCAGAGACAGAGTGGGTTGCAGAACAGACAGATCCCCTGAAATACACTGCTGAGGGGAGCAGTGGGCAAGGCAGGGGAGGTCTGCTGCACCACGTGGGTCCCCTCCCTGGCCAGGGATTGAACTCACCCTGCTGTGTGGCGCATGCTTCACAGTGCAGTGCTCAATCCACTGTGCTACCAGGGAGGCCCTTGAAGGTGTCTTTCTCTAAGAAAGCACCACCGGCCCTTTGCCCTGCAGGCTAAGTGAAAAGGGATTTATTTAGTCAAACTTTAGTTTTATTTCCCTTCAAATCACATACCAGTTTGTCCTTGAGTATAAAATAAATGCTTACCCAGATTATCTATGATTCAATAGGTTATTTTACTAATAATAAATGCAAACTGAGAGCAAATCAGATATATAAAGTTCCATTAGTAACTCTGACTGAGAAATTAGCTTGTTTATTAAATATATATCCTTGGCATTCTACTCATAGGCAATTCCTTTTGACTTAAAAAAACTCAAGCTTTTTTACTGGTTCATTGAAGTTTTTCTTGTTGCTGTCTTGGTGTCTTGCCTCCCATAAAATGAATATCCATAACAAATATCATTACCATACTGCAAAATGTGTACAGGAATCTAAATGTACTCCTGCTTAAAAGCAAAACTGGAGTACATCCACCAGGCTGGTGTATCAAGAACCATTCTCAGACCTGTCTTCCTGTCTAGATTCCCACTAGAGAAGCTAAAAGCTAGAAAATTACTTTCACAAAAGCTTGAGAGGGGACCTGTAAACCAGCTGCAGTCAATGAGGTAAAGACAAAGCTGTCAACTGGAAGAATAGTGAGAAATTTTTTTCCCTTTTTGATAAAAGGAAGGAGAAACCATGAGAAAGGTTTCTCATTGGATGGTAGACAGCCTGCAATTATCTCCTTCAGTACAAAGACGTGGTACTTAGCATTGTGGCCTCCACCTTTTCACAACAAGGAAGTAAGCTTCCAGAGGAAGCCACTATCATCCCATTGCAGTGGCCCCACCAGACACCTGAGAGGAACATGGAGCCTTCAGGACAGTGAGTACCCACACACATGGGGACTCCTAATCCCAGATTTCTTAGTAAGTAAGTAATAAACTTTAAGTCAGTGTTAGTTGGGTTTTTTTAAATTCCTATTGAAAAGCAATCTAATAGATATACTGGCCTGTTGTTCTTGAGTTTACAATTCAAAACTTGAAAACTGAATATAATTTACCCATAAACTTGACATTTTTATTTATCTGCTTATATGTAATTGAACATTCTTTAGTTGTAAACCAACTAGATTGAGCATAATTCCTTAGCTTTACATCCCTTTAACTCCCAGGTAGAGATAAGTTCTGTACAGGATTTATAGTCACATAAAAGTTGGAAACATGGAAATGATAGGATTCAGAAAGTTAGAACCTATGCAACTAGAAAAGCAAGACACAATTAGTGATATTAGTAATGTGTGTGTGTTGTTTTGTTTTTTTTTTTTAATGATGAGAATCACCTCCCTTTGATAAAAGGCAAAGGGCAGTGTCCTTCTGATGGGAAGAAGAAGATCAGTGATATGTTGCTGATGGAATAAGGAGAACCTAAGGCAGACAGGATGTTGAGCTGGGACCTTGAGAGACTCACTGGAATCTGAAGGTCATGTATGGTCTGACCATGGGAAAATCTCTGTGAGTGAGCAAAGAAGGACACAAACAGGAAGACCTACCCAGTGGGCAAATTGGAGTCCCTGTGAAATACCACTCTTGGCGAAATCCAATATCCAATGATTTGATTCTTTTCTACCTGCTTCACTGCATGATTCAGCATGGAATGACAGAGGTGCCTGGGGAATGCTAAAAGAGTTCTCTTATCTCAAGAGAAGATATGTACAGGGGGTAAATGTAAATCAGAACAGTGAGAGAGTGTCAAGCCTGGCTAGCACCTTCTTGCCTTGATGACAGAGCTGTTTCTGGTTCTTTTTCAGATAAAAGGTGTAGGAACATTGTGGATATTATTATGCTCTGGGAAACTCTGAAAATTTGGCACTTTCCTTTCCCCTTTGCCCTGCTGGCTGACCTGTGGCATTTCTTCACTTGTCTGTTTATAATTAGGGTCCCTGTGAAATCCAGGCAGCCTGCTCTCCATCCAGGTGTGCTCATCGGCACATGCTGGGCCCATCTGTGAGATGAATATTAAAGGACATTTAAAAAGTTAACTGTTGCCATTTTTGCTCACACTCTCTCCAGTACATTATCATTTAACTTGTGTTCAATATTCTTTTCCACATACTTTTCTGATTATACAACTTATTCACCCACCAAAAGTCTGGTCATCAATCTGATGTTGAATTACCTTCTATAATGTTTGCAAGGCAAAGTCCATCTCCCACTTTTTTCTTTGGGGCATAATGACCTCATGATCTACATTAAGACTATTGATAACTTTTCATGTAAAAGAGTTAAAGAAAATAAGCAGTTTTCCTCCCTCCAGATGAAAACTAAAACCTGGAAATAGGGCAGTAGAATTCCAGAATGCTTGCCCAGGATGCAAGACTGGCTAGCCACTCTGCTCCCCTGTACCCCGCTTTGCGCTGTGCCATCATCCACTAACTCACAGGTGACCTGCCTTGATGGTTAGTGACCTCTGCTTAGAGGAGTGATTCCTCTCTTGTGGCTCTCTCTGTCTCTCTCTCCCCTTCTTCTCTTGTAGCTATTACATTTAAAAGCCCACATTAGTAAAGAAAAATCTATCATTGACACTTCTCTCACATAACTGTTTCAAGTGAGTGAATTCCTGTATGATTCAGATCAAGTTGAATTTGGTTTAAAATTGTCCACATTAGTGTTCCTATAAATAAAAATTGTGGAGAACTTTCCAAATGTGGTTGCATAAGAGAAATTAGCAGAGCTTGTCATAATTGTTCAGCTGAAATGGTGTTCAAGGTTGAGAGTAAGTTCATCTGCTTTCAACTGGTTTCTTGAAATAATTGGATTTAAAAATATTTTTTGATCCACAATTTCTTGAGTTCTATGTATATCGTTCTTGAATGTTTTAGGGGAAAAAATGATTAAGCAATAATTTCCTCTGCTTTGGACTGTGTGAAAATTATTTTTATTATGTCTATATTTATTGTGTTAAAACTTTAGGAATACATTGAAAACAGTTTAATAAATAAATTTAAAACAAAGGTCTTACATCTGATACAATTTGAGAAATTACCAACATCTGTCTTATGAATTAAGTAAAAATAAAAGACTAAGAAATGCTGAATTAAATTTTATAATTAATATTATGCTGACAATGATTGGCTGTCATCAAAGAATCTAATATAAACTAGTCAGTTGAATTAATAAATTTAGGAATTCTCATAGGAACAAAGACTTTGCAATGGGAATAATTATGATCAATATTTTAAATTATTATTTAGTAAATTATTCATTTACTAAAATGTAATTGATTTGCTTTACATATTGCAAACTAATTTAAATGGGACAATTATGTGACTGATTTTGGTATATTTCTATACATATTTAGAAATAAACTTGTAGTAAAATTCTTTAAACTATTCTGAATTTTTAGCCAAAATTATATGTGATACAGAGAAAAAATTGTTCATTCTTCAAGTTAGATAAAAAAATAAAATATAAATTACCAAAATAACTTTAAATGTAGTGTACTTTGTGCCTATTTATATATTTGCTATTAAACTAGACTTCAAATGCATATCTTCTTGAAATCAAAGGACAAAAGATTATCTATTTAATATTATAGTTTCTTGCTTTTTAAGGAAAGAATGTTTAAAATTTACTTAGAATATTCTGCAAATTTCCATAAAGGAAATCCATATTTTTGATACACATCAAAATGAAATGTGTATCAAAAATCATTTTAAATTTTACTTTTTAAAATTGAAGAATATGTATTTAAATGCATAAATGAAATGAATATTAATGTCATAGTAGACTGTCATTAAACAAGACTTTAAATGTTCACTTAAAGAATGAATTTTAAACATAAAATGCAACCCTGCATTTAGGTATTCCAGTGACAAGGAGTGTTATTTGTAATCTTTCTGCTGATAAACCCATCAATGAATTTTAATTCTTTGAGCAAAGTCATATATCCATGAATAAAGAGTAAGTGAGGTTGTTAAGCTTTAACACTTTTTTGCATGTTCTGTAATTACAAGCACAAAATGCATATATGTTACTTTGTTCACTTAAAAATCCATTCCCAAATCATTTGAATAACTGTAGAATTGATCTTCTTAATTATACAGTTAACTCCTAATTGTTAGGCATTCTGGCTATAATTCATTTACTACTAATCTTTGACAACAAATCATTGGATTTTCTTGCACGCTTCTGTAATGTATATAACAACAAGAAACAGCTAATTTGTGTTAAACTCATCAGAAAGGGGGAGCATTTTGCCCATCTTGGGTATCTTATTCAGTCTGACACTGTTTAAATACTTATTTTTACGAATTTCAGGTGTATCTTTAAGACTTTGTGAAAACTCCATAATCCAATTATGAATGACTGAACGTAGAATATGGAAATGAGAATGATATGCAATTCACTAACTAGTTAACATTAGCAGAATTTTATCCTGCACTCCGCAGGTTCCATCCATTGGAATTTGTTATTATTAGAATTATGACATAAGTGCACCAAGGTTTTGGTTAAACCAAGAACTAATTCTGGCCTCTTGTAGCATCTGTTTCCTGCTGTCTGTTTCCTTCCATCCCCAGAAGCCCATAGTTCAGCTATCATATTGTCTGCATTTCAAATTAATCAACTATGTTTAAAAAGAGAAGTCTTTAAGACAATTTTCATTCTCACTCACATTTTGTTTCTTCACTAACTCATTCCTACTATATCTAATGACCAGGATTTTTATTGTTTTTCATCAATTCTGAATATTTAAAACTGTGTCTATGAATTTCCTACTGTCATGTAGACAGGAATGACATCTTTGCAAGCATAATGCCCACATCACCCTTTTCTGATTTGCAAAAGGACCTGGTCTCTTGACAATAAAATTACAGATTTTGTATTGATCTTGAATTTGCAGTCTCTACTTTCCCAGGTCATGGACCATGTTATTATTCCTAAAACTCATGTAGAGGATCCTTCCCTGGCTCAGCTGTTTTTGTCAATTATTCACTTTCTTTTTTTTTTTTTTTTCCAGTCCCCACCCCAGAGTCTTAGTTAGTATGTCCAGGAGAGGAGAGTGTTTGCCTTTGTAACTAATTTCTAGAGGCTGCTGCCACCACTGATCTGGAACCCAAACATTGAGAAACACATATCTGCAGACATCACCACTACGAAAGTGTTTATTGTTGTTATTATCTCTTGAATTAACTTATAATTTATCACCTTTTATGTCACAACGTAGAAGCTCATTTCTTAAAAATGAAGTTTTTCCTTTCATATATATATATATAAAAATTTGCTTAATTGTGGCAAAATACACACAACACAATATTTAACTTCTTTTCTCTTTTTAAGTGTGCAGCTAAAGAACATTAAGCACATTTACCTTGCAATGCTACCATCACCACCATTCATTCAAAGAATTAGTCTCATTTTGAAAAATTGAAACTACCAAGTAAACACTAACACTTTGCTCTCAACTCTCTCCCAAACCCTGGAAAACATCATTCTACTCTTCCTCCTTTTCTAATGTTTTGCTATTGCTCACTTTTCAACATTAGAGTCTGTAGAATTTTGTAAGGGAAGTTTTGTTTTGTTTTGTTTCTAAGGAAATTCTAATAATTGCACTTATATATCTACCCTTGGGAATAACAGTAAGGATTCCATGCAGTGAACTCATTCAGGTGGTTAGCACCAGGTCAACAGCAAACAGCACAGACAGGAGACATGGAGGAGTTCACGTCTTTGCAGTTCCTAAAAGTCTTCCTGTACTCTCTTTATCACTCCAGCTCATCCTTTTCACCGTTCCCTGTCTTAGATAGGAAAAATAACACACAGAAAGGAGTATTTTAAATGCGCAAGTCAAATTTATCTTCTTGTGGCATTACTTTCCTGAAAAATCACAGTTAAGTGTTCAGGAAACCATTTGATATTTTATTAATTAAAAATCATTTCACAGATGATAACATTTTTATTAATTTCAAAGTAGATTTTTCATGATTATATAATCCCCTTTTATCATCAGCACCAACTACAGAAGCAAATATTAAGCGATAATCATCTATATTAAATATGTTATCCTTTTCTTTTATTACTAATAGTTGAGGAATAACAGCACATTGAATTAACTATATAGATGAGAGAAGAAATAGCAGAAAAGAACATGAATATGTATATCAATGTCAGATATATGTTCTGGGTCAATTATTATTATTATAATATCCTCAGACATTAAAATAAAGCTGTTAATGCTAGTTAAGATAATTGCTGTATTTAAAAATGAAATGATATATTTATATATCTGTAAAATTCAATATGTAATAGTGGTTCTGACCAACATACTAGAAACAAATACAAAAACAGTATGAAGGACTGACAAAACAAAGCTATTATATTGAAAAAACAAAAATATTTTCTTAGAATCTGTAACATATAGGTTTTATGTAACTGCAAAGATAATGTTTTAACTGTGCAGGGGGTTAAGCCTCATTTAGGATCACAAATAATAAGAGGAATATAGATGCATTAAGAAGGTCATAATAAAATTCTAAAATAATAAAGTGAAAATATCATAATCCCTTAGCCATCATCAATGTTGTACTGTAGTATCATAACATCTTAATACCACATTCATATTGAATTCACACTGCTGACAGTCAAAGTGACATCACCCTATACTCTGAAATATAATATGTTAATTCCTTGGATAAATACACATTCTTTTAGAGAAGGACTTAGTAAATTTCCCCGTTTAGAAATTTCCCTCACCAAGCAGCATTAATCTACCTGCTTTGGTATCAAATACTGAAAGATTTCATGTAGATGTCTTGATTTCATAGCTCACTTAAGGACATCCAATTCAAAAACATCCAGAGAATATAAGTAACATTTTAAGGGTTCTACTTGGAAAATATCACAACTGTATTCCATTCAAAGTTATAAACAATATTTATAACTTAAGTTTCAAATATAGTCATTGACTTGACATACTTAACTGCTCCATTTTTTCCCAAATATTGTACAAAGAATGTTGTACTTTCTTTCACTATTTTCAGGTCAGGTTCAAATTTAATGGTAAAGTAACATTTTCTTTGGTGCTGAAGCTAAAAAGCATCTATTTTCCCTTAACGATTTTGTGTTTGTTTCTCCAATAACCCAAATCACTCAGTTAACAACAAGCCTCATTTCACTCAGGACAGAAATTTGTAAAACAATTTTAAAAGGTTATACTTATGATTGCAGTATGTTTATATGAAATACAATAAGAAATTAACTCAAAACACTGATAAAAAAAATCACATCACATTAATGTCAAAGAATGTTTCTTGCCATACTATGATAACCCCTAAGCCCTTTCCTTAGTCATAAGGATGACGGCAGCTGAGGCTGTTTTTTACTTTTCTACATTTAAGAAACATTTTTGTCAGTTCAAGAAATAACATTCTTTGTGAAAATAAAATTTATGCTGTTTACTCAAATCAGATAAAAGTTCCAAGTATTTTATTCATAATTTTCTACTTAGGCTTATTGGCCCTTTCTTAATGGATTCTTCTAAGGACTCCACGTTGGAATGTCAAAAACTGTGCTTGCAGAAATGAAAGTATCCTCATTATGCTAATTTAGGTTCCAGTGATAGGCATGTTCTGCTTTATAAATTATATCCTCTTGTCAGAAGTCAAAATGTATTTAAATAACTTCATGGAAATTGTCATCAGATTCAAAATTGTGGGCCATATATGCCATTGTTTATTTAATCCAGCGGCTTAAAAATGGACATATATTTATTTTAAATATGTGCATGATTAATTTGTCACAAACATTATCTAAATGAAACCTAGATGCAAGTGTAATTTTCATGTATATTTTGATAAAGTTTTGCATTTTCTAAATGTATTTTAATTTTCAGGTTTAATAAGATATGCTAAATAGTATTAGTTGCTGTATATTTTAGTGCCAACAAGTTTGTTTCCTACACACTTGGAATTTTCCTAAAGGGTAAAATAAATATACATGTTTTCATAAAATTATTAAAATATCAAAAATTAAAATGAAAAGAGATTTGATTTATGAAAATCATTTCCTGTTCACGAAGAAGAAAAACATTTCCACTTTGCAATTACAATGTCACATACTGAAAAACAAAATGTGGTCTCATTGAAATTGAGAATATTTACAAATACCCAAATATTGAATAAATGATTTTTTAATGTGAGTTAAAAAAAAATCTGATATTTTAAAATTTGCTACTTAACCCATCAAAAGGAATCTGGAAAAGAACTGAAGGAATCCACCAACATAATCATTTTACTAGAGAAAAAGAATATATGACATTTCCTTTTCAACTATTCCTGATAAAAGATCAGATTTCATTAAAAACACACACACACACACACACACAACTACATCTTATACAGAGCAGTTGAGTTTGGTGCTCATTTGATTTTACTTTTCAGAATGACCAGTACTGCTGGTAGAGTAATCTTTGATGTTACAGAAAGTGAAAATATCAAAGTGAAGAGCTAAATCTGTTCGTTTTTCAAGCATATTAATCTTGTCAAGATAATACATAAAAATCAATCCTTGAAATTTTTTCCAGAGCCTTTTCTCCTCTCTTTTATCCAAAATATGAAACCACTTAGGAGGATAAAGCAATGTGAAGACTACAGAAAAATATCCAAGTTATATTTTGGCTAAGTGGCCTGAGTGGACAGTTTGCGTGGTCAGAAAGGATGTTTGTGAAACTCTTGGTATTTGTGATATTGGCTCAGCTCTTGTGTATGACAGACTGAAAATTTATAGTATGACTTTTTTTTTTTTTTTAACAATTCAACTGAGTTTCAAACCCCTGACAGTAACAAATACAAATTGCACCAGCCCAAAAAAAATTGTTGGGGCTAATTTTAATATTAATGAATTCTTTACAACCTCAGTTCAGCGGTTTCGATTAAGCTTTAATTAGTAGCCAGAGGGGAATCCAAAACAAAAATAAGGAGTTGAATTGCTAATTAAGTTAGTTTGATGAGGTAGAGTTTTAGTAAAAGACTGGTTGTTGTTAGCTGTGCAAGTTCTGACAAGCTAAAAATACTAAAGATTATCATTATTGTAACTAACATTCTACATTATCACCAGCTTTCTACACACAGCAGACAGTTCATTAGAGTCCACGCTTTTGTCTGTTGGAACTGGAATTAAAGCCTTGTTAATCAGAGGAAAGTGCATGGGGACAGGAGCCCAAGACAAGGCCATGCAACTTCACCTTTGATTGCTTATAAATCAACCAGTTATTACCCCAACTATAACAGCTTTTTGTCATTCACTGTTTCCTCAAACATCTTCTTTATTAGAAACTGATGTTGCAAAGGAGTTTGTTCTCTACCTTTGACGGTTATTATATTGTTCTCTGTGTTCAGGTCTTGAACTGCTTCCAAAATTCCACAATTTCATAATGAATTTGAAATTTAAGAAGAGACTGAAAAACGAGGAAAATCCACATGACTAGACCAAACTAAAATCTACCTTCTCCTAAACAACTATGGATACTCATTCTACATAAATAATGCCTGAGAAATTTTTTTTGATTAGTTGAATCCTCTCTGTAATAGGTTTTATTTGTTTAAAGTTGGGTCATGGTTACTGCAGAGTTGTAAATTAACCCTTTAGTATAATTGACTATTCCTAGTGCAATATGAATGCTCTCCTTGTACCCCAAAGACTACTAATTATCCCCTCGAAAGCTCTCTGGTAACAGGGATTCACCCAGACTGCACAAGAGGAATGTGAACCATTTTTTTTTTTCAGGATTGTAGAGAATGTAATTTGATTTCTCCATACTCCAATGTTTTCTATAATTTGTGTTTTATCCTTTTGCTTAAGGTTTCAAAGCCTACAAACCCAATAACGTAGGGATAAGAGAAGACAGAAAAATAAATGATATTGTTTCTGAGGTATTAAATATAAGCCTGGCTATCGGAGCTGCATGGCACTCACGAATCGTAATCAGGTACTTTGATTTAACACTGTTTTGTTTTATAATAAGGTGGTTGCCATATGTTGGAAAACCTATCTGCCTGTATCTGAGGGGCTCCATACCTCTGTAACAAATCCAAAAACTCATTTTATAATACCTTAAATCTACCCATTGTAATGTAGCTCCACAAGTGTAAATCCACATCAAACTTTGCTCATGAATGTAGCTGGAAGATTACGTATATTATCATTGAAAGCAAAGGGGAAGCAGTGAATTAGAATGCAGTGGATCTAGCAAAAATAACTTTCAGTAAATCTTCTTTTAATGCATAGTTTACAATTTTCTTTTGCTCAGCATGAAACTGATTAAGATCCCCCTTCTAAAGAATATCGTCCCCCTCACATAGACACATTGTTTAATATAGTTACATCCCCGAATACTTGACAAATCAGAATTTCAATGCCGCAAATGTGATGCTTGTTTAACAGCAGCAGAGAGTATTAATAATTTATCTATTTGAATGTAGAATAGGTTCCAATTATAGTATTTCACATGGTGTAGCAGCTGAACACACACTCTCTTAGAGGTAGAGGGAAATCTTTAGCTTAAGCAAGTTGTTGATATCTACTGGAAGAAATCAGAAATTGATACACATTATGTTTTTCCACCAATTGAAACATAAGAGTTTTAATTTAATTTGATTGGACGTTAAAAATTAAAATTTAAACAGGTAATAAAACACTGAAAAGAAGACAAAGAAAACTTTCTTTAAACCACTACTATTGGTTCCTAAAGATAAACTAGTCTGGATATCTATGAAATTAAGATTAAGAATCCTTAACATGATTTAAGTTTTTTTTTTCAAAGTATTGCATACTATAATATGCAAGAACAAAATAATTAGAACATTAAAACTTATTTAAATATCTAGCTCATAATCCATGGTGTGTTTCTGAGACACCAAATTAATTAGTTCAGTGAGTCAGAATCAACATAGCAACAAACAAAAAACTGAAACTTATTATTGAAATGATTTCTAAAAGGTATCAAGGGCGTCATTTTACTAATAAATTATTTTATGTCACTGCTATAGACAAAATCTAAAAACAAAAAATTGTTTTTAAGAGGTAGATATTAATTCTTTTATGATTATAAAGTATCTCTAAAACTTATTAGAATTTGGTTCCTTTTCTTGCCATTAGGATATCAAAGAATGTCACTCCAAGTAGGATTTCTTCTTTTTTTAGTTCATAAAAATAACCCTGATTTCAGACCCTGAAGTAAGACACCAACCCAGCAAAGATATATTCGAAATAAAATGAGTCCAATGTTAGGGGATTTCTTATTTCTTTTTTGCTGCTTTTAATATTTTCATTCATCTAGTGAAATTCCATCTTTTCATGACATTCATGAACATAATTGAGATATGAATGGAAACATGAGTCCACTTAGAAAAAAATAACTGGTGGAAGTTTTGCCCCCTTTGGCCCAATCAGTGCACAGCTTTCACTCAACAGAAAAGAATCCCCTATTCTCCTCATCCCTGAAATCCCATAAAGTCCTCTGAGTGAACCTGAGGTCATTGAGAAAAGAAAACGATAGAAACCTTTAAATTACATTTAAATGATTAGATGATATTTTCATGTTAAAAACTTTTCAGATACAGAGAAATTAACAAAAATTAGCACTTTTTCTTTCTCCTTGTCATCTGACTCTAATTATAAAAGAAGCAACTGCTTCTTTTTAGTGGTGATAGATCATTTTTAGGATTTTAGAGTAGCAGACCTTCTTGCTTTCATCCCAGAGAAAAGAATCTACATGAGGCTTTAAAAATGAGTATTACAAAAATAATAGAGCTGCTTGCTGCTAAGTTTTAACACTTATTTAATCTGTCCTTGAATAAATAAGGCAGCAGTAGCATGCAAAAAAATCCTTTAAACATAATCACCTGTTTTATGAAACTACCTCAGGTATTAGATGTTTTGCAAAGTGAGTGCTATGAGAATTTTGGTTACTATATCCTGGTGTTTTTATTTTTAGAGAGAAATTTTAACATTCTTGTATCTTGAAGTTTTATTTGGTCTATAGCTTCATAACGACATTACTATTGTATTGAACTTTTAATTTACATGTGTTACTGCAGTTTATCTTCAAACCATAAGAAAGCATGATACTAGCATTTCTTGTGTACTTACTGGTGCCTAATTCTGTGCTAAATCTTTTCAAAGGTATCTCACATCACCTTTAAATAAACTCTTTAGGAGAACTCTTGAGTCTTGGCTTAGGAAATAATTGCAAGAATTATGTGCAGAATGCTGCAACTAACCACACAGTAAGCCCAGCCTCAAGCACGGAGTTCTACTGCTGGACCTAAAAATGGCCCTATCACTATTCTTGATACCACCCACCCACTTCCCCACCACTTCATAGCGGGCATTCTACACAAAAGAGCAGGCAACAGAGGTAGTGTCCAGAGGGATATTCAGGGCATCAAAGATTGACTTGATGATACATAGGTAGATGTGGAATTCAAGCCTTTAGAAAGACTGTTTACTTTTTAAACTTTTTTCTCCATGTGTGTGTGTGGGGGGGGGGTAGATAGATTTATATATGTATGAAAAAAGATATTTAATACAGTTCCTGTGAGCTTATTGATTTTCCTCCCCACTGCAGACCACTGTCTGCACTATGTATGAAGTGTCTACACATAGTAGAAAATTCATGAGTATCTGCTCATGAATGAATGAAACACCTCTTTGGAACCAAGAGTCATATTCTAAATCAATATAAATTACTTGCCTACAGTAAGTGGGCCCTGAAAATATGTCCACTGAAAATTCAGTGATGAAAATTCTCATCTCTGAAATAGCAAACTCAAGGACCATCATTTAGGTACCTGGACAATCAGGTCAGGACATGGGAGGCAGCAAAAGGGGTAACCCCAAGAGACAGATGATTGCCTGTAGTAAGTGTTGTGGGGAGTGGAGGGGACAGCAGCCTTAGTACTACTACGACTCCATCTGTAGAGAAGAGGAAGATTTTTCAGAAGATGAAGTCCTCCAGGGGGAGCTTGCATCTCTGCAGAGCCACACAGGCAGAAGGTGTAACAAGATAGCTGAATCTATCGGAGACTCCCTGTATTACTTGGGGCTCTATCCTGAATAAAGCACACGTGTGAGCCTTAGTCTTCCAACCATACAATAGAACAATTTTCAGACCCAGCTCAGGGGCAGTCAGTGTGGAATCACTTCTTAAATAGTTCAATATAAGGGTCAGAGTTCTTTCACAGTCAACAGGAGAGATGGGGAGACCTGGATTTGTCACTTAGATTTGAACTCCCTCCCCAGCTCCACTTCTGCTCTCTGGTTGACCTCTAACACGTGACCTCAGTTTCCCCACCCAGTAAACAGGTAATGCCAGAGTGCCTACCTCCTGCACCTCATGTGGAGATGCACTGAGAGAACTTGTAGCTCATGTCAGCAGCTGGCAGGAGAGATGGATGCTGTGCTGCTGGGATGGGGATTTGGAATGTGGGGGTGGAGGTTGCAGGTGCTTCTCAGATAAAATGACAAAAGAACAATCTGGGTGCAGGTCACAAGGGAATAAAGAGGCCCCTCCTTGCCATTTGTATGTCCTCTTCACTTATTCTCATCACTGGCACATACTCAAAATACACCAGGAGGAAGAGCAGCTTTTTCCTCAGCCCCCTTGCCCACTGAAACAACACAGGATTCAGAGAACTTGTCCTTTTCCAAGTGTCCTCTCCTCTCCACCACGGGGTTCCTAAGGAGCAGCTTTCATTTCTAGGTTCACTCCAAGTTCTACTTGATGCTCACTTTTCATGGCACACTTCCTCTGGGTGACAGTGCCGTGAGCTTCCTATGCTCAGCCTCTAGCCCACCCTCCGCAATTGGACCTTCTTTCCATGACTGATCCCCCCTACCCAAACACACATAAAACAGGAAGAGGGCAGGGAAAGGAATTATTTCACCAGCAATTCCTGCAACCTTATCGAACTCTTTTCTAATAGTTCAAAAGGCAGTATTAGAGGGAAAGTATAGGGAGGACAGCAAGAAGAGAAAGGAACCCTGAAGAAATGAGAGCAGATATCTGTCCCACTAACAATAACAAATGGGAACAGCAAAACCCTTGTACCTAAGAGGGAACTCTAATCACTTAGTATGCAAACACAATTGCTATCAACATTTCCTTTCTCAAAACTGCCACAGACTATGCCTGTAAGAAAATTTTTTTAAAGACTTATTTATATATACATACAAGAACTGGGGTATAGGCCAGAAGTGTGAGGGGTAAGAGGATTTACCAGAGACAAAGTGGGGAACAGAACAGGCAGACTGACTAAAGTACACAGCTGAGGGGAGCAGCAGGCAACACAGGAGAGGTCTGCTGCACCATGTGGTTCACCTCCCAGGCCAGGGATCAAATTTGTGCTGCAATGGCTGCAGATGCTTCATAGTGTTTAACCCCTTGCACCACCAGGGAAACCTCAATGCCTCTAAGACAATTTAAAACAACAAAGACACTTACAGTAAAACCATGCAAACAACAGGCTAGAGAAATGCTGAAGTTGGGGGTGGGGAATTGTGGTTGTACTTTGACTGTATTTTGAAAACTGCTCAGTACGTGCTCAAACTTTTGGAGACTTGAACACACATGTTCCCAAAGTATACATCTGTCCTGTATTCTTCATGACCTCTATAGAGTTTATGATTTTACTTGAAATGTGATAAATGTATTATGCTTTCTAGAAATGCAACCATACATCTACTTTTGAAAAGAGGATTTATTGCAGTTATTGTGGAACTAACTACTTGCAAATGCTCTTACATTTGTTTTGTGAAGATTTTTCCCTCTAGGGCTACATAGCTGAGGGATGGCGGAAGTTTTGTACCCAGTCTTAGCAAGGTTCTCTGAGGCAGGAGACTACTATACAGAGGATGGAACATAATGTGAGAACATTTCTGCTCATTGTACATATTGAGTAAGTTGTGTCATATCTTGGCTCCAGATAGAAATGGTCTGAAAAAGAGAAGAGGATTGTTCTTCTGTCCTTTTCCACAAACAATCACACCCTAATACTGAAAATTAAGGTCCAGTACAGTGCTTATTCAGGAACAACTTGTTGATCCTGTGGCCCAGGAAATCGTGGTTGATGTGCAGGTTCAAAGACGGTGCACTGGTGAACTGGTGGTAGAAATTCTACGTGGACTACATCCAGAAAGAAAGCAAACATTGCAAGAAAAGAATAAAAATTAAATAAATAAATAGTAGAACTCTGCAGTGAAGAACCAGTTCCTGAATTGGCTTGTGGAGGTCATGGCCCTTCCTGTGGTGTACAGTGTGCCAACAGAATGGAGCTTCTTACCTGCCGTGATTTGAAAGGTAGTTGAAACTAAATAGATGATTTCAATCTGCTCTCACACTTAAAAAAATTCAAAAGCATATCAGTAGTAATAAACTATGACTTCATTAGAATGTATCCTATAACAGGATTAAGGAAGAATGTGTCAATAATTGGCAAAGGTTTAATTTCATTAATTAACACCTTCATGTGAATACAAATGTGTTATCCTCACATATTATAGGTGAAAGATTACCATTAAAATAAATTATGACATTTATGAATATTGTTTCTCGATTTCTTGTAACTTATATTTAGTAGGTTAATTCAAATATATTTGTGTAGATCTACATTTAAAACAAATATTTTCTGGGTGAAAGGTGGAAGGGCTTTAATAGTTAACATCTCGAAAAATCCCTGAGGAAGAAATCAGAATTTTTTATATAAAATAGTGCTCATCTTAATTACTTTTGTTTTTTCACCCGTCTGTGTAGAAACAAAGGGTAATTGTCAGTCTAGTTATAATGTAATGTTCAGGCTCTTTTTTTTAGATTTACTATGCAAAACTAAAGTGCTATTTCTTTCCAGGAATAATTGCTAGCCAGATGAAAAAGTGGTCAAATTCAGTACTTAAAACTTCAGTGCTGTCAGGGCCTCCCAGCAGCGCCAAGGGGTAAACATTGCAATCTGAGGGGACCCAGCCACTGCAGAAGGAGCTCCATATCCCAACAATGAGGGGACACACATGGTACAGCAGACCTCTCTTGCCTCGCCCACTGCTAGCCTCAGCAGTGCATTTCATTATCTGTCTGTTCTGTTCCTTACTTTGTCTCTGATGAATCCATTCACCACCCCCCACATCTCTGGCCTGTACCCCAGTTCTTATATGCGTAAATAAATAAGTCTTTAAAAAAATTCAATGCTGTTTTTTAAATTTTGTCACAAGTGAAAGGCTTACATTGAAAGTTGATTAAGGGCCTCCCTGGTGGCGCAGTGGGTTAAGCAATGCACCATGAAGCAGTCCACAGTCACTGCAACATGAGTTCGATCCCTGCCGCCAGCCACATGGCATAGTGGACCTCTCCTGCCTTGCCTGCTGCTGCCCTTGGCAGTGTGTTTCAGTCAGTCTGCCTGTTCGGCTCCCCACTCTGTCTCTGGTGAATCCTCTCACCTCCTGCGACTTGGGCCTATACCCCAGTTCTTGTATGCATAAATAAATAAATCTTTAAAAAAAATAAAAGTTGATTAAACCTTCTAATCCAAAGTTTAGCCAAAAAATACACTCAAATTACATTTATATTCTCATTCCTTCTAAAATAATCCACATTTTCTTTACAAATATATTTTGGAGAAACAAGGTGTTCTTCAGTTGAAATAATTAGTCCAGGACTAAATAAGAGGGAGAAATGGCTTGCTACATTTATCTATTTCTAGTTAGATATGGTAAAGTAAACTGTTGCTCACTGAGAGGTAAAATCTGATGTTAGTTTAGATAAGCAAGTAGAGGAAGAATAATTAAGAAGTGACATCTAAGTTACCTGATTCCTAAATAGGTTATTTCTAAGTTTCACTTTGCTACCTTGTTCACACGTGGGATCTGGCAAGGTCTCAGGAAATTTCTATTTTAAACAATCATTAGGATTACAATGGCTTCACTCCCATTGAAACTCTAAATAGATGGAAAATAAGCACATATGCATTAAGGCAATGAACTTTGTTGAATATTTTAAAATGCAGCTGGCAAACATTCATATGATTTAATAAGGGGAAAAGAGGAGACCATGAATTTACACACCTAAATCATGGGCTACATAAATAACTTATTTTAAATTTAAAATAAATGCATAGTTGGAAGAAAAATTACAAGCCTGTGTTCAAATCTTATGGATCTTTAGGCAAGTGAAAATAATTTAAATCATTTGATTAATGCAAATTGGTGTAAAAACATGTGAGTCATGTCAGTGCATTTGTGGGGAAACTGTCCATGGCCTTACTCAAATTGCACTGACTTAATGCCATCTAATATCTTTTCTAAACATTCTGCTAATTAGGCATATACAATTCTCAATCCATTGCAAGCTGTTATTTCTTACTAATCAGATTAATAAGATAGGCCAGTACAAAATTGTTGGGACCTTTTCTAAAAGTAATATAATTCTCCTTTAAAAAGAATTTTCCATTGTTGAGACATTAACTCTTCCAGAACTTTCTGTTCCACTATGACAAGACTGATGCTTCCTATGCAGTAACCAAATAACCTGGCTAGTCGCCAGTGTTAGGATTTCAAAATTCTATTCCTTAGTCAGACCCATGTAATTTACACATTGACTTTTTATTTGGGGAATTTAAATACAGGTTAGTGTAGGATTGATAATTAGGTTTATGCTATAAATAGTTCCTTATATATTCAAAATCTTGCATAACAGAAATATGAGAAGTTCTCACAACAATCTGATAATTTTCCTTTCATTTTCTTACTTTTATGAAGTTTTCCCAATACTTTCACTTTAAGAGTTTATATTTGGGAACATTCTCTAAAACCTTTATTTTGTTCTTATATATAACTATAATGTGATATATTGTGACAAAATTCCACAGAAGCTTTGTGACTAGAAAATATAGTTTAAAGGAGAGGTTTAAGTATCTATCATTCTAATTTACCAATTTCAGAAATAGATAAAATCTAAAGTCCTAACAATTCTGTAATACTGCTATGCTATTTTCACTAGATAAATGTTGAAATTTTAGTTTGGAAGTAAATATGGATGACACGCTTGCCAGTAGATCTCCTTCTTAGGTTGTAAAAATTAACACAGCCTTTGTACATAAAGAATAGTGCAGCTTTAAAACTAGCTTGCAGAATTTTAACCTATTAAGATACAAAAAGATGAGTCATGAAATTAAGATGATAGCTAAGACATAGATGCTTATATTTATTAGTACTAATTTTATGTGTTAATTATCAACTACTTGTGTGCCCAACTAGTTCATCATGTCATTGGTGATTTGGCATTGTATCATGCAGCATTGAAGTGAAGTTCTTCATGCAGTATTGAAGAACTTCACTTCAATGCTGCACTGAATGCTGCATTCACATCACTGATAGAGACATAAATACAAATTGGTGAAAAATTATGGAACTGAATATTTCTCTTAGGTCTTTAAGTCACACAGATAAAACTTGAAATATTTTGACAGAAGTATTGAAGATTTAAGTCATATCTATTAACTACATAAATATCTGATTTATTTTTTTAAACCTCAAATTTCAAACAAACTCTAAGAAATACCTGAAGTTTCTAGGTTGACATGAGTTTAGCGTGCCCTTTACATAAGCCAGCAATTAAATGGCAGCAAGAAATAAATGTTAATATTCCTTAAATTGGCTTTTTTGGGGGAGGGGATGAGAATGGGGACAAGGAGAGGAGGTGGTGGAGGAAGGACTGCAATGGAGTATGGCAAAGGACTAAGAGTTCTTTGGTGGTGAGTCTGGTGACTACACCTGAGGGGAGAAATGCTAGACTATCACAAAAGCAGCAAGGATATAAAACAACGATACTTTAATAATAAGTATTAATTAATTAAAATGTTGAAAAAGAAATAAATGTTAATACTCCTTCAGGCTTTGGGATGAGGGTCATTAAGACTCAGTTGCCTGTGTTGTATGTATTTTTACCTACATTTCTTTCTCTGTGCACTTACTTTTCCAGCATATGTGATTTTTTGTACCAAGACATGATATCCCAATTTACAGCCCTGTGTTTTCCTCTACTGCCAAAGGAATCATAGTGGTTCAGGCTATTCTTAAGAAATTACATTTCCCAGGTGCGGGGAGGGAAAAACAGCAATTTCTTTAGTGTCCAGTCTCTTTTCTTTAAGGATGAAGGGAAAGAATTTTGCTAAACTTTTATGAATATATCTGTAAAAAAACACAAAAGTTAATATCTCCAAGACTTTTCAGAGGATCAAAATTAGTATTGCTTTTTCAGTAAGTTTTCTGCTAATACTCTGAAAATGCCACAAATTGAGGCATTAATAGTCATATTAATGAATATATCTAATCTTCTAAAATCCCACCTATACTTACAGATGGCTCTGTTTCTCCAAGTAGAGTATCCTTAAATTTACTAACTGTGGAAAATGTTTTTCTAGAATTGTTTCTTCAAAATCTTTTTTTTTTTAATCTAAATATATTATTGATCAAAAGGATTCAGGCAAAGTCTTGGGTGACAATTTTATGGAATGTACATTTCATTGAAAATGTATTCACTACAACTATAAATACAGTGACAATATAAAATATAAAATGTCTTTAAAATCAAACAAAACCTGAAACCAAAATATATACTCCTAATGAAAACATCTTGGCAAAACATGTACTCATTCTAATGATGTTTTTGCTTAGATATTTTGAAGTCCCTATTTTTCTTCCTGGAAGTGACTTTGTACTTCATTTGTGATTCTTATCCTAAGATTGTACCATAGTTTTGATTCAGAAGCGAATCAGTTAGTTTGGTCATTAAATAAATTTGCCAAGATCAAATGGCATTTAACAGTTTAAAATTTTAATTCTTATTAAAAACATAGTTGTTATCTATGGTATTATTTTAAAGAATGTGCAATTAAATTTTAAAGAAATTCTCAAAGTTCCAAAATTTATTTGAAAATTGCTCCAAGATTTGAAAACCTATAATGTTTTGATATTCCACTCGAGTCATGTTACCATGATGGAAATTCTTAAGGTACATTTCAATCATCCTTCAATATTTATTTAGAGTATATTTAACATTGCCTGGGGAAACTCCTCTTCTCCTCATTTCAATGTGGCAGTTTATAGAGGAAAGGTCATTCCTCTTCAAGAGATAGCTGGAAGTCACTTTTTGGACCAAATCAAGGGTTCCATGACATCTCATAATTCTCCCCCAACCAAAGAGATTTATTTTGCCAAGTTTGTCAAACCCATGTGAGGGGATTTGGGATGCATACTTTTCTCCATTTTATTACATATTCAGTGGTGTCTAAGTCTCCAGATTACATTCTCTTATCCATCTTGACAGATATCTGAATTCTGATATGTTGCACATATTGGTCATGGAACTTTATTTTTCATAGTCCCAGTTTATTGTTTCAAGAAGAGGTAACTACTCAACTCAGAGATTGTTTAGCAAGATATTCAAAGTAGTGGATGCCACTACTATCTGCAAATAGATGTCATTGTTGGATCTCTTCCATGACCTGAAAAGTGGCCACAGATAAATGAATTTGGAAACTGTAGAAATGACAAGGATGACCTAATGAACAATGGTTTTAATTGGGTGAAGTCAATACAGTCTTACCTACTAAACTATTTAAAAAACTATCCATTTTCCTTATGACAGTCTATTTGTTAATAAAAGAAAATGTAAGTTACACAATAAGAATGTATTGCCTTTGATTTGGCCATGAAGATTACTCATCAGGTGGAAGTTAAAAACAGACTGCTGAGAGACACTAAATTTTATTAATAAATATGAACCATTAAAAAGTGATATTTTATTCTAAAGATTACAAATGAAAGATCAATACTGAAGTTAGTTCATTTTTAAATGTCCAAATCTCAGGATTTCTTTAAAAGATTATGTTTAGCTTGAAGTTCTAAGAAAACCCTTTATATTGGTTTCAAATATATTAAAATCTGAAATTCAAAAATGGAATGATGAAAAATTACATCTTCTAAATCAAGGTTTTTAATCCATGATCTACTCTGAAAAAATATATTTTTTTTTCTTGATGGTAGGATAGAACTGTTATAATTCAGCTACAATGTAAGCATTTTTGTGCTTATTGTGGCCTCTGAACACATGACTTATCCATTGCATTCCTAAGCATTGTTCTAGGACCATGGCTCCATGATGCTTTTCAACTGGTCAACAACTACATTGTTGAGATCTGCCAAATGGCAAATCAACCCTTATAATTAAAGTTGACAAGCTGACAAGAAAAATGAGTGTATACTTGTATCTATATATGAATTTTTATGTCACATTGCCGTCTGTACACTTGTTTGCTTTTTTGTCAATAGCCGAAGGCTCATTTCTCTGTACCAGAAACATGTCATATTCCAAGGTCTTCAGACAGCTCTCCTTCGCCCTAGTGAGTCTGTTGATTAATTTTGGGTACTCTTCTTAATTAACACCCCAAAGGAGATCTAGATTATCTAGCCTATAGTCTTTGAAAAACAAGTGAATTTGAAGAATAATGACCCAGGGAGACAGGCATGCTCTCTTCAAATGATGTGATAAGAACACTGAGTCTCTCACATGTCAAAATCATATCAGGCAATGCCTAGGGAGGACACAGGCCTTTAACAGGGGCAAATATAGAGATTTGTATTCTTCTAATTTAATTTTCTTTTTGACAAGGAAAGAAATGATAGATGCCCCTTGACAGATGAAACATGATGTCCCAATGCTGCCATGGTTGCCATTGGCCTTGATTACTAACTGGTCCCATTTTTTACCTACAGGCAGATGAGTTGATGAATGACAGAAAAGAATGAAGCAATTATAACAGTGGGATGTAGGAAACTAGCTAATTGTACTCAAATCTGTAAAACCTAATCATAGATCCAAGAAGTATGATGCTCATGGTAGCTTTCATAAGTGTGTCTAAAGACATTTATGCTTTACTTGTGAAGATTACAACTGAACAACTCTGGCAATACTAGTTTCACAAAGAAATCTGAGTTCATCACTTTAAATAACTTCTACTGAGGAGAGATTTTCAGATTCATTTGTTAAACCAACTGTTGCATCTGTCAGAAATGATAGTATCTACATTCTCTTTAACTTCCAGACAACATCAAGGACAGGTGGAGGGGAAAATAAAAAAAAAAAAAAAACTACCATGGGTTTTCAAGCAAATAACTTTAGAGTAAATTAGCCTAGTTTTGAAGTCTTAAATAATTTCAGTGTCTTAACAATAGTTTTCATTGTATTTCACTGTAGACCACTGGACTGCACATTATAGTTAAGGGGCATTTTTAAAGCTGATTCATCTAGTTGTTACTATTGTGTTAATTCTACTCAGCACCGAGCAGCCACCGAGCATATTTTAAAAAGCATATGCTATCCTATCTGTTCCTCTTCTAAGGGAAAAATATATTCCTGTTAGTAGTGCATTTCCATTTTTACCCTTACTAACAAAATGCTGAAGTTATTTCTTCTTCATCATTTGGATGTGTAAAACCTCTAACCTGCTAAAGTCTGTTTTCTATTTTTAATACTCTGCCATGGTAAAATGTCGATGCATTTTATTGCATTTCGTAATCTTAAGTAATAATGAACAGCCATAACTTAAAGTAACAGTTAAGCATGTTACCATTTCAAGGCAGTAAGTCTTAAAAGGAGAACAAAAGTAATTGAATGTAAAGTTATTATTCTTTTTGAAACATGAATTTCTACTTTCACAGTATTCATTCATTCATTCATTCAGCCAGTCAGTCAGTCAGCCAAGCAAGCAGTTAGGCAGGAAACACTTATTAAGTAACTGCAATGGATCAAATGCTGTTTAAAATACTCCTGCAAAATGAAAATAGCTCACTAAGTAACTCCAAATCCCCACTTCTTGATATACGTACACCTATTGCAGTTTGATCTTGCCTCTCTTCTCATAACATGATGGAGTATATTTCTCTACCCCTTAAACCTGGGATTAACAAATAGCTTGTCTAATGTTAGAAAAGATGAAGCACACAACCTTAAAATACACTTTCACATTGGTACTTCAAAAGGGGAACTCTGGAACATGAGTTTACATGATGACAGGAAAAGAATCAAGCAAAAGATAATAAGAGACTGAAATGATAATCACAATGCTGTTAATAAAATTGCCTTAATATATGAAAATATTTGGTAAAATATATTTTGTATACTATTATTATAACTATAATATACAATTAAAATATTAATAAAGAATTGTTAGCAAACATATTAAATTTTTTTCCAAATTATACTGACTGAAAAAGTAGGTTTACATGTCTATATCTCTTCTGGGGTTTATAGGTGCAAACTTCTACAAATGTATGCATTCACGCATATGTGTGGTTGGCCACCACTATTGTCTTCACAATCCTTCACCTTGGTCCACTGGGTCCCTTTCCTCCTCAGTCCCATTCATTTTGCTTCTTTTCTGCTTGCCCTACTTTTGCAATGAGATGTTAAGCATTTGTTATTGGCTTGGTTTTGAATGACCATTTGTTATGCTTCTCTATATTCTACAAATAAGACTATCTGATATTTGTCTTTCTCCTTTGAACTTTACTTCATTTAGCATCCATGTATGTTATCACAATTGGCAGGAGTTCAAACTTTACCATATTTATTAGTTCTAGTATTTTTAGGTAGAATGTTTTTATATACTATAAGTGTATTAACATGTCATCTGCACATAGTAACAGTTTCACTTACTCTTTTCCAATTTGAATTTATTTTATGTTTTTTTCCCTAATTGCTTTGACTAGAACTTCCAATACTAAGTTGAATAATGGTGATAGTAAACATTCTTGTCTTGTTCCTAAACTAAGTGGGGATACTTTTAGCCTTACAAAATTGAGTATGATGTTGACTTTGGGTTTATCATATCTGACCTTTGCAATGTTTACATAAATTCCATTTATTCCCATTTTAGTGGGTATTTTTTTAATCAAAAATGGATGTTGAATATGTTCTGACTCTTTTTTGGTACCTATTGAAATAATCACATGGTTTTTATCTTCCTTTGTGTTGATCTGGAGAATGATATGGATTGATTTACATGTGTTGCACCAGCCTTGTATTGTGAGAATGAAACCTACTTGATTA
This sequence comes from Galemys pyrenaicus, assembly GCA_019455555.1. NCBI lineage: Eukaryota > Metazoa > Chordata > Mammalia > Eulipotyphla > Talpidae > Galemys > Galemys pyrenaicus. Next base: position 3,380,917 of record JAGFMF010012281.1, on the reverse strand, counting down.
TGATAGATGATTCTTTTGATATATTGCTGTATTGGTTTTGCTAGATTTTGTTGAAGATTTTGGCATCTATGTTCATCAGAGATATTGCTTTATAATTTTCTTTTTTGTATAGAATATGATGGGACGTCTACCTCCTGATTTTTTTAAGAACTTGAATAAGATATGTCATTAGATCTTCTTTGATGATTTGGTAGAAATCAGTGAGAAACCCATCTAGTTCTGGGCTTTTTCTTAGGGATACTCTTTATTACATTTTCAGTTTCACAACTTGTGACTGGATTATTTAAATTGTTGATAGTCAATTTGGGAGGCTTTTGTAATATGTTTTTATGATCCTACGCATTAATGCAGTGTTTGTTGTAATTTCCTTCTTTTATATCTAATTCTACGGACTTGGGTTTTCTCTCTTCTTTTCTTTGTAAGCCTATCTAATGACTTGTTAATTTTGCTTTCTTTTTCCTATGAAATAACTCATGGTTTCACTGTTATTTGGATTGTCCTTTTCTATTTCACTTATTTCTACTCAAGTTTTTATTATTTTTTTCCTTCTATTGTTATTTGATGACTTATTTTTCTAGTTCCTTCAGCTACAAAGTTAGATTGCTTATTTGAGATATTTCTTTTTTTTTTCTCATTTTTAATGTGGGTCTCCATTTCTATAAAGTTTCATATAGTACTACTTTTAGAGCATCCCCCAGGGTCTACCATAGCTTCTTTGTCCATTTTCATTAATCTCTAGATACTTTTTGATCTCTGTTTTCTTCACCCACCCAGGAGTTGTACAAAAGTATTTGTTTAGTTTGCACATGTTTTGGTTTACTCTAGGAATCTTTTTGTGGCTAATTTCTAGCTTTATGGCATCACGGCATGTGAAAATGCTTGATATAATTTCTATTTTTATATATTTCTATTTTTATATATTTTCTGAGACATGTTTTATGTCCTAGTTATGATCTATTCTTGAGAATGTTCCATGTGCACTAGAGAAGAAAGTGTATTCATTTCTTTTGGGATGGAGAGCTCTATAAATGTACAATAAATCCATCTGTTCTAACATTTCATTTAAGGCCTTTATTTCCTTGTTAATTTTCTGTCTGGATGATATATCCCTTTATGTCAGTGGTATGCTGAGGTCTCCAATAATGATTGCATTTTTATTGATAAGTTGCTTTAGATCTGGTAATAGTTGCTCTATGTATTTAGGTGTTCCTGTAGTGGGTACATAAATATTAATAGCAGTTATGTCTTCCTGATGAATCATTGTACAGTGTTCATCTTTGCCTTGATTACTTTTTTTAGTTGAAAGTCCAGTTTATCTCACACAATGTCTTCTTTTTTCTCTATGACTTACAGCATGTATGCTCTTACTCCAACCCATAATTTTTATTTTGTCTTTTGGTTTTAAAAGGATCTCTTATAAACAAAGTATCTATGGCTGAAACATTTTCAACCACATATTTGGTCTATGTCTTTTTATTGGTGAATTCAGACCATTTACATTTAGGGTGATTATTGATATGAACTGTTTATTTTCAGACATTCTATTTTGTATTATTTTATTTTTCCATTGTGTCTTTTTCCATTTGGTTCTCTCTCCTCATACTGGATAGGTTGCCATCATGTTTCTATCAGTTTGTCTATGGCTTTCTCTTCCAGATTTTTCCTTAGTAGTTACCATCGGGCTTTTACATAAATTATTTTTTATTAAGTCATTTATGCTGGTGTCTGCTTGACAACATTTAAACTATACAGCACCTGTCTTCGTCCTCAGTGTTTTGTTGTTGACTTATAATTTTCTTGCCCATACTTCTTGTTTTGTATAGCTATTGTTATTTTGCTCAGGAATTTGTGTTTCAATTTCTTTCTTTTCTTGTAGAACTTTATTGATAGACTCATGATACTGATATTTCCTTTTGTTGGAATGGTGAAATTTTGTTGATTAATTTGGGTATGTTGACACATTCTCCTTTCCCTAGAATAAATCCCATTTGATCATGTTGTATGATCCTTTTAATATATTGTTGTATTCATTTTGGTAAAATTTTCTTGAGGATTTTTGCATCTGTGGTCATCAGCGATGTTGGCCTATAGTTTTGTTTTGATTTTTTAATGTTCTTTTCTACTTTTGGTTTCAGAGTAAAACTAGCCTCATAAAATGTGTCTGGACACATAGACCAATGGAATAGAATAGAAAGCCCAGAAACAAACCCACAAGCTTATGAACAACTAATCTTTGACAAAGGAGCAAAGAATATACAATGGA
>JAGFMF010012281.1:3328391-3377959 GCA_019455555.1 Galemys pyrenaicus | reverse complement strand
ATCCCACTCCTAGGAATAGACCCAAAAGACACAAATACACTGATTCAAAAGAATACCTGCACCCTATGTTTATAGCAGCACTCTTTACAATAGGTAAGGTCTGGGAACAACCTAAATGCCCAAAAACAGATGAGTGGATCGGGAAGCTGTGGTACATATACACGATGAAATACTACTCAGCAATCAGAAATGAAAAACTAGACTCATTCATGGGAACACGGATGGATCTGGAGGGGATTATGCTTAGCGAAGCAAGTCAGAAGGCAAAAGAAACATACCAGATGGTTCCTCCCTTAGGAAGAACATAAGGGAACCAAAGGAGGATCAAGGAAAGGAATAAGAACGATAATAATAATAATAACAGGATTAAAGACACAGAAACCAAAAATGAGGAGACAAGGACAGACTGGGGACACCTGGTGGGGAGGGGTGGGGGAGGGTTGAGGAAAGATGGGAGCACGAGGGACTGAGGTGATGGTGCACTGGTGAGATGGTGATGGGGAATACATGGGGATTACAATTAATGGTAAGTATATGTAAATTTTAAAATATTTTAATAAAAAAATAAATAAAATGTGTCTGGAAACATTAATAATTCCTCAATTTAGGGGGAAATTTTGAGACGGGTAGGTATTAGTTTGTCTTTGAAAGTTTGGTAAAACTTATTATTGAAATTACAATATCCTAGTCTTTTGTTTTCTATATACTGTTTCAGTTTCCATAAGTATGCTAATGTTTGGTCTGCTCATGTTTTCTGTTTCTTCCTGATTCAACTTGGAAAGTCTGTATACTTCTAAGAATGTGTTCCTTTCTTCTAGGTTACCAATTTATGGGCATAGTAGTCTGCTATGGTTCTCTATTTCTGAGATATCTGATAAATTTTCCTTTTTCATTTCCGACTCTATTAGAATTTTGTCACTATTTTTCTTATTTAGCCTACCTAGTGGTTTGCCTATTTTGTTTGTCTTTTCAAAAAATCAGCTTTTGGTTTTATTTTTTTTTTTATTTATCCTTCTGTTTATTTCTGCTCTGATTTTTACTATCCCATTACTTCTACCGACTTCTGATTTTATTTCTTCTTTTTCTACTTCCTTAAAATTTAAGAATAGATTATGTATTTGAGATCAGGAAGGCTATGTGATATGATTTCAATCTTCATGAATTTATTGACACTTACTTTGTAATCCCAAATGGCTATCTTCAAGAATGCCCAAGTGCACTTAAGAAGCATGTTTAAACAGCTTCTGGGCTCTATAAATGTCTCTTAATCCCATATGGCTTTACTCATCATATTAGGCTGTTGTTTTCTCATTAACCATGTTAGTTGATCTGTCCATTAATGTAAGTGGTATGTTGAAGTCCTTTACTATTATTGTGCTGTTATTAATTTCTGTTTTCTGGTTTGTTAACAATTGCTTTTCATATTTTGAAACTTCTTCATTTCATGCATATATATGAGTGAGTTATAGATATATTTTCCCTTTCCATGATATACTATCCATTCCTTTCTCTTTTACCTCTTTAAGCTGGAAGTTTATTTTATGTGATATAAGTATATACATATATATATATATCTCCTTCCTTTTTTAATGTACCATTTGTTTATCTAATAGTTATCAACCTTTTACTTTGAGCCTTTGTTTCTTTTTAACTTGGATTTAACCTGTCTCGCTCAGAGACCACAGAACACTGTATTTTGTTTTCTAATGTAACCAGCCTCTCCATGCTTGATTGGTAAAATTAGTCCATTTACAAAATCTGATTATTTATATATGAAGGTTTGTTAGCTTTTGTCATGTTTCTTTAAGAAGGATATTTTCCCTCCTTAATCAGATAGTTATAGTCATAAGGAAAACTGATGATTTTATAGGTGTGTACTGGAGAATGATGGCAAAGAAGCAAGAGTGGAAACAAAAAAATTACTGTTCCTGAGCATGCCAGTACTTCTGTCAACATGTATTAACACTCAATTCTATTTATTTACTTATTTATGTGTTTATTTACTTCTGCATAGGAGAACGGGGGTGTAGGCCAGAAGTGGGGGGGTGGTGTGAGAAGATGCACTGCCGAAGGCCAGCTAAGGCAGAAGGCCAGGTTCCCCTGAAAGGCGTTGGCGAGGGAGGGGAAGGGGGGAAGAGCACCAGACTTGTACGGAATTTGGTATCTGTCCTCCTGAGAGTCTCATCAGGTCTTTATTTATACTTTACAAGCAAGCAGTGAGATTACCTCAACACCTGAATAGAGCAGGCAGTTAACAAACATTACATTTTTTCAAGGACAACTAGGGGTCCCGCAACTCCCATGCAGAATTTATGACACAGACCACTTTGAAGTAAAGTTTACATCTGAAACATGTTTCTATCAGTATCTTAATTTACAGGCTTACTTATCAATATTAAAGCAGACAAGGCAACTTTGTGTGAATACAAGTAAATGTTTTATTCACTGAGTATAAGCTAAACTAATAGCCACAAGGTCACACTAGTGTCAATATCCAAAAAGCTATAAGCTCCCAATTAAAGGGAAATACTAAAGCCCAAGTTATCTCTTAACCTAACAGTAGTCTTCAAAAGGAGTCACTAATTTCATTCTAAACCTAAAAGTAATTAGGGAGTTTTCCTATGTATGATCTCAACTTAAGTAGAACAAAGGCAAAAGGGAGGAGGGTAGGGAGAATCTATGTGACTCCTTTATCATCTGGAAAGTCTGGGAGACTGCCTAATGACTAACTTTTGGGTTTGTGAAACAACCATATTTTGCTCCTCCTGGCTTCATGGCCTTTTTAAATTAGTGGCAGCATTTACCAGTCATAAAGGTTTGTGTTGGAGTAAATGTATTGCATCCATCTATTTTGTTTAACAAACAACCAAATTTACAACTGTCCCTGTAAATTATGTTTCAGTGAGCACACATTAAGAAACTCACAGAACTGCAATTATAGAGTTAGCCAAAACAAAAGAAATTTGGGCAGGGGCCAGCTATGGACCCCTGATTTTTCAGGAATATCCCTCATACTGGACTTTTGTCACATAATATGAGTAGCATGGCCCGCACCAATGCACCAGAGAGAGAGTGGGGAGCAGAACAGGCAGATATACTAAAATACACTGCTAAGGGGAGCAGCTGGCTAGATGAGAGATCTGCTGTGCCATGTGGGTTAGTTCTCTGGCTGGGGATCTCACTCAGGCCACAACTATGATGAGACTGAGACTTATCCCCTAGGCCACCAAGGAAGCCCAGTACTCAATTCTTAATGGATAGTGTGTTTGGTTTGACTCTCCAGAGTTGTAAGACCATTTTTCACCAGGGCATAGTAACATACCAAACACCATTTCTCAGGAGGAGGCTAATGACTCTCTGCACGGGTGTGTCCACTGTGAATCCATTATCAGGACTTCATAAAGTTTCCACCTAGCATCCAGATATGCATGCAGGTTTTGTAATCTAATGAAGTACACAAAAAAAGAAATGAGAAAGTATGAAATAAATGTGTGAACAAACTTGGAGATTTTTGATGTTCTTGACACAAACTAATCTGTCATATAAGTTAGGGGAGATTTGATTCTGTTTACTATTCCAGAACCTTTACCACCAAGGTGTTTCAGCACTTGCTACTGCCAGAGCAAACGCTCTAAAATGTTCTGATGGTAAAAATCACTGTATTATTAAATCCTTAATTTCCAAATAATAGTTTCCCACCAAACAATAGCAACCTTCTCATTGAAATTTACACGAGCAGAATAAATTTTAATTTTGGTTCATTTGCATACAGCTGCTAATTTGGAAATCTTTCAGAAAAAGTTCAATAAATTGATCATGTAAGATAAGGGTGAAGATTGTTTTAAAATCTGAATGTAAAGGGAATCCATTACCAGGCACAAGATCACTTGGAATGAAATGTGTTGATATCACTTTTTGGGAAAGCGGTAAATAAGATTGTTAGAGTCCTATGCCTCCACGAGGTTAAGGATCATTGATTTGAAGAATGTCTATTAGTAGATTTTTCACACATTTTAAGCAATAGCATCTGTCACAGCTTCTCACCTCACAGTCTTTTATCATTTTGTAATTATATTTTCTGAATGTTTATATGCTTTTCTTATCTCATTTGTAAATACAGTTAGCTTGTTTTAAATAATAGAAAACTTCAAAAGTCAAATGGGACATTTTGCTACTTAAATTAGGGAATAAAGAGACAAATGAAAACATGATAAGGTGATAATTGAAAGTTCAGATCTGATCAAAAGAATATCTTTTGTGTGACTTACTTGGCACAAATTTAGCCATTTTTCATATGCCAGTTTCAATGACATTTTTCCTATGTGATAGTCACTGTTAAGTGTGATCAAAACAAAAACTTTAGATCATATAATAATGTTACACAATTCTTAAATACCGATGATTTGGTTTATTAAACTAAAGTCCAGTTAACCAAAGTCCCAGCCTGCAGAAGTGCAGAGTCTAAAGCTTTGTTGGGATGATATTAATGGTAGTTTACCTGCAACGATGGTTGCAGTGTCTAGTCAGCCCTGTTGCTGTGATTACAGTAAAGTAAACCTTAAAACGTATATGGGTTTGAAAACACAGAATAGTTTTGGTTTTAGGTTGAATAAGTTATTTGCATTTTTTTTGGCAATGAACTATTTTCTGAATTTATCTGAATCCTTAAACATTCCCAGTAGTATTCTCCTTCAGGTATCTTATGAGTGTTATCTATCCCTAGGTGATTCATTAAAGAAAAAGAAAAGCAGAACCACCCCCATCACACCACCACCCAGCCTGGGGCACCCTTGAAATCCACAACCTTTGAATGCCTCTTTATTCTCGATCCATTGATATTCTTCCTCTGTATCTTCCCATCATTCAGATACTGGGAAGTATTGTAACCAGATACACAGTGGTACTATCTACCAAGACTTTGGATAAGCATTATGTTTACTGTATCATAGCCCTGTTTATTGTACCAAAACAGAGGCCCTTTCACAACCTCATAATTTCCTTTCTCTTACACACACACACACTCACACTCACACATCTTAGTATATGATATGCAGCCTTGGCTATAGTAGAATATTGAATCTTGTTTTCTGTCAATGTGATATAAAGAAACAAGAGGCCTCATGTAATTTGGATTTTTCCAGGTATCTAATTTCAATCTAATGTACTATTGTGAAACTAAGCTAGTAAATCTATATGGCTGGTCCATTTGGGGACTTGGTCTGCTCTCTTTAGTCTATGACAACTTCTGGTTTCCAGTCCTTGTTCAGAAATGATAACAGTGTGATTTACAGGTATAACTAACAAATGAGATCAATTAAAATGTCTAAAAGTGGCACCTGTCTGAGTATAGGGTTGCACTAAATGATTGTTGAAGCTTCGTTTCCTGCAGGCCCTGCCATTTGCAAGTCCTCTCCACATGCTAAGTAACAATGAAGGGTTGTTTCTTAATGGGCATGAACCAAGAAAGCAGGCCTTATCCTGTGGCCTCACTATATGATTATTATCACTGGCTAGAAACAACAGGTGTATTTTTCAACTCCATTTACACAAACGATCCCTGTGTTTTATAGCATTCATTAATATATCTTCTTGAATTGCCCAATTTGCTACAAATTTGTACTGCTGGCTGCCTTTGTGATTGAATTGAATTTGTAATGAAATAGAAGCTACCTTTCATTTGTGTACATTATTGAATACTTTGATCATTACAAGACAAACTTGATACTTTTCAAAGATCTCAGGTCATGAGAAGGGGGAAATGGTTACTTTTGAGGATAGAAGTAACAACTGGATAAAACATTCCAAAATCTTTTTGCATTTTTAGGCTAAATCTTTGAGAGAGAGAGAGAGAGAGAGAGCGAGCGAGCAAGCAAGCAGGTAGAAAGCATGGGCCTAATCTTAAAGTTATTAGATATTTTAAATAGTATTTAGACATTATGAAGGCTTGGGTTTTTTTTTTTTTTATTACTAGGTTGATTATACTTGAAAAGTTAAACTGAACTTTTCAACTTGTTTTTCACTTTTTTTTTAAAGATTTATTTATTTATGCATACAAGAACTAGGGTACAGGCCAGATGTGTGGGGGATGAGAGAAATCACCAGAAACGGAGTGGGGCAGAATGACTGAAACACACTGCTGAGGGGAGCAGCGGGCAAGACAGGAGAGGTCTGCTGTGCCATGTGGGTCACCTCCCTGGCTGGCATTGTGCTCTCCCTGCGGTGGCTGCAAAAGCCCCACAGTATGGTGTTCAACCTCTTGTGCCACCAGGGAAGCCCCTTGTCTTTCACTTATATTCTCATTTAGAAAGTCAAGTAGATTATAAAATGAAAGGTAAAATTACTATTTAATAGTTATCACTGAAGTCAGATTGTATTTATGAAAGAAATTGCTATTATTCATATATTTGAAACTACAATTTCATGGAATTCTCTAAAGCTACTCAGAGTCTCCATTCCCAAGCGACATAAATCCCCCAAATTAGAATACAACAGAGTGTAAGTAAAGAGATTTTGCCTACTAAAACACTTTCAATTTTCTACCTCATATACCTCAGCATTTTATCAGATGACTACCTGTGCAGTTTGTCCGGAATGGCCTCTGGTTAATACCTGTCACCCATGCATATTTTAAAATAGACCCCTTTCCGTTTTTACAGGTAGGCTTAAACAACTAGTCATAGAGACAATCAACTTGTAACAGTTAGATACACATTTTTATGAAAATATTACAGTTCTAAAAATAAAATTATTCATCCAAATAAACCACAGATAGACACACAAGCAATTTCTTTTTTCTGTAAGGCAGACAGAATACCCTCAGCTGTGTAGGCAATGGTTCAGAGATGCTAGATAGGATATATCTCTCATGTTAATGTTAACTGGTTTAGTCCTTTAAAAATAGTTATATAGAATTAGCATTTAATTATCCCCAACCACCATATATAATACAATACATATGCCATCTTTATTCTGAAAAAAGAAACAAAATACATTGGGGGTACATCTAATTATATACTTTTTTAAAGATTTATTTATTTATGCATACAAACACTGGGGTATAGGCCGGAGGTGTGGGGGGGCGGTGAGAGGATTCACCAGAGGCAGAGTGGGGAGCAGAACAGGCAGATCTACTGAAACACACTGCTGAGGGGAGCAGCGGGCACAGCAGGAGAGGTCTGCTGCGCCATGTGGGTCCCCTCCCTGGCCAGCAGCAGGGATCGAACTCATGCTGCAGTGGCTGCTGTTTGCTTCATAGTGTGTTGCTTAACCCACTGCACCACCAGGGAGGCCCCATCTAATTATGTTTTATCTCATACCATTTCTCTCTCTCCCAGGTTGCACACAGTAGGACTAGAACTACAAAATCAAAACTACTCTAATGAAGAATGTAATCAACAAAGTTTATATCACAAAGAAAGAAAACATATACATTAAAGAAACTAAAGACATGTTACTAATGCTATTCACTAAGAGCTATCACAGATATATAGCAAAAGGTACTCATCTGGGAAGTAATGTATTTTAAATCATATAGATGATAGATTACATAGATCGGTTTATAATAAGTGGATGATATTGATATAACATGTGCATGTAAGACATAGTTATGTTTTCAATTCTAAGAAAATCAATGTTGCTAATATTGCTAGAAACTTGCAGAAATTTCATAGCTAATAGTGTGCTGGAATAGACAGAATCTGAGAAATAATGTAACTCAGTCTCTTCTACTCAATCCTAGAAACTTCTAATCAATAATCAGAGAGATAAGTTATATAGGCTAATAATATTATAGCTAGGATTCTGACTATTTCTCTCGTCCCACCCTCCTTTTTTCCTCCCGCCTTCTCTCCCTCTCTCCTTCCTTTCTTCCTTTCCAGATGTTTTAGTAACTTTGCTGGGCAGTTGCCACCAAAGCCCCCAACTGCTATCCTCAGATATTTCAAGGAACACTGTTGTGCCACTTGTTTATGAGTAGGGTCCCATGTGAAATAAAGTCAATCACTTCATGTTTGGTTATTTTAGATGTTTTTGATATACCTTCAAAACTGTTAAGTGTTTGCTGTAAGTGGAGAACTTGATATCATACATTATCACCCATATTGCTAACTTCAGAGGTGAAGCGCTGTCAGGAATGTTACTGACATTCCTGGATGGAATGGAGCAAGCAGAGACTTATGTAAATAACTGGAATGAAATCCCAGATATAGAGCTGGTATACTTAATACACTATTGTTCTGTATTTGAATTGTTACCACTACATTTGTTTGTGGCAATGCTTGATGCAATGTGCTAATATTTTGTTTCTTCAGCAACCTGTCCCTGGTAATTAGATCATGATTTTAAAACTTGGTCAATGATTTATTCATGTCAATTTCTATTCATACTGCAAGGCACACACTTTTCAATAAATGATTGTTTAATGGATGCGGGAATAGATGGCAGAATGGTCAATGGCACTAAGATAAGCAATTTGATAAAGACTATTTTAAGATGAATAGATTTAAGAAAGATGGAAAAACTCTGGGAATAACTGAAAACTAGTGTGAGCTGGGGTGAACTCCTAAGAGTAAGTAGAAGATGATGCTGAGAATGACAATGAAGAAACCATATCATCTGATGACTTTGAGGGTTTTTTTTAATTTAACAGAGCCACCTTCTTAAAGTTCTTGAGAAACAGAAGGAAGATATTTGTTCTGCATATTCTTGAAATAGTTGATCCAGCAAGTGAGTATAGAATAATCATCTTTATGTCAGGGTTTATTTAAATATGGAAGTAGTAAAAATGCATTATATTTGATATGTATTAAATGGTATACATATTATAAAAGCAATTCGAGAAAAAATAAACCTAAGCCAACCAACCAAGATTCTTGACTTGTTTCAATCAGTTGCCTGAATGCCCATCCGACCTAAAAACTAGTTTGTGATAAGCTCAGGTCTGGCCTTCAGAGGTGAGAACTTCACCAAGTGAGGTTACTCATTGACTTAACCAGATCTGGCATCCCAAGATGTAAGAAACTTCCACGCACCTTTCCATCCCAGGTTGAGACCTGTGACTTAGTGTACCAGTCTTTACCAACTTATATCAAGGAAAAGAGAAGTTAAAATAAGAGGATTTTGTTTAGTTACTCTTTCCTTTTTAATCCTAAAAACCTCAACCCTCACTTCTAAAATAGTAATAATAATCATAATCATGAACAAAACAAATTTCACCGTTTTTTTTTTTTCTTTCTCCCAGTAGACTAACAACTGGAATTTGACATAATTCTTTGATGATCAGCAAGGAATAAGAAATTGTGTTCTAAAAGGGACCCTCGTGTTGGCCATCGGCAAGGATCAGAGCCACCGCGCCTAGGGAAGCCATTCTTCCTTCCTGTGAGTCTTTTTGAATTCAGGTGATTAATGTTGTGTGTTCTTTATTCAGGCACTGCATTTAAAAGCATTGTTTACCACCACCTTGTAATCAGCATGCCTCAGCACCCCCCTATTACCTGTGATAACAGTGTGGCTGCAATTTGGACCTGAAAGAAATAGGTCTTGGATGGGCCCTCTGAAGCTGAAAGCTACTCTGCAGCCCTGCTATCTCCATTGGTAATTTGTTTTCAAGAACAGTGATTTACATTTCAGTTGGATTACACCTTTTAATGTATCACAAAAGTAGTGGCTGTGGTGCAAACTCATAGCCCTGCCACATTTCAAATGATCATTTGAGTCACTGTAGAGAAGGGCCCTGTTCCAGTTAAAACTCAAAGTGGAAAGTTCTTTTCATGATGTGGCACTACCCTTTGTGGGTGACATGAAAGAGGCAAAAAGTGCTGTCCATATCGCTCTTTCAAAGTGCTGTGACATCGTTGTGTGCCATCAAGAGTTTTCATGACCCTGCCCATTACCAAATGAGTAAAAATGAGAGCTCCTGGTAATAGTATCTCAAAAATTTAAGTAATGAGTAGGTGTTCTGTGGGGCTGCTTCATGTTATCTAAGACATTATGACTTATATTTATAAATATATGCCAATGAGTGATCAAATGAATTCAAAGATTGCAGAACAAAATGAATATAAATATTATGATGACAAATTATTTTCAACAAGTGTTTTATTTATAAAGATCTTTACTAAATGCATTCATATTTACATCTTTCTGTTGCGATTAGTTCTTTATTTTTAACTTTATTGAGGTATAAATTATGCCTAAAAATTTCACCCTCCATTAAGCATACCAATTTGATGTATTTTGGCAGTTGCTTACTGCCATCATTTCTATCAAGATGGACAGTGGTTTCATCACCACTGAAGAGTTTCCTCATGGCTTTTTTTTTTTTAAGATTTATTTATACATACAAGAACTGGAGTATAGGCCAGAGATGTGTGAGCATGAGAGGATTCACCAGAGACAAAGTGGGGAACAAACCAAGTGAATGAACTGAAATACACTGCTGAGGGGAGCAGTAGGAGTGGTAGGAGAGGTCTGCTGTGCCATACGGGTCACCTCCCTGGCCAGTGATTAAACTCATGCTGCAGTGGCTGTGGGTAGCTTCATAGAGTTGCAACTTAAACCCTTGTGCCACCAGGGAGGCTCTTCCTTATGAGCTTTTGAATTAACTTTTTTCCCCAACCACACCTGCAGCCTAACATTCATTTGAAAGTTTTGCCTTTTCTGAATTTCTAATGAAATGAATTGTGCAGTATTGCTTTGGTTGAGCAAGGCTAACCCCTGAAGATGATGGCATTGGTGTGTGGGGTCTATGGGATTCACATGGGTCAAGAGGGTGGAATCTCCATGAATGGGATTAAGGTTCTAATGAAGGAGCTCTCACAAGCTTCCTGGCCTCTTGTGCCACGTCAGGGCACAGCAAGATTTGGCATTCTCTGACCAGAAAAAAAAACCTTCATCAGTTATAAAAAGGTTAATATACTAAAACACTTTACGAGATGGATGAATTTCAAAAGTATCATGCTAAATAAAACAGATATATACTGTTGTATATTGTTTAATTCCACTTTTAAAATATCCAGACCAGGGGCCTCCCTGGTGGCGCAGTGGGTTAAGCAATGCACTATGAAACAAACCGCAGTCACTGCAGCACGAGTTTGATCCCTGCTGCCAGCCAGGGGGGGACCCACATGACACAGCAGACCTCTCCTGCTGTGCCCGCTGCTCCCCTCAGCAATGCACTTCAGTTGATCTGCCTGTTCTGCTCCCCGCTCTCTGTGGTGAATCCTCTCACCCCCCACACCTCTGGCCTGTACCCCAGTGTTTGTATGCATAAATAAATAAATCTTTAAAAAATAAATAAAATAAAATATCCAGACCAGATCAATCCATAGAGGCAAATAACAATGAGATTAGAGAAGAATTATAAGAACCAGTGCATACAGGATTTTCTTCTGTGGTGGTGAAATGTTCTGTAACTAAATGGAAGGAGTATGACCTTATTCATACTGCAAATTACTAAGTGTCATAAAGTTGTATATTTAAAAAATGATTAGCCAGTTCTCAACAGTTTCATTACTATATGTCTTGATGTATAGCTGTCTGGTATTACTTTGTTTGGTGCTCTTTGGGCCCTTGGGATCACAACTTCTGGTTCATTTCCCAGAGTGAGATAGTTGTTAATGGTTATTTCTTTAACTAGATTTTCTTTTTAAAAAGATTTATTTATTTATGCATACAGAGCTGGGGTATAGGTCAGAGATGCAGTGGGGTGAAAGGATTCATGAGAGACAGAGTGGGGAGCAGAACAGGCGGAGCTACTAAAATACACTGCTGAGGGGAGCAGCAGGTAAGACAGAAGAGGTCTGCTGCGCCATGTGGGTCAGCTCCCTGGCCTAGGATTGAACTCGTGCTACAGTGGCTGTCAATAATGTCAGTACTGAGATTTAACCCCATGAATCACCAGGGAGGTCCCCAAATAGATTTTCTATGCTTTCTCTTTTTTCACCTTCTGGGATCCCCATGATATAGATATTATTTCTCTTTAAGTTGTCCCCGAGAGCACGTACACTGTATTCATTCTTTTTTCTCTCTACCATGTTCTATTCTTGTATTATCCAGTATGATATTTTCAAGTGCACTAATTCTCTCAATTGCTTCTGTTTCTTTGCTACTAAGGCCCTCGTTTCTGCATGTTGATGCCTTCTATTTTCATTCCCTTTATTATGTAGTTTTATATCCTCTGTTGTTTTTTATATGCCAGTGTTGACAGGACTACTGTTGCCCTGAATTCCTTTTCTGTCATGCTCTGCAACTCCACTGTGTGAGGGCTCCTTTTCATGTATTTTTTGTTGGTTTTTGGTTCTGGCATTTGTTCTATGTTCTGTCTCATTTTTGATTTTGTATGGTTTTTAGTAAGGATACATTTTCAATTGTTTTTTATATTTATCGTAGTGGGGAGGAATGGAACTCTAGAGGGGTAGTTAGTATAAACGAGGACCAGCACAATAGGCATCAAATGATCGGTAAGTGTTTTAGGTATCTCAGCTTGCCATAGGGGGTGGCAGGTGTTTCAGATGTTTCAGCTTGGACTCAGTAGCAGTCTCTTATGTAAGGCTGTCCAGGTGCTCTGACCCGATTCAGTCTGCAGCTGTTCAGTGTTATGAGCCTCAAGTTCAAGCCAGCAGTCCTTGTTCTGTGTCCCCACCTCTGTAGCTCTCCCCTCTATCTTAAGTGTCTACTATTTTATACCCCTACTATTTTATACCCCCTGGCCTTAGAAGCCCTGATTTTGCATGTGCCCAAATCAGTAGCTGGGGAGCTCTGTACCAAGGCACTTCTCCCTCTTGTGGATTATACTGCCCAGTTATTGCCTGGCTTTATTTTGGATCAGTTTTCTTCTGAGTGTCTGGAGGAGGTAAGGCCTGTATCTTCAGTCTGCCACCATCATCTTCCTGCCAGACTCCCCTCTTGTTCTTTATTCTTGTTTAGTTATCTCTAAAAGTCCACATAGTCAGTGAAGACTAGAGAAGATGAGAGGCCAGTATTAGTCTAAGAAAAGTTTCAAAGTATCAGAATTTTGCAGGGGTGATGATTTATTTTTACAGATTGAAAAAAATAGCAAATTTTCAATGACTGTATACATTTTGCAAATCTGAGTTTTGAAATGTACTTTCATAATTGTCATACACAGAGTAACGACTCTACCCATGCCAAAAAATAATGTTCCTTATCTTGCTTGGAAATCTGTGCAAAAGGAACTTTGTAGATGTGATTAAGGTTAAGAAGTGGAACAAAGGTGAAGGTTCGAGAAGTGGAGAATAGCCTGTGATCACCAGGTAGGCCCAATATAATCACATCAATCCTTAAAAATGGAGGCAGAGGACATGAACTCAGGAATGTATTTTCTAGAAATTAGAAAAGGCAATAAATTGGGTCCTTCCCTAGATCATCCAAAAAGCAAGTCAACCCTGCTAATACCTTGAATTAGTCCTGAGATAGAGGTGAACAGGACTGTAAGCTAATATTGGCATTGTGGTATTAAGTTTATGGTAATTTGGGGCATCCATTGTGGTGCAAGGGGTTAAGCACTACACTATGAAGAATACACAGCCACTGCAGCACTGAGTTTGGTCCCTGGCCAGAGAGGTAACACAGAAGACCTCTCCTGTCTCACCCACTGCTCCCCTCAGCAGTGTATTTCAGTCTTTCTGCCTGCTTCCCCCTCTGTCTCTGGTGAATCCTCTGACCCCCAACATCTCTGGATTTTACTCCAGTTCTTGTAATCATAAATAAGTCTATTTTTAAAAGGTTGTGGTAATTTGTGATGGCAACAATAAAATGTGAATAGTTTAGGGTTCCATTTATAAACGTATGTTGAAATTGCATCTGTGTGTATGACTAGAGGTGCTAATAGTTTGGTCACTAATACAGTAACTAGGAACCCTTGGAATAGCTACCCTCAGGGATCCAGTTCCTCTGGGTATTTGAGTCCCTTGACATTACAATAGGAACTCTCTTCATGAATATTTTCAAGAACAGAACATCAATGAATGAATTAGTTCCAGAGAGAAACAAGGAGTACATAAAATAATTTGCTGGATGAGCACAGAAAGAGAATCAATGTAAAGTACACTCTGTCCTGATATGCTAAGTGCTATTCAGTGCATTACTTCTTTTAATACTCCCTACATGTGTGAGAAAGTTGCATGATTCCTATTTTACTAATGAAGAAACAAAGAGAGATTGTTCCCAACTTTACAAGCCAGGAGAAAAGAGTCATGTTTTGAACCCAGATTTTTTTTATTCCAAATTTTGCTAAGTCTACTCTATTAGAGCTGCCTTACAAAGTCAGTGATATAATGTGGCTAAATGTGATGTGGTTCTGCCTATACTCACTGTGTGTCACACAAAACAAGGGGTCAGTATAAACTGGGGACAGTGCTTCTCTAGTTCTTTATAGAAATCCCCTTTCTGTACTTCCAAATTGATCAGTTTCACAAATCCTCAGCACCATGCAAAGCACTGAAGACAATGACACTGAGAAAAATAAGGCATGGACTCGCTTCAAGAAGCATGCAACTATGTAGAAACAAAAGAAGAAAAACTTAAAGAATGTGATTAAACATAAAACTATATAAAGTTAGAGGTTCCTGCAAGAAGGAACTCAGAACCTGAGGTATCTGGGAATAACAGGGAAGTGTAGGTGGAGAGGGGGGGATTCGACAGAATAAGCACTGGGCTGAATCTCTATGGTGCTTTTGGCCCATACCTATACCATCTGAGTGCCAGATGGACACCAGCCTCTAGCTGGGCATGGGGAGGCACTGGCCTGCTCTGAATTTGCTCTAACTGTGGCATGAACTTAGAGCAGCCCCAATTTTTATCTAAATGTTTTGTTGTACAGATATCAGATGATGACTATCAACCGGATATTGGAGGACAGGTTCTAATGAACCTGAACACTATGTGGTCTGTCCCTTGTTTTCTAATAGGTTCATGGCTGCAGTAGTTCAAACTTTTGTAGCTGCATCATGTACAAAAGGAACATTCTTGACAATTGTGTGTAAGTCAAACCCCAAAGTTAAGCATTCCTGTTAAGCATACTGTGAAGTAGGGATATTGGTAGAAATGAAGGGAATTGGCTAACATTTATGTCACTCGAGTTTTGCTACAATATATGATGATTCTTTGATGGAGTAAAACAAACTTTGAATTCATTCATTTACAAAAAATTTATTTATAATGCCTTCATGTAAACACACACACACATACTTGTCAATTTCCTTACCTAACATATTGAACATATTCTGTATTCTGATAGGGGAGTAGTTAAATTATTTATTTTTAAAGATTTATTTATTTATTCATGTAAGAACTGGCATAAAGGCCAAAGGTACAGGGTGGTGAGAGGATTCACCAGAGAGAGCAGGGAGCAGAGCAGGCAGATCTACTGAAATACACTGCTGAGGAGAGCAGAAGGCGAGACAGAAGAGGTCTGCTGTGCCATGTGAGACACTTCCCTGGCTGGGGATCAAACCTGTGCTGCAGTGGCTGCTGATAGCTTCGTAGTCCTGCTCCTTAATCCCTTGAGCAACCAGGGAGGCCCAAGAGTAGTTAATTTAAAAGGAAATGCATTTCAGAAAATTGGTCTCTTTGTGGTCCTGACAGACTTTTCTGCCTATCTCTTGATGGATGTACTTGACTCTAATTTTTTTCTCCAGGAGAACCAATCTTGTTTCTCTAGTGGCAGTTAAGTCTCTCTTCTACACAGCGTTAGAATCGTACGTCTCCTGCCTTCAGTCCCTTGGAAGAATTTCACTGGACTCCAACTCTAGCTCATCTTCTTTTTGCTTTTTTTTTTTCCCATGCAAAAAACCTGTTGCCCAGAAGACTTTACCTGCCCTTCTAAGTCTGCCTCCCCTGAATGCTACCAGATCCAGAATACATAGTGCTAAAGTGGAAAGTGCCTGTGGAGTATTGCTCTGGTGAGCAGCCATTCCACTACATCCCTTTCTATGGAAAGCCTCCTTTGCAGAAGAATTCTCAAATCAGTCAGGCAACCAAAAGCTAGAAGGAGTTAATCCAAATTTTGAAGTGAGAGTGGGTAGGTAGAAGGTAAAAAACATAATTTTTTTTGAAAAAAGCATGAAATATTTTGAACGCATAAGTTTGCTTACTGCAATATTTTTCCTCAAAGGAACTGCTTTATGGTTGAAATTCTAAAATTATATCAATTGAAATGTAAAATAATCAGAATTTGCTGCCCCATTTCAATTTGGATAAATCTTACTAAACATTGCTTCTACCTGTGACCAGGTTATTGCAGCACAGAGTCAATATCCGTCACAGGATTTAGATTAAATTACAGCATGCGGCTCTCTTTTCTTTCTTTCCTCTCCCTCCTGAATATGATTCACTATGATTTTCCCTTGGCTGGCATTTGCTCCTTTGACTTTCCCCCATATTCAAGAGATGGTGTATGCTCCAAACACATAACATTATCAACTTTAAGGGCTGCAATTGATTGAATATTTTGACAAATATACCTCTCTAATTCCTGAAGCCATATGGACGTGCAGGATGCCATATGGAGTAAAGTACTCTGCCTCATGAAATGATCCAAAAGCATTTTTTTTATTAGCGGTTATTTCCTTGAACTGAAAACTGATTAAGTTTTGAATATTCCATTACTGGGGATAGTAATCTAGCCAACTATGTATTCTTCGGAGCATCTTTAGTGAGAGAAATATATTGCTGAAGTAGACGTCCTTGATAGGGGTCACCATCTCAGGAAAATATCAGTAAAAAGCCATTTCTATATTTTTGTATATCCATTAGGACTCTTTCTGCAGAAAGCAACAGAAAACCCTCAGTTCGCTGTCTTAAATAATGAGGAAAATAGTATCATCTTATCTCACAAGAAGATTCAGGCACCACAGTAAAATGGCTGATTAAACCACAGGGTGATGTCATGAGAATTAAAACTCACTCTGACTTTGCTACTTTCACCTCCTCTCTAATTGGCTGCCTTGTGGCCCCAAAGTAGATCTACCACTGTGATTTTCACACGTGAAGGTGTCCAATAGGAGCACTTAATCTCTTGCTCACCACTGTGCATATGAAGGGATCCTTTCTCAAAAATGACTCATCAGATCCCTACTCACAATTCATTCTGAGTTCTGACACAAGCCACTCCCAGACTTAATTGTTGAAGGGAGTGAATAACCATGAATGAATTACTGAAATTTATAACCTAGGGAGAATAAACCCCAAATCCAACTGGTATTCTCTTAGAAAGGAAGAAATAGGCAGGATACAAATTGGGAGGCCTATGAACACAAGATTTGCATTTTTTTTTGTATTTTATGTTGAGAAAATTGACTTGACTAGACATCAGCCCTTGAAAAAAAAATATGTATATATATATATATATATATATATATATATCTGTGAGACTATCAGAAAAAGTATTTAACTGAAATAATCTGAGGCAATTTACTCATGGGTATGTGTTGAAGTTGACATTCCCAAAACCATAATACCTATTTCTTAGAGAAAATTTTACAAAAAATAAAAGATACGTAAGATTGGTTTTCTTCATCATTGCTAAATGGCGATCTCTAACCTACAATTCTTTTCCCATTTATAGAATGTGATGGTTTTTGCTATCTTATATGAAATATTAATAAAGATTGGAAATAAGATTAGGCATTCAGAACAGGGTTTTGTTTTGTGTCATTTTACAGACCAGGCACAAGACCTTCCATGTAGCTTAAGACATTAATTTCTTAGTCTACCTTGACTATTGAGTTAGCATGATGGTCCATTTAACCAAATTCTTAACTTTTCTAATATTTGCCAAAAATTCAGGCACCTCTATCTGAGAGACAAGGAAAGGCCTGGGATTTAGCATCTACTGTACAGACAAGCTCATTCTCTGAGCCACTATGAGCCCTTTACTAACTTATACTACCCAGGACAAAGACTTAGCTACAAACTTGAATGGGTGGGAATGGTGCTCGGTGATTGCTTTTCCCTCCCTCCCTCTCTCCCTCCCTCCCTCCTTCCTTCCTTCCTTCTGCATACAAGAGGCCAGAGGGGTGTGGAGGTGGGGGGAGGGCAGGGAGATTGAGAGGATTCACCAGAGACAGAGTAGGGAACAGAACAGGCAGATCGACAGAAATACACTGCTGAGGGGAGCAGCCCCCAACCCAGAAGAGGTCTGCTACACCATGTGGGTCCCCTCCCTGGATGGGGATTGAACTCCTGGCTGTGAAAGCTCCACAGTGAGGTGCTCAACCTTGTGCCACCAGGGAGGCCCCACTCTCGGTGATTTCTAAAGTCAAATGCAGTCCTATGGGTCTGTGATTCTAATTTAAGCTCAAATATAAATTGAATCTTCAGAAAAATCAATTGGAAACAAATGTCAGTGGGCCACAGCTCGAGGCCTTAGATAATCACCAATGTTAATATTGTGTCTGTAACTTCCATGCAAATATGAGACTAGATGTCAAAGTTTCAGTAAACTACACTGCACCATTGATACATCCCAACACAGAATATATTTCTCAGTCCTTTCTTTGCTCAGTTAAAAAGTTGTTTGTTCTTTTTTTTCCATACAAAATCTTACCTTCTTATATTTGACAAAAAGTATTCTCTGATACAAGTTGTCAGTAAATATCAATTGAAAGGTAAATATCAATATACAAAAAAAAAAAAGGAAACCACTGGAATTTAGCTCTCCTTGCCTACGACTCAATTAAACAGGGAGGGGGGAGGGTTGAGGGAAGATGGGAACAGGAGGGACTGAGGTGATGGTGCACTGGTGAGATGGTGATGGGGACTACATGGGGATTACAATTAATGGCAAGTATATGTAAATTTTAAAGTATTTTAATAAAAAAGAAAAAAATCTAAAATAACAAAAAGAACCTTTTCTCTCTACACATATGAGAAAAAGAGAACAATGTTTAAAACCTATTTATATGTCATCTCCACTTTTTTTGATTCACAATTCATTTTGATTCATCTCCATATTATGTATTGAAATTCTTTTATCCCATTAACACCCTTTCTTTCAGAAATCTGTAAATGAACATAATTAAGAAACATTTTTAGGCACTAGCTTCTGAAATATTCATTATTAACCTGCTGGCTACACTTGTCTCTTTTTATATTTATATAATTAATTAAGTATTCTCTTCTAATACATATATTTTCAAATAATTTGCTAATACGATTCAGGTTTTGACTTGTCTATTTTCTTTTTCTCCATTTAAAAGAAATGTGTTTTTGTTCCTCTCTCTTACCTTTGAATTTTCTAGTAGAGTTGAGGCACTTGAGGACAGTGAAATTTGAACCATTTTCAAACTTGCAAGGCAGAAAAAGACAATAGTTTTAGAAGAACTTGAGGAGGGAAGTAGTACTAATTATACATATTCTAGGGTAAGATCTAGGGTATTTTGGGTGTAGATCCAATAATCTAAGATGGCTACTTTAAAATAGCTTATGAATTCTAGTTTGGGTTGGTGAGACCCATCCTCTAGTTTTTCACAGATTATTTAAAATAAATATTTTTTGAATTATTTCTAGTTTTTTTAAAATTTCTATCTTGGAAAAATAAGGGGTCAGGGCTAATAAAGAAGCCAGAATTATTTGATGAGCTGTGACAATTTAGTACCAGGATATTCTCAGCAGCTACAAAGCATCTTAAACTGTCTAGAGTTACCAAGGAAGAGTCGTAATTATAATTATTTTTAGTAACAAATTAGTTGCCTATGATGTAGTCACACAATTAAAATCAATATTTTTTTAAAGAGAAAATCAGGAACTTGGTACCACAATTCAGACTGTTCCCAGACCTGAGTTTTTCCTAAATGACTAAATGACTATGGAAAACCCATTTCATGCTTGCTTACTCTGCAAAATCCCCTAACTGGATGACTCAGAAAAATAAAAATTGGGAATGGTCGTGGTGATGCCAGAAACTGCAGCTCAATTTTCTGAAGAGGAGTTTCCACGTACAGTTAAGGCAGTGAAATTTTACACAAATTTGCTGATTCTGTGGAACTGTGCTGCTGGATTGGACCTGAGAGTAGTTATCAGAGAGTAATCCAAAGGCACTCTGGAAATTAAGCTCCTTGTTTAAAATATCAAAGAATTATACCTATGCTGAGAAAACAGTCTTAACACCATGTATCTATGGTGTCTCCAAAATAGGATTTAAAAAAAAATGTATACCATTAAAAATACCTACACTTTCCTCCCTTATTCCAGTCATTCATTTCACAAATGTCCATCTAATACATGGCTTGACACTAGGTCCTTGTTGGGAAAGACAAATGAGCAAAAGATTTAAAAATAATAATCTTACATATTGAAAAGTGCTAAAAAAACAAACAAATCCAGAATAATAGCATATAAAGTTTCTGTGCTTGTTTGTCTGACAGTTCATCAATTCTAATTGTGTTACTGACCTTTGGACAAGGTGACAGAAAAGTCGACATTCAAGATTCATCTTGAATAGCAAAATTAAGTAAGTCATTGGAATATCTGGACAAAGATTTTTCTAGGAAAAGGCAATAGCTGTGGTCAGAGGTCAAAAAATAACACTGGTGTGTTCAAAGGTGGTAAGGAATCGTGTGGATTAAAGTCATTCTTGGGAAGAACTGTAGGAGATAAAGAGGGAGTTACAGTCCAGCTCAGTGGAACTTGTAAACTCTGCCTAAGAATTTGGATATAATTCTAAGTGTGATGGTGAGCTGCAGGAAGAGAAGAGGTAGGAGAATGAGTCATGAATTTAAAAATCAGCCTGACTTTACTGGAGGAAATGAATTATAGAGCAGCAAAGCCAGGGAGTGTCACATCCTGAGGCAAGCCAAGAGCTACGAAGGAAAAGGCCACAGAGCCAGCTGCTGCTGAGGTGACCAAGTGAAGGAAAAGGTGAGAAGTGATGACTTGTGGCAACAGGGGCCGGCTGGTCACAGGGTAAGAGCTGCTTCAGTGGTGGAGGAAACTGAAATATGACTGAAGGGGATTGAAAAGAAAATTGAGGTAAGAAGACAGACAATTTCTTTGGGTTTAAAATCCAATTTGGTTTGTTTTGTACTTCTTTTTACTTGGAAAAGCACCAATAAAACAAGGTAGTACTGAGGACAGGAAGTCTGAATGGAACAGAGAGGTTTTGTTTTCTCTGTTAGAAGGAATATCGTGGTAGACAGGATTACCCCAGATATACACTGATGGGAAATATGAATAATGAAACAAATTGGAAAATCTCTCCTACTTCCTTCCTATTAAAAAAAAGCAAATAAAATCTTAAGAGGCCAAAAGGGAAGAGGTACTGCAGGGGCTACCAAGAATGACTCCAGTGTGTCTTCATCCAGGATCTACCTCCCAATTAAGACCGTATGGCCCTCCAGAGAGGCATACAGAGAACAGAAACTCTCAGAAGACTGGAGGCTCTTGAGCAAAAGAAGGGGTTTTGAGGCTAAGCTTTTGGAAGCTTAGAGCTACATACCAGTTACACATATATGAGTCAAGATAATTTTTCAACTAAGCAAAGCTTTCTACTTTCCTTCTTTGATTCAATAAATATATATTTAGCACTCAATATGTGCCATTAATTTGCTAAATATGAGGATCAAATAATGACTATAACAGACATCATGCATGCCCTCTTTGATATGTTTTGTCATATTGATGAAGTGTGAGGAGCTCTGCCATCCGTAGTCTAGTGTACACACGCACACAAACACACAAGCCCACACTCCTGCACACCGGCATTAAAACTTTGGATGAAAATCCTCTAACAGCCTCTGCCCTAAACTTTGAAAAATGTACACTTGCTTTAAATGCTTAGGTGTAGGACTAATTATTATAAGCATCAAATCCTCAAGTTATTGTAGGGATTGTTAGACTTTCTCATGAAGAATGAAGCTTGGCAAATTCTTGGAAAGGGGAAAGCCAACATTGTGCTATTATTTCAGGGGAGGGTATTTAAAAAAAAAGAATCTTTCTTAGGCTGAAGGTCCACGTGGTTAATGCATTTGACTCATGATGATGGTTGGTTCAGTGTTTTTCCAATTAATTTGCTTTGAAAACCAGTGAAGAGCACTGGATACTCTGGGGCAGTTTTCAGATGTCCCCCTCTGGATTCCTGTTGGGCACCAATAATTGGTTTATTCCTTTCTTGTATCTACCAATGTGAACAGAAACAACTACATGATTCTCTAAGATATCCCTATTTAGTTTCAGCTAAAAGACATCCCTAGTTAGTTTCAGCTAATGAGAGACCAGAAAATTTGTAAATGGATGGTTTAATATTACCACAAATAATAATAATAGTCTGGGAATATAAAAGGAAAGTACTACCTAATTATGGCCATTATAGACCACAGACCCATGTAATAAAAATATGAAATGTAAAAACCTATAATTTATTGATAACCTTTCTTATAGCATGTGAAAAGGCATTATTTAGATGAAGGGGGCAAAATTTGATAGAGAGTAATGAATTTAAAATTTACAAATGAAGTTAATCCAATTCTAATCACTGGTGATTAAAACTTAAAAGCTTGAAATGATATTAAACAATATTTTTTACACAACCATTTTATTTTGTGCTTTTGCTTTTTAGGGAGGTAACAGTCTACAACACTGCAGGTTTCAGGTGTATAGTTTCTCACCGCAGCAACTCTATATCACACCATGCTCATCACCAAATGCCCAGTCAACATCTCACTCTAACCTCCTCCCTCCCGCTCCTTTCTCTCTGGTAAGCACCAGTCTGTTGTCAGAGTCTAAGAATTGTTTTTGTATTTTTAAATATCTTCCTGAGAATGTGTTTTTCTATATCATCCATCTAAAATACTATACATATTTAGCATGCAGTTCAGCATTGCTGCTATTAGATGGAAACCCAGATTTTAAATAATATCCTCAATCATTTATTTACTGACATTCTTTTGCCAACCTCTTGTCATTTAGTCATTTGAAATTCCATGATGCAACTGAAGAAGGGTCCTTCCGAGAGTAGGAATTGTCAGTTCTCCCACTAACAAGTCAAGACAGACTGGTCTGACCAGATGCATCTTAAATTAGTGGCTTCTTTACAGGAATAATTCAAATCATTTGTCTATTTTGTGCTGGTTAAACCTTTTAAAATGACATCATCCAGTTCCTAAATCTATTTCACTAGGTCAGATAAACTGCACTATCTAATGATCTGTTAGGCAACTGCTAAAGTGGAACTGCCTTGCCCCTGGCTCCACATGGACAAACTCCTATTTTGCCAAGTTATCCTGAGGCTCATACAGGACTGCTGAGCACTGATATTTAAGTAGAATTCAATCGTGTTGCCATACAAGTCCTTAAAAGAGATTTGAAACTCTTTCCTTCTGGGTGTCAGTAGCCACTGTTCTGAGACTCCCCTAATATCTACCAATTTGACTTTTCCCTTAGACTTTCAGTTGCTTTTCCAAGAACAACCAACTAAAGGGTGAACATCTGCAGCTCAGAGTCCTGTGTTCATCCCGGAGGCTCTAATTGGTCAATGTAGAGTTGAGGATACAGCCCTGGACTGTGGATATTCAAACTGGGACATTCAAACTGGATGAGAGTATGAGATACTTTATATAGTAAATATTAGTTAAGCTTAAGTTCCTTTTCTCATTTGTTTAGCAAAAACAAACAGAAATGGATTATCATATTCTCTCCCTGAAGCCTACTTTAAGGCTGCTGGACTTAACAATATTAACATTTCTTTGACGTTATAATTGCATAATCAACAAATGGAACTCCTCAATTCAGAATTGCATCTATATCTGATGTTTCATACATAAAATTCCATTTTTCAGAAATATCATCATTCTAGACATATTTATTGATATTTTTAGATGCAAAAGCTATGTTTATATAAACAGAAATAAAGGAGCTAAAACATGACGAACAAATTCAAATCTAATCCTCGGTGCTTAGACTTAACAAACTTTTTAAGAGACTCAAGGTTACATAATTAAGGATAATTCTGAAATGTAAGTTCTTCCAAGGAGATCATTTTTATACATTTGGACTTTCTATGTGGCTGCATATTTGTGGGCAATTTTTCTACTTCTGTTGAATTAATTTAATAATGTCACTGCTTGAAATAGCCCAGAATATAGAAAAATGTCAATGATTTTCAAAAATGTCACCTTTCCTATGTAGAGAATGGCATTTTGTTTTCTTTAAAAAAAATAAAAAGAAACAAAAATAAAGCATTTGTATTAAAATATTCTCTGTGAAGGCACCTAGGAATCTGTGTGTTATCCCACTGGTAGAAACTAATTGATTTTCAAGTAGGTTCGTTGGCCTTACCAGAACGAGCGGGAATATGTTGGGCCATCAAAACATTTTGGGCAGTTGTTTTTGACTTGAGAAGAGCAGGATGAATAAAACCCTCCCAGAAGGAACTCATTATATTCAGAACTTTCTTTTTTTTTTTTTGGCTAAGGGACAAAAACTGGAGTTTACTGAAGGCCATCAAATCTTCCAGTTTCTAAAGGAACGGGGAGGAAAAGCTAATTTTGAACTCAAAACAGAGACCATTTGGTGCATCCCACTAAATTCTGCTGCTTTGAGGGAGGATTAGAAAAGAACATAAATGTATCTCTCTGTGCAAACACAATTGAAATTCAGAAAACTAAAAGCCCCCGGTCAAATACAACCCCGATCAATCTAGCCCCTTAAAAGCACAAAGGACATCAGAAACATTATGTAGTCCACGCATCAAAACAAAACCAAAATCAAATAAAATCTTTGATACCTATTGAGAGTCTGTTTTAATGAAATAAATCATATATACCATTGTGGATTACACAAATTCTGGGGTAAGTTTGCATTCTAACTTCTATTCTAATCCCCATAAATTAATGAACCAGAAGTAAGGATGGAGTGGTATCATGTACCATCTATTAACAGGGAGCAGGAGGAAAATTAACCATAAAAACAGCAATAATAAATAATGTGTTAGGCACATATGTTTTTGTCCTATCTAATTTGGTCCTTTCATTATCTTAAGTGTTAAGTGTTACTGGGGACCTATTCTATTAACACTCATAGAAACTAAACACATTGTGTAGGGTCAAATAGGAGTGGATCAGGGACTGAAGCCCAGGGTTGATGAATGTTATTAGGATTCTGTTTTGAAAGGAAAGGCAAGATATTCATAGACACATATGTACTAGGCATTTTACATACAGTATTTTATCTTGTTAACGCTGACATTTTTCCACATGACTAATAGTTTAAAAAAATTCTATGTTGAAAAAAATTAAATCATGGAAAGGTGGCTGCACTTTATGCCTGGGCTACTACTGGGAGGAAAGAAGGAAAAAACAACAAAGGACAGGAGCCAGAGTCAGACCAGACCAGAGCCAGTTGGGATAAATGTAGTATCATCAACCACAGTTCTGGAAGGACTCTATTTCTACCATATATGGGATAAATTCTAACAAAATTTTACTTAGTGTTTATAGGACAGGATTACCCCAGCATGTACAAAGACTTGGGGAACATCCAGACATCTGGGTTAAGGAAAAAAAGATACCAAGTTAATAGAAATTGACAAAAGTTTGACAAGGGCCCTTCTGTCCCTCAAAAGCATTAAGATAATTGTGGTTCTGTTTTCTTTGACACATAAATTACTTTTTACTAATAAATTTAATTGGGATCAACTCAGAAATTATCATCCAGATTACAGAATAACACATTTTTAGTATAGAAAAGAAAATGTAGAAAAATAGTGTCTTTTAAAGTAATTATTTGCTGAAAAAGTATGTTATAACATCATTGCATGAGTTAATTTTGGACACTGTTTCACTGTCTGGTATCATTTCTGTATAACACGATCTCCTACTAATTGTACCAGTTGGATTTCAATTGGTTGCAAATAATAAGAAAGCCAAGCAGCATGAGTAAAATAGCCAGGAGCTTATTTATCTTCGTGACAAGAAACCCAGTGGAAGGCAGGTGCTGGCATAGGTTTATTGGTTGCATGATGTCATTAGGGGCCAAAGGGACAGCTGCATCATCAGCGTCATGTCCAAGTTCAAAGTCTAAAGTAGGAGATAAGCAAGAAGACAAAAGGATTCTGACTCTAGAAAGTTCCTCTCCTTCCACTCCTCTCCTGTCCTCTGGTACCTTCCCTGCTCGTCTGCCCCTGGGGTTCTCATTGGTTGTATTGGACACAAATTCATTCTGAAACCTGGTCTATGTAAAGACTATGATAACTGATTGACACTCATCAGGATTCAACTCTAGGCTGGCCTGAAAGTTCACCTTAACTTCAAATCACTCATTTTGATGTCAAGTGCGCTCAACCAAATGCCTGATAAAGAAAAGTTCCTTTTGCAAGGATGCCTGGGTAGGGTGGATGACTGCTGTGTAACCACTCCACATCTGCAAAGTAAACACAGAATTTTCATTTTGCAAGATGTAGTGATTTAATTGAAATCAGCATAATTTTCTTTTTCCAAAGATAATAGAACAACAAAAAGACATCTTAAAACATTTATGTTTGCCTTTACAATTAAAATAGAGACCAAGTCTGCATATGTAGATACCAAATGAGGTAAAATATAATTTTATATATAATTAAGTCATGCATAAATGAAACCAACACATTTTAATCTGAAATTTTGAAATATTTCTTACACTAAGAAAATAGGCTGACTAATGTAACTACTATACATACTGGTTTCTATTTCTAGGGAACTATCACTTTCCTTCAATGTCATCAGTGTTGCACCATTACTTCAAAAGACCATAACTAAAACAATAATTTTCTGAAAACAAAATCCTAGCTAGCAGTGACAAGGTGTAATACACTTACTTATATAAAATGAAATATTAAATTCCTAAAAGATAGTTATAATTAGAAGGAGAAGCACTGTGGTCAGATTGCACTTATTTGTTACATACTTCAATACAGCACCAATATTTATTTAATGTTTTGAAGATTTGATTAATGTTTTATTGTCCTTATTATAAACATTAAAAATGCTATCATCAAAGGATAAATGTTTAAAAAGGGGGAACTATTTCACGTAGCCTAGGTTTTAAAAAAATGCTATTTACAACATATTCATTTCAATTCTGTGACATTAATAATTTATCAGAAGCTGCAGCCTAGGGGCCAGTTCAATATGGGTAATTTATCTAACGGAATCACTGCTGATGGTCAGTTAACCTAATATGTCCTGAGTGACTCTGCTTGTTAGAAGATAATTTAGAGCTGTCCAGCAGTTGACTCCCTTAGAAATTCTATCATTGACGTCCCTCACTTACACCTCCATGACAGTCCTGCTAGAAAAGGTGGGGTTGGGATTAAATACTAGATTGACTCAGGTAGCTGTTACATAAATACTCAGCGGCAGTGCCAGATGTTTCCCAATATCAGCGTACCAAGAATGTATGCTTACTGGGCTCTATTAGGGTAATATGTTTTTATTCTTACTATGCAAAAACATCTCATTCTTCCAAGACTGAAGCTGACTTGTCTTTATAACTTGAGAACATTCAGCTTCACAGAATTTCATGTGGTATTTATTCAGGGCATCAATCAGAAAATGTCTCTTGTGATTTAAAAAGTGTACATATATCAGAACCAGAATTTTCTTATAACACCAAATAAAGGGCTGGGGGTGGGGAAAATGATCTACAAATTTCACCAGTAACTTTGAGGCATAACAGAGCACCACTACAAGAGAGAGACCTTAGAAAGAGGAAAATTAAACAACAAAAGAAATATAACCAAAGAGCTTTAAATCATTTTTTAAAAATCCTATTTGTAAGTTATTCATAATTTTTTCCCCTTGGTAATGAGCTATTAAACAATTTTACTACTAAGGAAGCTGGCCTAATTTGGGAACATGTTACATTCTTTCCATAGCACAAGAAGAGATTTGAGAGATCCTTTATCACAAAGGACATCCTTTCTAGACGAAAATAATGGTCAGGCTAATCAGCCATCAGAAATTATAGCTTGCTTTTATTTCTCAGTCTTACTATAAATGTTAGTTACCAAAAAAAAAAAGAAAAGATACTATATCATGAAGTGTATTAGTTCAGTGGGTTTTAGCGAATAGTCTGAAGAAAACCTGAATCTTCTTCCCTTTGGTACTGAGATGAGTGGCTGGGCTGAGTCCCTTTTTGTGTATGTGTAGCTTTTGCTTGGGTAAGATAGACTCCGATGCCTTGACTCATTGGGAACTTGAACAACCAGGGAAGATCCTGAATGGACTTTTTTCCCCTCAATCCTTGAGCCTTGCTTTTTTTTTTTTTTTTTTTTTTAAGGTAAAGTGGGTCTATAAGATCATATATGTTAGGCGTAAACTTTATTTACACTACAATATGCTTACCACTACAAGTCTAGTTTTCATCCATCACTACACAATTGTTGCTCTTTACCCATTTGCCTGCCCTCCAACACCCCCTATGGTAACCACCAGTCTGGCCTTTGCATTTTTTAACTTGTTTGGTCATGTATGCATTTTTACTTCAGAAAACTACTAAGTTTTGTGTTTAGAGGCAAGAGGGTCAGGGGAATCATGAATAGTCACAAACTCAGGAAATTTGATGTCCCCTTGAAAGCATTTCTCATTTCTCTTCTCACTATAAACCTGCCTTGCTTTTCAAGGAAAGATACTGGTCTTCATTTTTTGTGAAAGTGTAAGAAAAAGGGACTCTCAGAGCTCTTAACTGAATTGCCCTTGATCTAGAAACTACTTGTATACAACCTCTTTATTGTCATGGAAAATTTTAAATCACTGAAATTTTTATAACCAATATTTTGTTCCTGATTTGGAAAATCCCTTGGAATCATTTCATAAGTTTTAAAGAAAAACCTCATGCCGTATTTTTTAAAATTTTCCAGAAAAAGCAAATAAATAAGAGAAGAAGGCGCAGAAGAACCTAGACAGATCAGTAATATATAGGAGAAAGGAGATGGAGGAACAAGGGAGAAATGTGGGAAATACAAACAAACAAAAAAAAAAGAATTGATTCAGTGAAGAAGGAATTGAATTAAACCAAGCAGCGAGAACTGAGAGGAAGAGCAGACGGTCCTCCATGTATAAGAATCTTGCCAATGAACTTTGCATGAGTCTCTAAAGTAAGAACAGATATATAAATGCCCACTAGGAACCAGACACAAGGAAAACACTTTTTTTTAATCCAGAAAAAGAAAGAAATGGTATGTTTAACATGCACCAATCGTCTATAGTTTGCCAAGTGTGTTCAAAAGCTCATCTCTCAAATCAAAACCATACATGCTTGGACTCTGCAGATCAAACAAAGCTGTTTGAAGATAATTATGCTCTAATCCATCTGTAGTCTCCTTGTAGGTGTTTGGAAAAGTAAACTCAGTGTTCAATAGGAGAATCTTCCTTAATATTTTGGGTCAATAAGAGACCCCAGCTTAAGGGCCCTGGGCATGCAATGAAGGTCCTTGCTAGTTGCTAAGACTTTTATGATATTGGAATCTGTCTTTTATTTCTATTTTCATTAAAGTAGAGATAAGAAAGAGATCTTGTCTCTTAGCTACAACTGTACTTCTGTTGTGGACACTTTGCACTGAAACACTGGAGTCATATTTATCATCAACAAGGTTGATTATAAAAGATTTTCCTTTGTCTGGTTCCTCATTTTTTTTTGCCATATTTGAGGACAGGGCTGGCAAGGTGTTCTTTCTAACATACTTCCCTACTCATGAACTCGATTAGCACATTTTTGCCAATAAAACAAGCAGTAATTAGTTTTTATTAATCGCTATATTTGTGCTATATCAGCATGCAATTTCGAAGCCTGGGATATTTAAAACCAGTACTCACTTGCACAGGATGCCACATATTAACTTTGGGGCAAATATAGCTTTTAGAATAATGTTTTGAAAAGCAGCCCCCTGTAAATATAAGGTGGTATGGCACCATATGGAGACTGGGTTTCTGACATATGGCTTGAATTAACAAGTTTAAAACTGTTAGGATCAGTTTTTCTTTCACTGAAGGCAAAACCACAAGATTTAGAAGTGAAATATGCTCCAGTCACTGATACAAAGGCTCACCAAACGCTTGGCCTCTTGGGCTAGATTTTTTTGTTGGCAGTAAGTGCAACTTATCAGTAGTAAGACAAGTTGTAACATGACGAGGAATCACGAAGCTGCCAAGGCTTAAAATTTCACTTCAGATAGTGCTTACGTGGGTCTCTTGCTACTAGCTACACTTGCTAGCAAAGGACATTGTCTCTTTGAAAGCAGCTTTTGAATTATGATTATTACATCCTCAAAATAAATTGTTGTTCCTGGGTTGATAGAAAAGATATTTGAAAGGACAAACTTGAGTGACAGATGGAAATGGCTCAGGAAAAGTGTCTTCTGATCTCTTCTAATTGAGCCTTTGTAGGATCAATTGAACAGAAAAAGTTCAAAGATCCACAGTCCTTATTACACAAATATTGTTTCATTTAATCAAAACTGTCTTTGAAGTGTGGCACTTGTGGGCCACCTGTAGCTTTGAAATTTAAAGTCATATAAAAGTGTTCATGATGCTGGAGAGGACAGTGTGTAGCCACAATAAACTGCTGGAGAAAAATAAAAAAATTCAAGATGGGAATGAAGGCAGTTTTCATATTCATGTTTCCTTTTATTGCCCTTTCATTTTTTCAGTGAGCAGAGCTCTCCAAAGTTATAAAGAAAAGCCTTCCTACATCCAGACATCTACAGGGCTTATTTTCATCATTGAAAATGTGTTTATTTGTGGTTCAGCATCTAAACTATAATTATTCCAAGCTTTGAAATATTCCATCAGTGTTAAGTTGAACCCAGATAATCTGATTGCACTTCCTTTCTCTGCAGTGCCTTGTACAAAGACCACGGCAAAATATCTCTCTCATGGAAAACTGACAATACAATTTCCTTTAAGAGCTTCAGTTAACACATATCAGATATATTTGTAGTCAGAATAAGAACCACTATAAAGAGAAAATAGTCTATCAATTATTGGGGAAAGTCACTGAATAATACTTTATAATGATTACAGAGTTTGCAAAACACTAGTGAATCCACTATCACCATTTAAGCTATAAAGCAGCTTAGGGTAGAGAGTAGGCCTTCTTTCTCCTTTCCATCCTATAAGTGAAAAAGACCTGAGACCCGAAACACTTATGGGATTTGCATAGGCAGCCTCAGGAGGAGGACTTGGAGGACCTGGCATAATGATTTAAAGTTCAGGTTATGAGATCCCATTCTCCTATCATCTCTTACATGTTGCTCGCTCCAGGGCAGAAGTAGACACCTTTCTTGCCACATGGAACGCAACTGGAGCAAAAGGCATGCATTTCAGGCCGTGTTAGCTAGTCACTGATATGGAATTAATGTTTGATCACCTTTGTTGTCTCCCTGGGATGAGAGTGGTAGGGAAGCCATACAAGGGCAGTAAGGGGAGCAGAGGTTCAGGGACATTTTAGCCACAGTAAAACCTTGGAACATCCCGGGGTCTACTTGCATTCATACTAAGGCACTAATGCTATTAAAAAATATTTTTCAAGTGAATTCATAGTCCTGCTGTAAACACACACTTGGCTTATCTACTATGAAAGCATTCTAGGTAACACTTCCATGAAGATTATGTCCCTTTTTTTCTCTATAGTCTTCTGGGTCACATAGCAATTCTACATGATTCCTCTTGATCCCAAGATCCTGTTCTTTCATAAGTGCCTTTAAATGCATGGAGGCCTGTAGTAATGTAATGATTGTTACTTTTCTTCTAAACATTTGTTTCTGCCCTTATATAACTGTTTTGGCCTAGCTAGAGAAATGCATTTAGTCCTTTTGTGTAAAAAAAAAAATCAAGACAGAAAAAAAAAGTAACTATAAAAAAGTAAAAAAAACAAAAATCCTAAGTACCTATAATAAAATCAAAACCAAAATCATCAGGCAACTATAGATCAGATACATTCTGTAGGGAGGAGGAGGAAGGAAGACCAGGACAGGGGTGGGGAGAGCACAAGGGACTGTGGTGGTGGTGCATGGTGAATTGGTGGTGGGAATTTCACGGGGAAATCATATATTGTACAAACATGAAGGGTGATGTAATAAATATATGTTAAAAAATAAGGAAATAATCACAAAACAGAGAGCATCTGGTGTATTCCAGCTATGTCACAAATGAAAAAAAAAACTTCCACTCAGTATGGTCAAGTGACTTGCAAGAGAATCACAGAACTATAAGGGCTGGCCCTGGGTCTCCTATCGCTCTACTTCAGGATTGTTTTAGTTAAAAACGTTTTTGCCTTAAATGTTCTTTACTAAATACTAAAACAAAACAAAAAGCAAAAGCTATGTTTCAAGCATTTTAATCGACCCTTCTGTCTATCCTCTGACATGTTTTATGTACCCTCATAGCTTAATCACACCTGAGCTATCATATCATTATTATTTGCCTCCCCTCTCTCCTCCAAGAGAATATAAATACTGATGTGCTGGTAAATGTTTAACAACGGGCTCTCTGAATGGAAGAGGAAACCTCTTCTTGCTGGTATCCACGGGCTAAGACAAACTAGCACATATCAGCCAGCACATGCCAGAGAGATTAGGGCCTCCGGCTCCTTCACAGACGCACTGGTTACATCCCCAGTGTCTAGAATAGCGCCTGGCACAGCCTGGCTGCTCAAAAATATCTGTGGAATTGCCTTATAGGAGTCAAGATGACCAGTTTTATGAAAATTGCTGGGGTTCTGCCTCCTCTTTCTTCCGGAGAATAATCCCTTTCCCAGTATTCCTCTTTTTGGTTGATGGACATTGGCCAGATTCTGTTTTAACTTAAACATTAAATGGAAGGAAACATAAAGGGATTTTCAGGTGAAATTTTCAATGCAGATTGAGAAAAACTGCATTATCATGATGAGACTCTGGTGTTTGGGAACATTGTGAAAATAATGTGATTTTTCTTTTTTTCCTTTTCTTGCTTTTTTTCTTAAAATAAAGCATTTGGAATGACATCATTCATTTCTCCTTTTGAGATGCAGGTCAAGCCCTCTGGCAAGCATTCCACAAACTCTCTTCTCTCAACCTCCACTCAGGAGTTGCTTCAAGTAGGCTAATAAGCTCTGACCAACACATTAAGCAATTGAGAATCAGCGTCTTTGTGGCAAGATAATGTAGCCCATTATGACAGAGGTTGTTGCCTTAATAATGAGAAAAGGAAATCCCAGTTCTGCTTCGGTAATTAGTGTAACTGGAACTTAAGTCAAAACCAAATATGGGGAGGGCTTTGCTCAATCATACACTTGACATTTTTATATGTGCAAGTTGCTTTATAGGAAACATGGTCACCATGAAGAACATGTCCAAAATCTTGATGATCTTAAAGTCAAATTACCCATGAACATAAGGAAGAAAAGGGGCATAAAATTAATAAACAAAACCACATTGTCTTGTGTTGAAGAACTGTATTTTCAAATACTGAGCAGGGTTTGTTTGTTTGTTTGTTTTCCAACAAGGCAGTATTTTTAAAAAATAAATGATGTTGGGGCTTCTCCTGTGGAACAAGGGGTTGAGCACCACACTGTGAACTTTCCATAGCCACTGCAGTGCAAGTTTATTTTTTTAAAGATTTATTTATTTGTGTATACAAGAACTGGGGTATAGACCAGAGGTGTTGGAGGTGAGGACTCACCAGAGACAGAGTGGGGAACAGAATAGGCGGATTCCACTGAAAAACACTGCTGAGGGGAGCAGCAGGTGAGGCAGGAAAGGTCTGCTGCGCCATGTGGGTCCCCTCCCTGGCTGGGGATTGAACTTGTGCTGCAGTGGCTGCAGCTGCTCCACAGTGCAGTGCTTAACCCCTTGCGCCACGAGAGAGGTCCGACTGCATCACAAGTTTAATCCCTGGCCAGGTAGGTGATCCACATGGCGCAGCAGACAACTCCCATCTTACCCCCTGCTTCCCTCAGCAGTGTATTTCAGTCAATCTGCCTGTTCTGTTCCCCACTCTGTCTCTAGTGAATCCTCTCACCCCCCACACCTCTGACCTGTATACCAGTTCTTGTATGCATAAATAAATCTTTAAAAAATAATAAATGATGATGTTTTCTATAGAGAGTTCCAACAAATGACCGGTAAGGTTTAACAGAAAAATAAGTCTATATGTCTAACACACAAATAGATACATTTTACATGTATTTTATAGGAAATGAGTTTTATAGGAAATGAAGAATGGTCATTCTTGGACCTTTCTCACTTGAGCATGCAGTGTAATTCATATTAAATTTCACACCATAGTGAAAATCAATAAGACATTAACCCAAGGAGTTTCAATACTAAAATAGGCCAAGAGTCTACTGGAAATTTAAACATTTAGGAATTTCAGGGAACAGTTGTCTTTCAGAAATTCACACACTCAGAAATTTTATTCCAGGCTATTCATTAAATTGCAGGGGATGAGTTGAGGGGGAATTACTTTCACCATGGAAGAGTCTTAAGAAATATGAATTCCTGGAAGGAGTGGCTCCCTGTTAGGGCTCTTTCAATCCCTGAATGCTCAGATACCCCTTCGAGGCCATATGCAGACATAGACATGTATTTTTACCCACTTTTCCTTGCCTACAAAGAGCACCCAATATATGCACACTGATTGGGATGAGAGGAAATAATTTTAATTGACTCAAACAATGAGCTGAAAACTCACCCCTGTGATTCATAACTGTAATGATGAGAGGCTTCATTTTGGATTGATTATTTAGAGGAAACTTGTATTGTGTGTGTGTATGTGTGTGAACACTCTGACCTCATTTGTATTAGTGACAGCAGTGTTAACTAAAAACAGAAAAGAAAATTTTAGGCAGTTGTGGTTCTTCAAAGAACCACAATTAAGTTGCCTAATTTTGGTTCTAATGGGAAATATAATATTCTTATTTCCCTTCTCCTAATGAATATATTGGGCAAAATCTAGACCATGCTGGATTATTAAATGAGGGAATTGATGAAATATGGTCACCAGAGAAGAGTGTTTCTATTTCTTATTTACCTGAAACTGGCTAATCCCCAAAAAGTCTGGTGTTTCATTTAAAACACAGAGTCATTTAGTGAACAGAGCATAAGTCAGTTGCTTTACCTGAGAGAATCTGCTTCCTTCCAGAATTGTTCTTTTAAGGAGGCTTATTTATTTCAAGCTTATTCATAATCAGACACCACAGGGTCATTAATAGAGTTACAAAAGGCAAGAAACAGTCCAATGATTAATTACCAGTCTACCAAAACACAATTAGTAATTCCCACCTAAAGAGACCATTGACTTGTTTAATATGCTGAATAAAAATTTTTAAAGTGTCAAAAGAACTTTATGAGTGATTTTTAAGGTTATAGATTTTCATGCAAGCAGAATTTAATTCTACATTGTAGTTACTAATGTAAAACCAAAGAAAATAATGAAAAGGAAAAATACACAAAAATGTCTTATATGAAAACATTATGATTTAATTCCATATCAGGAATTGTACTTTCTTTCAAACATGTCTAAGAATCTTGAAGAAATTTTATTTAAAAATCATGATGCCATGTATAGGGGAATATTTGGCATTTTGGAGTTTCTGCGACCTAAGAAACTATTTTATGAGGTACAAGCATTGTCATGAAGCAAGGCAACCCGGGGCTACTATTTTCTTCTTTTATTTCCCCATGCTCCTTAAGTTATAATTTTTTTTAATTTCAGAAGCTCTAATTTTAGAAGTTTCAAAGAAAAAATGAAGTTTAGTCCTAAAAAAAACGTATTCATTCTATAAACAAATGAGCTTCATAACCTAGGTGAAGGTCTCTCTCTCTCTCTCTCTCTCTCTCTTTCTCCCAGCCTCCCCTCACTCTGCGCCCCCATCCCCCTTCTGTCTGTCTCAGGCAAACAGCTATATTAATAGTCAGCTCATAACCACATCATTTTGCTAACAGTCACACAGCTATATTTAAATTCAGGGTGCTGCTGCCATGAATTCTATAATATCTTTATAATCTTGTTTTTAAAACAGTTGCTTTGCATAGCATCTTTGATCCCCAGTGACCCAAGAGATCTTGCTGTCATTCCCCTCCTCTTCCTCACCCTCCAGGGAAAGCTGCAGGTGGAGCTTGACCCAGGGTCACCTCTGCCCTTGAGAAAACAGGAAGGACACCCAAGGACTTGGGTTCCAAACTTCTCTCTTTAGCTCCCAGGTGAGCTGACTTGAAGTTCTGCTTTTTTTAGCT
This sequence comes from Galemys pyrenaicus, assembly GCA_019455555.1. Lineage (NCBI taxonomy): Eukaryota > Metazoa > Chordata > Mammalia > Eulipotyphla > Talpidae > Galemys > Galemys pyrenaicus. The sequence goes on along the minus strand of JAGFMF010012281.1, from coordinate 3,341,757 downwards.
CAACTCTTAAAATACACAAGAGTTTTCATGAAAAGGTCCCAGTTGCTGACCCAGGGAGACTCAAGTCCTTTCCAGATTTCAGTGTCCAGGCACGACCTCCACCCTGCTGCCAGTCACACATCCATTCACTGCATGATAATTATGCAAATATATACTAACTAGACTTAGTTCCCTACTTAGACTTCCTTCCCACTCCCTGCATCCTAGCATGGGTGCTGACAGTGTTTTGGAAGAGTTACTAAATAGCTGGAAGGCTTTCTGAATATATCTATCCTGGCCTGTCAAAGCTAGAACAGCGACGGTCCATCTGGGCCTGGAAGACAATTTCCATGGTGTAAAATGCTCTTTCAATTCTTTCCTACCAGAGACAACCAGCTGGTGCTGCAGTGAGACAGCCAAATCCACTGTGTGTAGACCTCCGCTCCAAACTAAAGAGTGGCCTGGGATGACCCTGCAGTCACATCTTAGAGCAGTGAGCATAAGCACCATGAAAGGAGAAGGCAGTTCTTATATTAGTATTATCATCTCAGGCAGACTATAGTCATATTCAATGCACTTGAACAACTGACAAAAATTATTTTTCATTCAACTTTCTAGATATTAAGCATAAGAAAGGATTTGGGGGAATAGAGCCTGAAGATTTTGAACAAACGCCTCACTTTTTGAGTGCCTATCTTAGCCAGAAGCCCTTTCTGGCACATTTCTGTTGTGTGATTGTATATACCATTATAAAATCATAAACAACATTTGAATTTAAATATGTGGGAACAGCAGAGGAAGTAATTTCTTTCCTTGGGACTCCTGGAACTCTGTTCACCCTATACTTTTTCTAATACATAGTTTGTGGATGTGTTTTAGTACCAATCTTTACAGAGTATTAATAAGATATACGGACCTGAAAACTATCTAACACTTCAGTAAAACTCATTTGACATCAGCCTTTGTCATTTTTTTTATCTTCTGAGAAGTCTGAAAGACATTCTCCTTTCCTGAACCACCGGGGCAGGGCTCAATATTTGGTAAAGAATCACAAAGAACAAACTAAATTGCACTGCTGTGGGAGTCAGTAAAGCTCCAGGCCTCATTTACAAACCAGAATCAGAGGTGAAAGTCTAGACCAAGCAGAGAACTGGACTTTGTTAGTTGGCCAAGTCAGTGATAAAGAGAAAAAACAAAAAGAAAAATGGGTTAGTCTGCTGATGTAGAAAAGTAAGCATTAGAAAGAAGGGAAGCATTCCACAATAGAGTCCAGGGAAAGTCATTGTGTACCCCAGGGGGATCTCTTAGATTTGAATGGGCAACTTTGACAGCCACCATCTGCACAACTTCTTTCCTAACGTTAAAGTAGCTATTTTTGTCAGAGATACTGCAGAAGATGGCAAGGCACAAGAGGTCCGTGGTTGAATGTCTTAGTAGGACTTTTGCTCCACAGTTCATAGTGTCTAAGAGGACCTTGACTGATGTCCCAGGAGAAAGGGAATGCCTTTGCTTCATGGCATCTGGATAGGCAGTCTTATCATGGTGTTTATATAGTCGGGAGAAGGACTGTCCAGACAATATGGTGTGATTTAAGCATGAGCTAAGCCACTGTGGCCAATGAATTCCTTATCAACATTGGAGTAGTTAGGCAGGGTCCAACATATGTCTACAAGAACTTCATTGTTGGGGTGCCACAGAGGAAGAAAACACTTGCTGGATTTGCTTCTGTGTTCTTTCAAGGTTACAGAAAGAAATAGCAGGGGTTGACAATGAGCAGTTGGGTGGCTCACGATAATGATGCTTCTGAACTTGGGGACATTACTCATTACTTGTACACCCCCAATGTTTGCTCATACACAGTCCAGAGTGTTCTTAATATTGATAGGTGAGTTCCAGGAATGTATGGCTACTTCATGCACAGTAACAGAACTTACACTCACAAAATGTTGTATGCTGGAACAAAGCGTGCTTAAAAAAGATTTGCATGACTATCTACCTAGTTTGTCTGAGTTCCCAAAATATCCTGCCCCACACAGTATCAAAATGATGTCACAATAAATGGAGTTTATAATGCAGTGTCACTATTCATCAACAGCATCTTTAAAGTCAAAATGTGACATCATCAAATGATAGTGAGGGTGAAGAGCAATAAGCACTCATACACTAATAATGGCAGTATAAACTGGAACTACTACTTTGGTAAACAAATGACATGATTTACTTAGGTTGAAAGTACCTATATTCCATAACCCAGCAATTTCACTCTTATATTTAAAAGCTGTATAAATGCTTATGAAATACATACAAATGCTAACAACAGTGACATTCATAATTGTCTACAATATGGAAAAGCAGAGCAGATGAACAGTGTCTATAGCTATCAAAATGGATTAATAAATTATGGAACATAGAAGTATACCATAAGAATAATGGTAATACCTGAAGTAAAAGAAAAAGAGAAAGGAATTGAAGCAATACTTTAAGAACTAATGACTTAGAATTTCTCCAAATTAATATTAGATACTAAATCAAAGACCCAGGAAGATTAGAGATCACCAAATTACATAAGTACTAAAAAAATTGCACTTAGGTGCATCGTATTCAACATTCAGAATATTAAAAATAAAGAAAAACAATTTTGAAAGAAGCCAATAAAAGAAAATACTGTATACAGAGAAGCAAAGATAGGATTTATTATAACTTCTCTTCAGAAACCATGTACATAAAAAAGTGGAGTGAAATATCTAAATTGTTGAGAAAAGAAAACATTTAACCTAGAATTCTGTCCTCTGAGAAAACATGAGAGGTAAAGAAGAAATGAATAATTTCTCAGAAAACAAATTTGAGGGAATTTGCTGCAACTAGACCTGTTTTGTAAAATAAATTTTGAAAAATTCATCAGAGACTAGACTTGATTAAGGAAAGAAACCACAGGAAAAAAGAGATTCAGATAATTAATAAGTGAAGGTAATATTACAACTTTTTTTTTACTAATTCTTAATTGATGTAAAATAATTGTTCAAATATATACATATATGTTAATGTATTAATGATGAATGCCAACAATGATTCAGGGAAAGGATATAAAATTAAAAAATATTTTGTTATTAGAATAAAGTACTTGTGCAACCATTCTAAGTATACTATCCTTTGAAAATGAACTCAAATTAGTCAAATATCCAATCCATAATGTAGAGAAGTTATTTAAAAAAAGGTAAGTGAAGTATAATTGATATGCTAAAAAATCAGGAAAAATTGAAATATATGATGCTGAATAAAAGTCACAAAAGGGGGGCCCTCCCTGGTGGCGCAGTGGGTTAAGCAACGCACTATGAAGGAAACCGCAGCTGCTGCAGCACGAGTTCAATCCCTGCCCCCGGCCAGGGAGGGGACCCACATGGCGCAGCAGACCTCTCCTGCTGTGCCCGCTGCTCCCCTCAGCAGTGTGTTTCAGTCAGTCTGCCTGTTCTGCTCCCCACTCTGTCTGGTGAATCCTCTCACCTCCCTGGACTCTGGCCTGTACCCCAGCTCTTGTATGCATAAATAAATAAATCTTTAAAAAAAAAGTCACAAAAGGCAGAAGAAATGGAAGACAAAATAGGAAACAAGAGAAAAAAAGTAGAAAAAATACAAAAAAATGTATACTAATTCAACTATATTGATAATCAATTTAAATATCAGTTGTGTAAAATGAAAAGACAAGGACAAATTGGGGACACTTGGTGGGGAGTGGGGAGAGGGAGGGCTGAGGACAGACGGGAGCATGGGGGGCTGAGGTGATGGTGCACTGGTGATATGGTGTGATGGGGAATACATGGGGATTACAATTGATGTCAAAATATATATAAAGGGAAAAATTTTTAAAATAAATATCAGTTGTATAAATACATCAATTCAAAGATAGAGATTGCCTGAATAAACTCTAAAGTTTATGTGATTAGGCGAAATATTCAGAATTGCCAACATAATGTTGAAGAAGAGCAATATTGGTGGGCTGACTTTACTGGACTTCAAGACATACTTTAGAGCTTAAATCATGAAAACATTATAGTACTGAAGAAATAATAGATGAATTATACCAATAGATCATAACTGAGAGCCCAGAAATTGAATCATATGAATATAATAAATTGATCTTAACAAAACAATGATAATGCAATGCAGCAAAGATTCTCAAAATTGAGAATGGATATATACGTGCAAAAATATAATCCTATAGACACTGATTTTTGTATCTTCCACAAAAATTACTATTAATGGAAAAACCTTAACACTAAACTATAAAATTCCTAAAAGACAGCATAGGAGATAATCTAGGTAATCTTGGGATGATGATGTTCTAAAAACACCAAAGGTATAATCCACAAGATAAAAAATTGATAAGCTAGACTTCATTAAAATTAATGCTCTGAAAATATTCAATGTCAAGATAGTAGAAGATAAACCATAGACTGGAAGAAAATATTTACAAAGACACGTTTGATAAAGAATTTATGCAACTTATACTTACAAAACTCAACTTTTAAAACTCAATAAATAAGAAAAAGAACAATTTCATTTAAAAAATGGGCAAAAAACCTGAATAGACACTTCACTAAAGAAGATATACAGATGGCAACTACACATATGAAAAAATGTTCAATATCATATGTCATTATTAAATTACAAGCTAAAACAATGAGATCAATTTTGAGATCTGATGTCTATGCAAAAACCTACAGGTGGTGTTTCTGGCAGCTTTATTCTTAATTGCCAAAAGTTGGAAGCAACTAGGATGTCCTTCAATAGGTGAATGAATAAATAATCTGTGGCACAGACTAAAAAGTTATGATCTATTAAGGCATGTAAAGATCTGGAAGGAACTTAAATATGCTGTACACTAAGTAAAGGAAATCAATTTGAAAAGGTGGATTACTGCATGATACCAGTAGTATCACATTCTGAAATAGGCAAATTGAAGATGGTAAAGTATCTGTGCTTGCCAGAATTTGAGAGAAGAGCAGAAAGAACAGTGAGAGCACAGAAGACTTTTAGGCCCATGAAACTCATCTATGTAATGCAATAATGGTAAGTAATGTCACTATGTACATAAACTGTACACCACCAACAATGAACTTTAATATAAATCACAGACATTGGTGAAGAATCACTGAGAATTCATCTACTGTTTCAAATGTATCATTGATGTTGGATATTGATAGAAAGGGAGGTTGTGTGTGCAAAGGGGGTAGGATGGAAACTCTCCAAACTTTCCAATCAATTTTTCTGTGAATCTAAAACTATTCTAAAAATAAAGTTTATTAACTTAAGTAAAAAAAAAGAAAAGAAAAACCAAAGGACAATTTGGGAAAACTGAGGCAATATGTTATTCTATATTTAAAAAGGAATGAATGAATATAAAAGCATGGATGAATCCCATAAGCATATTGTTGACAGATAAAAGTGATGCACAAAACTATATAGTGTATCACTTGTTAATATAGTATTCTTAAATCTGGGAAAGCAAAACTATTGTTATTGGAGATATAGACAAACTATAAAGTAAATGATGAAAAAATGCTCTAGAAAGGAGCAGATTCCTTCAGTGGGTCTTGGGGGTATGACAGAAGTTTCTGGAGTTTGAAATTTTCTTTCAGAACTTAGATGATGGTTTCACAGGGTTAGCTATAATAATGATTCAAGATGTATTTGTGATTTACTTTTTCTATATGTTTTGAATTTCTAATTCTGAAAGGTGAAAACAAAAGAGAGGGAGGAAGAAAGTAGCATTATACATAGCAAATAAAGTCCCTTTTCTTTATCTGGAAATCCTCTCTCCTACTCAGGAAGGTCAGGTAGTAGAACAGAACCTGCATAGGTTTTCGAATTGAAATACCTGGTTCAAATTTGGTTTTGCCAATTTTTTTTTACTCCCTGACATTGGAAAATTTACTAAATGGATTTGAGCCTGTTCCTTCCTCTGGGGAATTTTTTTTTTTTTGGTTCTATTTTACTGAAGACATAACTATACTATGTGCTTAGCACTTAACGCCTGGGTGTCATCTAACATGGAGACAATCATGTCTACATCACAAAGCTGTTGTGAAGGTTGAAAGAGAACATGAAAGTTGGTACTAAGCAGAGTGCTCTTGCCTGTGAGGTGATCAGTCAATGTTAAATCCCTTCTCTGCCGCCCCACCTCTTATGGCTTTAGGACTACATATTACACCCAAAATGTAATGCTTCCATCTGTCTGGAAAATATATTCTGCATTTGATTTCTGAATGAAATGTGGATGCCAGAAGGCATCTATGGAGCACGTTGGAGGGAACAGACATCACAGTGGTGTGGGAAGGGACGTTGTCTCCTTCAAGAATATCTGTTTTCACTTGAAGTCCTACTACCAGTCCTCATCCACTCTTACTTCTGAGTTTCAGAAGAGCACCAAAATCTAAACTTACTGATCACCAGGAGGGTGACTCCAAATAAAAAACTAGAATGAAATGATGGTCACAAGATATGAAGGTACCAGGAAAGAATGGAAAACACTAAACTCTTCTTATCTATCACCTATAGAAGGACTGTCCCATGATGCAGCTCCAAGAAGGCCATGCTAGTCTTATATGGGGCATTTAATGAAGGTGAAGCCTGGTCTATGATTCCTTGAATGAGCTTATTTGGTAGCTCATCTGACCCCCTGCCTAGACATGCAGATTAGTTGATCCTGCAGAGGGCTACATAGCATAAACTCAGCAAGTGTTAACCCCTGAGGCACTAGAACCAGATGTAATGACCAATGAAGCACCTCTGTATGGCTTAGACTTGACTGAACTGTGACAGTACTGATTCGCTCACTGCCATTTTAGAAGAAATTAAAGGTCAGAAAGATGAAGTATATGCTGTTAACCCAATGAAGTTCTAGAATCATTTTACATAGTCAACAGATCAAGTTAGTTTCATTTTTTTTCTGTCAGTACTGGAAAACTACTTAATAAAATCTTTTCCATAGGATGTCTTATGTCAACATTTCCCAAATAATATTTTATAATACACCATAGTCTTATGAAAGATAAAGGATAAGATTTGATCAAAAAGTTAACTATTCCTCCCCCCGTAGTACTTCTCACCACTTTAAACATTCCCGATACCAGTTGTCACTTTCTATGGGAGAATACATGCTTCAACTTAAGAATTTCTTACTCAAACTTCTTAGTCCATGTATTTTCAATGGAAAAGAGTTTGAAAAATTTTCACCTAAATGATTCTTTGGATATTCCTTTGCATATTGAAAAATGCAAAAAAAAAAAAAAAAAAAGGCAACATCTCCCATAAAGCCTGGTGGATAAAACTTCATAAGCTCACCTAGAATCCCCTTTGTCTGAGCATAAACCCAGTTGGAGCTCATGAGAAGACAGGGGAGTCTCATGTTTCCCAGCAAACACCACCAGACATCATTTTTTCCTACGTTCACTTATTAGATAAATTCAGAACCTTACCTAAGATTATACCCCGAGAGCTATAGCCAGAGATAAAACTGGTTGTTAAATCTATAAATAAAGAACTGCATCTCTGTAATCTTGCTCGCAAAAGGTTCTTAGAACAGAATTACCTATGGGGACTTTTAAATGCTTAGGCCCTGGAGCCCAACTCCGCCCTACATTGGTTCAGTTTCAGCAGGTCTATTTTGTTTTGTTTTGCTTGACTGTTCCACGCGTCTAGGCCATAGAGCTATGGCTCTCCAAAGGCGGGCCTCTACTTCACTGATAACAGAGACAGAAAACGAAACATTTCCAAGCACAGACTTGGTGTTCTTGATTTAAAATGCAATTCTGTAAAGAAATTGGAAATACCCTAATACATTAGAGAATTTCTTGAATAAAATATGACACATCTTCACAACTGAATACCATGTGGCTCACTGAAAATCATATTATGGAAGGAATTTAAAATCTTGGTTATCCCTGTGAACTAGCTCACCCCATAGCTCTCAACTCCAAGATATTCCCCTCTGATGCTCCTCTGACCACTTGTTTGGCCCAAGTCACAGATACACGCAGCCTCCTCCCTTGGGTATATATATGGGTAACTTAACCCCACATAGTCATAAGAACCTACAGGCAACTGAAAGAGAGGGAACATTAGGACAAATCCATTTGGGTGCTCATTCTCTCCCTGCATTTTCCCAGTTCCCAAAGGACAGTGGATGGTTTCCTTCTTCATGTCCAGTCTGAGTTCCCTCTGCCCTTGAGATGGTAAAACTCAGGTGAAACCCACCAGTTCTCCCTTTCTATCATGTGGAAATTCCTTCCTCTCTCCACAAAGCCTGATTTTTACAACCACCCCTTTCCCCAGAAAGGCTAGAGAGGGAGCTTTGCGATATTAATGAGCAATGGCCACTTCCTCCAGACTGCAACCCTGTGTAAGGACCTTCAGAACTTGGCCATGGCCCTTGACAACCACAGGGAACATGAGATGAAGAAGACAATGAAAAGAGAACCATTCTATTTGCAAAGTGTTAGATAACTTTACAATTCAAAAAATGCTTTTCTTTTTAAATGGTAGCTTTACAATTTGCCCACCTGGTCACCTTGTTGCACTCCTAGAAACTTCCTTTACTTCTTCCAGTCCCTTAGACTGAACCAATAATAGGGGATCTGGAGGGTGGGGTAGGGAAGATGGTAGAGGGTAGTTGAGGGGACTGACTTGCCCAGGAGGACTGGAGCACTTGCTACATTCTTCAGGTTAGCCACAAGTAGGGAACCAGTCAAAGTGGGACTGAGGTCTCAGTGATGTGCACTGTGCAGAGGGCAGTGGACCCTGATTTCCTAACGACAGAAACAGAATCCCAGCTCATGGCAGATACCAGCTTATGGCCATACAAATGACTATCTGCAGCAGGAGCTTTTTTTTCTTCTTCTTATCGAGGTAACACTGTTTTTCAGCACTGTATATGATTTGGGGAAATGGGTTTATGTCTCATCCGATGTATGTCAGTATACCACCCCCACTATCACAGCACCCCTAGTCCTTTCCCATATATGATGGACCCCCTACTCTCTTTGCTTCTATCCTTCCCCTTCTGCTTCTAGTAATGTCAGTCCTGCCATCATATTTCTGGGGCTTGTTTTGGTTTAGTTTTGTCAGCTCCTTTTTTTGTTTCTCTATGTTCCATATGTGAGTGAAATCATCCGGTGTTTGTCTTTCTCCTTCTATATTATTTTATTTAACATAATCCTTTCCAGCCCCATCTATGTTGTCACAAATGGCAAGGGTTCATCCTTTTTATAGCTAAGTAGTAGTCCATCGAGTTTATATACCTCATTTAAAAAAAAAATCCATTTGTTGTTGCTGAGCACTAAGTTGTTTCCATCATTGGGCTGTATGCGCAGTGGGGACCTATAAGTCTGCACTCAGTGTTTGCTGTTCATTTCAAATGATCCACTGTTTTGCTCCTCACATTCACTTTTCTCTTCCTTACTGGGCTATTTTCATTCTCTTTCTTTATCCCTTTTCATTCTCTTTCTTTATCCCTTCCAACTCTAGTACACACACAAAGCTTCATTATCATAGAGTATAATTGAAATATATTTGGACCCTCCCACCAATACTACCATTGCACCTTAGCTCTGCACCTTAAGGGGACAACAAAATGAATTACTTCATTTGTCAGTGACACCCAGAGAGGTTGTCTGACTTCCCCAGGGTTATCCAGCAAAGTAGCAGCAATACAGAAAGCTGGCCTACTGTTGTTTCTTCGGCCTTCCTATAATGTATTCATAGACGACAAATACATGTTAATATTAAACCAAGCAATGCACAGAATTTCAAATCTGTACATGCACACACACACACGTGCACAAGCACACGCTGCTCTCTGGAGCATCCATGCATGCTTTTGATAATCTGCTGTTGAAAACTTACTTTTCCTTGCTTACCCCCCACAACTGCATTAGATAACTGAAAGTTGACTCTGTATCTACATTTTTTTAAGGCTCTCCTTTTTAGAAGCAATGCCCATTTTGAGACAAGCTTACACATATGTGAAAAATGTCATGCTTTATATCATGTGGTGCCTCTGGGCATTTTGTCAAATTATTTCCATTTTTCTACTTCGGGCCCTAATGATCCTAGACACTCACTATGCAAGGGAGAGAAATATGTTTCTTGCCTCCCTCCCCTTGAAATATTCACCATGGCAAGTAGGAAAGGGCTTTCAGGTTCAGTATGCTCTGCTCAGATGGATCATGAAGGCCCTCAGCCTCTGTTCATGTTTGTGACTCTCTTGTTGCTATTATCCCCATCTCTGTAAGTGCCCTGGTAATCTGCAGCCTGTCTTTTCTCCTTTGGAACAATCTCTGTTCTTTATACCCAAGCTGCCAACTTCATGCTTTCATTTTGCTGTTCCCACTGCTACTTTGCTATCTGTGTACTTGTATCCATGATTGGGAGCAATGAGCAGTAAATAGAATGCATTCCTTTAGCAACAACCCCTCCCCCCCACCTCACCCCCGAAAACAATAGCAGAAGCCCCTCCTGTCACACACAAGCTCTCCATTTAACTGGTCTCCAAAGGGAAGGCACGCCCACCAGGACCAATCTGGCCACAAAAGCAATAGGCACGTTCCTTCTTTAATTCTTACATTTTCTTGCTCTGTTGGCATATTCTACAGATCTTTGAGCAGGGACAAAAATCAATTCAAACCCTTCCAGGCTGCAGCCAGTCTCATGAGGCTCCGAGAGCCAGCAAGACCTGGTTTACAAATCTTCTTTACCCAGGCATATGCTCAGAATTTCTGCTAATTGCCAGTCCTGGGTCTGGGGCTGGTGCTAAGATCTGCTTTCAGTTAAATGGGCAGACTGCCCCCTCAAACTAAGGGACTTTATTTAGGATTAATTCACGTGTGCACAAAATAGTTGCCGTAATGCAAAATGCTTATACTTTCTTGGGAGAATGAAAGCATTAAAAATCAAATGGAATATTTTAGCATTGAAGCAGTCCAAAAATCCCATTTATTTCCCAAATCACAGAAAATAATATATTAGGAAGATGATAAAATATATCACCATGCTGAAATTGGAGAATATTTTGTCATTGGTGAAACAGAGAGGAATACCTGAAGAGAAATAAAGGGGATCTGCTAACCTGAGGCGTTAACACTCTGTGATATGCCCCTTCCTATACTCTGCACAGGGATATGAGACAGCTGACCATGAGATATAATTATAAGGTCCCAGAAGATCTTGTAGTGGCAAGGGGTAGATAGAGGCTTCCAGCCATTGATAGAGACCTGACATTTTATACTTCACACTTAGAGATTTGTTTTTTCTTAATTTAAAGATCTCTCTCTGTAAAGTGCAAATGAAGCCAAGAGAAAACAATATTCTGTGTTACTACTGCTTGTTTATATTTCAGAGCGAAGGATTTGTCAAAACCTTTCCTAAGAATAGACTTTGATAGGTGGGGGAGGTGCTGAGGAGACAGTATTGAGCCCACATTAACTTAAGAAGGTGGGGAAAGGTACTCAAGCCGATGGAAGTCAGACGTAGAATGGGAAGATGAAGATTAGCATATTAATTTTGTGTTGCCTAACATTATTTACAACGTCCAAAACTGAGGAACTCCCTGTTTGTGGAAGTGATCTAGAATAAGCTGCACAAGTCCTCGGCTGGCAAGATTTAAATATTGTATGCGGGGCTAGACTCAATCCACATAATTGTCAATTTAGTAAACATTTAAGGTGTACCGTCCACCAGACATAATAATACGATGCAGATGACATCGTTGTGTCTTCAAATAGCTCACTGTCATGTCAATAGGTAAATCCCACCAGTTCTGTTTGCCAGTCTAAAGCCTCTTCTTCCTGAAGTCTGCAGTGTAATAGCATTTTCGCTTGAGCACCAGTGTTAACTAAAGGCTTTGCCCAAAGTGCTTAAAAGAAGGCAGTTGAGTGGCACAAGCTGCTCCTAACCTTGCTTCCGCTGCCAAGAGAGCAGCTCATCATTTCCTGCGAGAACTGCCTGAGAGAGAGCCCGCAGGACTCCGTAAAGGGATCTGATTAGGGATGTACAGCAGAGGGCTGATAAAGGAATTTCCTACCTTAGATGTTCAAAGCAGGCTCCTAAACAGAATGCCAAAGAGCTGTTGCTTAAGAACTATGTAAATAAATAATGTGCTGAACGAGAAAGACAAAAGATTCACTAGAAGTAATTGGCTTTTAAAAAGTAACTGATTCAAGAGAAAAATCAAAGTCAAATCCAACCACTTTCATTTTTGTTTCCAATACCATGGAACAGCTTCGAACTCACCAGTGTTCTCCTCTGCCTACCATAGCCCACCCATGGAGAGGAGGGGATGTGAGCTCAACTCAAGCATAGAAGACAGTGGAGGCTTGATCTGAGTTGAATTGTATTTAATTGACTTTCTTTAAAAAAGATTTTTCCTTTTTCTCATCCCAGTGCTTGAGGTCAGAAATCTCTGTAATTTCTCTTGTCTTCCTATATGGGCTCCGAATCCAGTCTCATGACTAAGAGTGTCATGAGCTTCTGGATTGGTAGCGCATCAGTGGTCAACAGCATCAAGTTAATATGTATCGGCAAATGAGAACCAGAAATGTATATACATGTGGAAGCAAACTAAATATCATGTCATTATAAGAAGTTGAATAATCTTAGTAAAGCTAAGCCAGAAATTCATCTTGATCTGACTTCTTCTAAAATAAAATATTATAAATTATAAAAACCTTGTATTTTTATATAGTACTGAACACTATCCTCATAAAAATTAATCAGCTATATCTGTTTTAAATATGAGCAAACTGAATGTCAGAAGGTTCAAATTTTTATAACAGAAAAATAGGTGGAGGACTTAAGGTTTGGACCAATCTTTCCAGGATCTACTATTAACATTTATTCGGTTAAAACATATATGTTCTCTAAAATATCTAATTTTTGACAATGCCCAAGACTTTCAATTACAGGACAGTTATTTTATAATTTTACCTGTCCCTCTAATAACAGGTACTATACATAAGAGTGGGCACGTGAAAGACTCAAAATAAGCTCAGGCATGGTCTTTACCAGCAAAGGAGAAAAGTCACTCACACCAAATAGAATAAAATATGGAAATAAGTGAAATAAGCATAAGATAAATGGTGATTGCAATCATTAAGAAAGAAAGGCTGAAGACACAGGTTGGTCTTGATAAGGAATTTGACAAAAATCTCCAAAGGAAGGTAATGTGACTAAAAAAAAAGAAAGGTGGTAGATAATACCTAAAGTCAAGTGGACTCTTAGAATTTTATATAGTCCATCTAATAGACACATGAGAAAATGCTCAACATCCCTCTTAGTCAGGGAAATGCAAATCAAGACCACAATGAGGTACCACCTCACACCGGTAAGAATGGCA
>JAGFMF010012281.1:3247711-3328191 GCA_019455555.1 Galemys pyrenaicus | reverse complement strand
GGACTGAGGTGATGGTGCACGGGTGAAATGGTGGTGGGTACCCCCTGGGGACTACAAATGATGTCAAATATAACTAATAATAATAATAAAAAAAAAGAATTTTATGTAGTCCATCACATAGTGTGATTGTGTCTTGATGCAGACTGCTAAGTAAGTGCCAGAGATCCACAAACTGGAGTTTGGAGACCAGGCTACAGTAATCACAAGATTCTTAAGTGAAAAGACAAAGCTGTGGCCTGCAGGAGTTAAAGGAAGACAGTGATTTTATGGACACCTAGAATAAGCTAAGCACAGATGCTCTACATCTAATGTAGCTATACTTGGTCCACATCTCACCAGAGATGTCTAGCTCTGAACCTACCGACAAAGTGTGCTTTCCTAAGTTTGACTCAAAAGCACCTGTTAGATGAGATGTCACTCATTGTCAAAAACTGGGTTGGGTGGGAAAAGCAGGCTGTGGCTGACTGATGAATAATTGAGAAAATTAGGGATGACAAATAGAATCAGTGATTGTGGAAAGACAGCATTTATATGTAAATCAGACAAAAGGGACCTAGGATCCCACAATATGGCACCATTAACTCAGAAAGAATGTGGAAAATTTCTATGTGACCAAAAGATTTTTATCTTGTGCTAAAAAGGTGATAATAGATCAGAACCAATAATAATAATCACTGTCATTATTGCATTAATAATAGTATTATTTGCAATGTATAATAGATCATATTTATGGAGTGTGGACTCCTTGAAAGCTGTAGGCTATGTACAGGACACACAGTATCTCAATCAAGTGGCAATAAAACTGAATGCATAGTAACTATTTCTGTCTTAATATGTGAATGCTGTCTATGATTTGCACGAATACTATACTAAGGAGGATAATATTTGTTATGACTAATATTCTAAATATTAGGAGTATCAACACTAATATTCTTACTTTGTCTGATGCAGAAATCAAGGAAATCCTTCTCGTGAAAGATTACTTTGTAAATGCTAACATTTCCGGAGAAATTCACTGGGTATTTATGAAACAAGGAAGCCACCATTGGTGGTCTAGTGGGGAACAGCAGGTTGGAAAACCTCAGAGAACAAATGGTGATTTGCCTAGTCACCTGTTGTTGATGCTTGATCGTCTCTAGGTTATAAAAGAACTCTCCCTAGAAATGGTACCTTATGCCCTGATGCCACAAATCTGCCCTGCTGTCTTTGGGGATCTAATGAAACTCATGGAAGGAATTTTCATCTCTTCTCCCTTATAGTTGTATAATCTGAGAGAGAAGACACTGTCTTATTTTCCACCTTGTTTAAAATACAGGCACCCATACTCCCTGCCCCCAATTCCAAGACCTTATTCCAACCACAAGTCCATCGGATTTTCATTAAGGACATGAAAGTCTAAACTCTTATGCAGAATTTCTTTAAAAAAAATTCCTCTCAACCTGGCATTTGTGGTACAGAAATGAAACAATTCATTTTGACAAGTTGCACTAAACTGAGGCCCGAACCATACTGTGAGAGTCTCTCTGTGGATCCTATAAAATACTCAGGAAATATGCACTTGACATCTGGTTTGCTGGATTCCTGCTGAGAAATGGAGGCTTTGGTGTGAGACTGTCGGTCCAGACTGGCAGATTGGCTGTGCATATAACTGTGCATGAATCCACACAAAGGGGTCATGTTCAGGCATTAATTGGGCATGTTCCAACAGAATCTTAAGGAGGCACAAGAGTTAAGATTGAACACTTGGATTCTTGTGCAGGGAAGGCAGCGGTAACTTAGGGATATGAATGTCAGGCATGCACCTCTAAGAAATACAGAACATGAGGTGCATGTTGTAGAATACGGTTCAAATACCAAGGTACTTTCAAGTGAAGAGAGAGATGAAAAAAAATGATCAAGAATTGATAGATGTTAGTAAGATTGCAAAGTTGCATTTCTCAGGGCTTTCCTGGGTAGGACAAAAAGCTAACTAGTTCACAATAAAATATTTTTATACTTTAATGGTAGCCTCAATAGATAGCCACAAAATAGAAATTAAACATAGGAAGCTTAGTTTGCCATAATAATACTTTAAATGTCAATTAGTAAAGAGATCATTAAATAATAAACCCAGTTGAATTTTTACAACTTCTCCTTATATTAAAATCTTACTGAATGATATAACCCAGTGATAAAGCACATAGGCTTACAGTTAGACTGCCAGATTTCAATGCTTAAATCTACCACTTCCTAGCAGAAGGCTCCCTTAAACCCTTTGTTCTTCATTTTTCTTATCCGTAATACAAGAGAATCATATCTTCTTCATAACATTGCTGTTAGCTTTAAAGGTGATAAAGAAAGGATCTTGGATTCTCTCCACACAGACCTCTCCATGGGCTGTTGAGACTCCCTGGCAGCAAGGCAGTGGGTTCCAAAAGTCGGTCTTCCAAGAGACAGGAAGAGAAAGCTGTCATTCTTGTCTGGCCTTAACCTTGTCACTTTGTCACATTCAGCTGCAAGGGAGACAGGGGAATATACTCATCTAAGTAACGTGACCAAATAAAACTTGTATCGTCAATAAAGAGGGAAGAAAATGCATATTAGTTATCAACTGGTAATATTTTTCCACAGCAAGTACAACAACAACAAAATCTGAATGCAATTTCACATTGTTCAAAGAAATATAGACCCCACCCTAGGAGCTCAGCCAAGGATCAATAGCGAATAGCCACCTCAACTAGAGTTTTAGAAGACAGCATCTTAGAGTATAATATTGTGGAGTTAGAAATATATTTTCTACTCACCTAATTCTATGCTCTATCTTTAAAGAGAAGTAAACAGACACCCAGAGCAGTTATTTCTTGCTCAGGGTTACATACCTAATTAACAGGACTAGTCTCCTTTTCTCTAAGGTTAATCAGTCCTCTTGCCAATATATTATGTAATGACTCACTAACTCTCTTTCTGCTTACAAACTAATATAATTACAATATAATGCTGCCAGGTACTCTAAGGAAGAGTTTCACTCTTTTGAAAACGATCAGCCTTCCATAACTCCACTGCAATATTGCCTTCAGGGAGTTCACAGTCAAATTTTGGAGGAAGTAAGTAAATGTTTAAAATACAAGGTCATAAAAGTACATACTGAATGTACGTGGGCCAAAGGGAAGAGGACATGCTTGTTATTAACAGGCACAAGGAGAGGCCTTTCCTTACTCTTGGTAGATGAGAAGCAATCACTAAGATGAAGGCTGTGGTAGAAGATGCATTCAAGAAAACGTAGAAAGTAGGAGTTATGACTTGGAAATGACGTAGTGTTGGGTGAGGAGGAAAAATTGGAATCTGGTGTGTCTCCTTTGTTACTCCATCAGGAACTGGGTAGCTGGAAGTACTGCTCAACACGGGAAGGAATAGAAGAGGTATTCCATGTTGTCTGGAAAGAAAATGAATTCTATTTGAATAATTGTATTTAACGCAAATCTGTTCACTTAGTTGAAAATAAAGTAAACAGTCAATGTCATGGCCTTAATGTTGGAAGAACAATCTGGTCTAGAGACATCACCATAGAAGACCTTGGTGTTTAAGTGGTAGATAGGAGGTACAATGGCCTACAGAGAGTGTGCTGCATACAAAGATATTTAAAAAGGTTATTTATGAACCCCTATATATATAGTGTGAAGAATTGTGATCAATATAGGAAATGAGAAGGAATATTGAACAGAAAAGACATTAGTGTCTTGATGTAATCTTGTAAAACAATAGTGAAATCCAAGAAGAGCGGACCTATCGATGCCAAGTATTGCTAAGTGATCAACATGAGGATTGAAAAGTGTTCTGTGGAATTTGCATCTGGAAACTATTATTGGCACTAAAAAGGGCAGTCTGGAGGAGCACAGGGACAGAAGGCATAGGGGAGTGTATCAAGGAAAGGAGACAGTAGCTATTGCTAATGTAGGATACTTGCTTTGGGAGTCTGACTAGGAGGTAAAAGAGAGCAGGTCATTAATGGCTATGAAAGATACAAGATGAATAATATTTTTTTACTGATGGAAGATATTTGAGCATGTTGTAGACTGACAGGAATTGGGCAGTAAGAATGAAATTAAAAATCTTTCTAAAAAAGAGAGGCGCTAATTGATGCAGAAAGGTGTAAAAGGAAACAAGATTGGTGTGTTCTAGAAAAGAAATGAAGTTAAGGTTGTACAGGTGTAGAAAGCACATTACCTCTGTCTCTTTGGAAAAAACAGAAGTATGGAAAGAAAATAGAAAAGGGAGAGAGGGAGGAAAGTAGAAGGAAATGGGGAGGAAGGGAAAGAAGAGTAAGAGAGTAGGATCCAGGAAAGCCTATATAATATGTTTACATGCTTGGGACATGAGGGTGAGAAAACTTAATCCTGTGTGTTCTCTGCAGTTAGATATGAGATCAGCATATGTTGAGGAACAGAGGGAAAATATTGGAAAAAGGACGAAGTAAAATCATGAAGACACTGACTAGAAAGAAATCAGACCAGGGAAAAGCAGCACTTTGAATGGCTTGTGTTTTTGTTCAGAGTTACTAATCAGCCTGGAATTGTTACTCTGGGAGGAGTGTTTCTGTGGCTTCGGGACTGGCACCATCTCCCCTGCCCCCACTCTATGCCACCAACATGGACTCCCTGCATGACATAAGCCAGACTTCCAGAATGGAAAGCAGCTGGGAAGGAGGGAGAAAGTATTGAGTCGAACAGAGAGGAAGGAGGTACAGCTAGGGTGGTTTGGGTAGGTACACTTTTCAAGGACTATGTCTGCTATCACCTTTACCTTGTGGTTGGTAGATTAGCCAGCTGGGATGTTATATTGTGTATTTGGGATTCTCCTTCTGTTTCAGTTTTCGGGGACCTGCCTATCACTTGCTTGTGATTCCCTGCCAGGAAGAGACTTGCCCTTGTTCTCCTAGGGACTTTTCAGCTCTGGGCCCTGCCTGGTTGACTGGGCATTTGCTAGAAAGGAATGTGTGATTTCTGAAGTTGAACGAAAGTCTCTCCCTACTCCTATTCTCTCCTTCTCTATCCAGCCCTTTAGAGCCTCTCATGACTAATGCTCTCCAATCACAAGAATCCGTTTTCTTTGCCTTTATGCATGTGAGTGAGTAGATCTTCTAGAATTGGCAAAATAGATCTTTTCCCTTAACAGTTTGGGGCCCTGGGAACCCCTAAGTTATATAAAGTATCAAAATGATTTGGTGTAGAATGGAGGGTGGGAAGGGAGAATAGCAGGGACTTTAAGAATATGTGTGGGGGTGGGGGCAGGTTGTTGATTGGGAACATAGGGCTGAAGTAAGCTGCGTGGAGAAAAGCTAAGAAGAAAAGTCAGATAGACTGGGATCAAAAGAAAACAGCCTAGGATAGAAGGTGCCTGTGAGAAGAGAGCATGGGTGAAGAAAATAAAGGCCTGAGAGGGTACTAAAATGTAAAAAGTTTCAGGGCGTGGACTGGCTAAATCAAATAAAAGCAAACACTACTACAAGAAGCAAAGAAGGAAGGCAAAGAGTGGCGCAGAAGTGTAGTGTTCACACATATAGTCAAGATCCGAGCTGGAACGGAGAGGAAGACTAGTCACAGGACACCAGGTCGGCCCTCCTGTCTCGGGAGCCTTTCCCAGCGAGCACACCACATAGACTGGAGCTATGCCTGGTGCAAAGACCTGGGCTTTTCAGGATGGCTGTTTCTTTGTGTTTGTAACTTAGAATATAATCATGCTGCATCTATTGCCTTGCTCTTCAGCATATCTACAGTTGCTTAGGAGATGAAAATGCAGACTGCTTGGAAATTGCACATGACTTCCTACAGCATGGCTGCTGAGAGAGTGCAAGCACCAGTCTTTTCTCTGAGATTATCAACTACAAAGGGCACTGTTTGCAATTTTAGCTTCTCAATAGAGACCAGTCTGCAGCTGCAGGAAAGTATGTGCAGGGCCTTATAAAGCCCTGTCCTAGTTACCAGTCCCACATTCATGATAATGGTGCTCTCTGTGTGGAAACCAATGTCAGAGCTCAAGCGCTTGCACCAGCAGATGATCCTGGGTAAGATAATTATGACAACGGGGCTGTGTCCTGTTTCTGATTGTGGTACAATACCCACAGGGCTGCACAATTTCCCTGCATGCTGTGGCCACATGTGGAAGGGTTGAGGCAGAGAATGAAGCAAGGAGGGAGGGTCACATCAGAGGGAAACGTCTAAGTAGCAGAATTTATGAGGAAACTGACATTTAGTAAATAACTTTGAAAATGCATTGCACAAAAATGGGCTATTATTTGGTTGTTTATTTTTTTTTTTTAAGTCAGAAAATCACAGCCAAATCCATTGCCTACCTCCTCTATTCCACCTCTCTCAGACTCCCCCACATACCCACTTGGCAAAATATGCTGGTAATGTGTGACGGTTAAACACATCCAAACCTCCAAACCCATTCATATCGCCAAAAAAAAATGTCTTCACCACCTGCCCCCTTCACTCACCCAAGGCATTCCTGTTAACTGGCTTCTCAATGGTTCTCAGATTTGCAAATTGTCTCCCATTCAATTCACTTGAGCAGATGTTTATTGAAAACGTCCTAGGTGATCAGCATAAAAGAGCATGGACTCTGGAGTCAAGACATGTGGGTTAAAATTTAGACATTGCCAGTGTGACAAGTTAACTTCTAAAATTCCGTCTTCAGTTTGCTCACCAGAAAAATGTACAGAACAGTACACCCTACATCGTAAGATTGCTGTGAGTATTAAATGATATGATATGTGGAAAGAGCTTAGCACATTGCCTGGCAGGCAATAAGTATTCCACCAATGCTTGCTATTATCTTTAATTCTATCAAGTTTTTTAAAAGTGCAGCATATGAACTAAATCTCAGTCTCAGTCTTATTTGGAATGACAGGAAATGAAACAAGACAAGAGAAAAAATAGGTATGTTAATCTCGACAAAAACAATCGGTTTTTTAAACAACAAACAGGGTCATAGGGCAGACAGGTTGAGTTTGTCCCTGGGTGGGTTAGTGGTAAAAGCCAACTGCAGCCCTAATCCTATTTCACAACACCAGTATAACCTCTAGAGGACCACCCCTCAATTCTCCTGGAAGGGGAAATATGTGAGATGCAATGTATGTTGGGTCCTGTAGTTTCCTGATCTAGGTATCTTTTTAGCCTTCCCACCTCATTTTAAAAAGATTCTGCAAGTTATTGTTCACTGGTATAACATATGCTGAAATTATAGATAATCTGAGAAACAACTGGTATTAGCAATAGTTTTATATAAGGTGGTGTATAAGACATACAGAGCTTTATATATATATATATATATATATATATGATAGGAACTCACAAGAAGTGGAAGGGTTTAGCTAAGTGGAAAAGAGAAAAAGGGGCATTGCAGAAAAGGATTTTTAAAAAATAGACCAAGAAGGCATAAAGATAGGAATGATTGTATAAGACAGAGGGAAAGAAGGAGAACCATATGCCCTCCAAGCAACATGCTGAAATTCAGGGAAATTGGATGGAGAGATTGGCATTCCAGAGCAATACTGCAAGAACACCAAAATGTGATAACTATGTCTTGGGAGTGCAAGACACACACTCTGGCATATTGGGAGAGGGAAGTCTGGGGCTGTGATTCCTTCTATGAACGTACTCCAGTTTTCTCACCATGCTGTGAGCTCCTGAGACAGACCATACCTTATTTTCTGTCAAAACCATAACTCATAGCTGTGACTGACTCAAAGGAAGTGTTCGGTAATTTGTAGAATTAAAATAAATGCAGGGAAGAAGTGAGGAAGAAAGGAAAAGAGGGAGAAAGGGAAGGAAGGAAGGAAGGAAGGAAGAAGGAAGAAGGAAAAAGACAATATTCATTGTCAGAATATGTCAATAGAATGACTGGTTTTCAGAATGGAGGGTCTACCGCTAACTGAACAGCCCACACTTTTCTACTGCTATTAGTTTTCACCAGAGGTAGACTCTTTCAATGAACTGTTTTTGCTGGGGATTGACGTTAGGTTGCAAATGAAACTATCCGTTCCTCTGTCGTTTTGATGACTATCCATCCCAAGGCATTCCATTCAGGATCAGTCCCAGTAGTAAGGACTGTGCACCAGGCAGAATATTAAGTATGCTATTTTTAATGTCATCAAACAGTTATGTGCTAAAAGATAAGCTAAAATAAGAGTGTAACTGAGCAATGAGATGAAAGCTGAGTAAGTTCATGATAGAAAACAAATGTAGCAGAACAGAGTTCCCTCTTTTTTCCTTTTTCTGTAAATATGAAATTTACTAACACTTCCACTTTCCTCAAGCTACATAAGGCTTGAGCGACATATATAGAGTCGCTGTGAGCTCACCAGGAAGGAAAAACAAGGTGATAAATAGTCGGGGTTAATCACAGCTCCATCAGTAAGGCGATTGTGATTGGTTTCTGGGAGGAGGAAGGGATGCTTCTCTGAAAGAGAAAAATCTCAACGAGTCATTCCAAGAGCAACATGGAGAGTAAAAAAAGAGAAAAATCACTTTCCAGTAAAAGCCTTTCTACCTTTTGTTCTGCGATGATGAAGCACCTTTCTCTTTGTAGAAATGAAGGATAGAAAACGTTTATTCAGTTGGTGATTACCTGAGCTTTGCATCTTTTTTTTTTTTTTTTCCCAGAAGAGTTTCAGTTCTTTTCAAAATTCCACACACAAACCCACCATGGCTCTGAACAACAGAGCAGAGTTTTTAAAGAGTCCTACCAAGGGGGAGGGAGTCAGCAGAACCAAACCTTCAGCCTTGTCTGTCTCTTCTTTGTTGTTATGTTTTGCTTTTTGTTTTTAAATAAAGCTGCAATTGACCTGGTGTGATCTGATAAGAGTGGTATTATAAACTTGAACATCTACAGTGTTAGAAAAAAAAAATGATGAAACGTACAACAGCAAAAAAGAGAAGGAAAGAAAGAAAGAAAGGGATCTAAATGACTGGCAGATCCCATTTCTTTACAAGTGTTACATTTCAGTCCCCTGCCACTACCACATGTTTCCTGTTCACAGATAATTTGTACAACATATTTTATCATTCAGTTTTAGACACAGTTGAAAGGCTTTTGCCTAAGGCTTGGAACACTTTGAAAATTGTATACCATTTGCAAGGCTTTCTTCTGCTTCACTGTGCAATTAGGTGACTGTCTTTCTACAGACGTCGAATTTATCATTTATGGGATTGTGGATGTGTGTGTGTGTTTAAAAACCAAGGTGAACTAGAAAATGAATGGAGTAGTTTTCAATAACCTACACATGAGGGATGAAAGACGCAAAACGGAAATTTCAAGCTCATTGAAGGACTGGACTTCGCAATCAGCAAGTGGGTTTTCTCCCTTAAAAACTTTAAGTTCTGGTAGGTTTTAGTCCCTACCATTGTTTACATATTTACTGGGCTCTACAGTCTCTACTAGTAGTTAAATTACAGTGTAATGATCCTAAAGAAGCCAGTTTCATTAATCTCTGTGAAAGCGATTTCAGGACATTTTGCTAGCTTCCCCTGCAATCTTCTTTGCCCTGTCTTGCCTGGATTTCACAGTTTGCCTGTGAAGCACTGACGTGCTCAGAGCTTCCCCTGGTGGAAGTTGCTGGCAAAAGGTGTTCTAGCCAAGAAGGGCGAATCTGGGACTTGCTCCCGGGAAGGGGCTCAATGGAGTGTTTAGTTGCCCAGGAACAGAGAGAACATAATGTGACTGGAGGTTGTGATTGAATTTCCTATGCGCGTCTATGTTTTACATAACCTGAATTTTAAAGTCAGATTTGATAAAAGATAACTTATTCCCATCATTATGCCACTTTGTATTTTTCCACTGAATAATGCAAACGAAAAGAGAGAGAGCGAGGGAGCCCGATCCCACCCTCCCAGGAAGAGGATGACTTTCCTCCGAGGTTGAATTCAGCATCTGTCATTATGCAGCGATGTGGTTCTTCTGTATTTTAAAAACATGGCAATAAAATGGTTGTGGAAGTGTTCGAACAGCGTTCTCTCTTTCGATGGGAAAGACTTTTTAGGCCTGCATAGATAAACTGATTTTTCTTATTCAGAAGGCAAACTTTTCATATTAATTTCACTTATACTATAAAGTATCTATAATATTTGTTAGTCTCTAAATCCTAATAATATTTTTGTATGTCTTAGGTGATAAAAAAGGTTTTCAGGGAAGGTTTAAAGAACTGCAAACAGTCAATAAATGTGGTCACTGATGATTAAGATGACAGGATGACAGATTTGTAATTCATGATGGTGGTGAGAAAGAAGCAACAGAATTTGAATGCTATCTAGAAAATCTTCACAACCTTAAAACAAAACTTAACCCCCCCCAAAAAAATGGGAAAAGCAGAAGCAAAGAGAAATAGATATACTCATCTGATACCGTCATTTGTTTCAGGAGATACTATCAATTATCAACCAACTCACATTGACTGTTTGAAACAACTAATCATTAGATTTAAATAATTTTATACTCTACATAGCTCTGAATGCTAAGCAGGCTAAAAAATGCCAGACACATGTTCTGTTGTAAATCTATTTAAATAATTGCAAAAATAATACCTTTTTCTGATTATGTACTCATTACAGACATAAATGCACACAGAAACAAAACAGTTATGTTCAAAGATCAATTCCACCTAGCTTTGATGACCCTGTGAACTCAGAAGTGTGATCTGGACCACAGGCAACTCATACAGGCTGCTTGCCTCCTTTGCTGGTCTGACAAAACACTGAGGATAATGTAAAATAAAGGCACTTAGAAATGCTATCCACTGTCAGTAATAGGGAAGGACGATTAAAGCCATACAGACATTTGCTAGATTTATATATGTGCACACAGACAAGACCAAGGGGTTTGGGTCGCTCAGAATGTCACTGTAATAATAATTTATGGAAGGGCAGCAGCAGGCGGAAGCAGCAAAGCCACCAACACTGAAAGAGTCATCCTGAATAAAGTACTAAGTGTCATTTTCCTTTTGAAATCCATCCAGGACACTGAAATGACATGGACTTTTGGACCCGAGGAATCAGATCATTTTAAGTAATTGTTTTATCAAAAGCCTGCGTCTCCAGGGGGACCTGCCTATGGCCATATGGAGCTCAACACAGCCTCTTTCTCAGCAGGGCTCCCTCTCTGCCCCTTCCAGGGTCTGGAAGGCAGTAACACAATTCCTGGGTAGGTGTCTGAACACCTACATTGTCATAACCAGCTCTGCTCTTGGGGCTTGCAGAAGGGATGCCCCTATAGACTGAAGAGGCCATGACAAGTGGCTCTAATACGGAATGGGAAACAAGAAGTTGGAATAGAGGTCTATTCTCTTTTTAAATTGTTGCTTCTTTAATACAAGTTCCAAGAAAAGCAAACCCTAAGACAGAGAAGATAGCATCTTCCAGAGCTGATCATCTTAATCAATATGGAGTTTAGAAGACATATTTTAACTGGAGGACATATTTTAACTGTGGCATTTCTCAAATAATGCCTAATAGGCAACTTCCCATATGCTGAGCTCATGGGGGTACATGCAATGGAAACCGGCTTCCCACTTACAGGAGCAGCTAAATTCACATGCAGGAATTGTTCAGGAAATTGAGCCACTATGGGCTGCATTTAAAGAAGCAAGATTTTCAGGATTCTGAGTTGAACCTATTCTTGCTGCTGACTTTCTACGTGACCTTGGGCAAATCATTTAACCTGTAGGTGCCTCAGTTACAAGAGCAGTGTGATTCTTGGTCTAAGATGCAATTTCAAAACAGAAACTCCATCTTAACTTTTCCTCCCTTTCTACCACTTGATCTCATCATTGCAATGCAGCATGCTGCTCCTAGCACTTTTTGATTGACCTGTCTGTCCGTGAGGGTACCTCTTTTTTCCACTAGGCTGACATGATATATGCCCAGCTGAAGGGGGCTCTCCTGATGCTGGGATATATCAGGTTCACATGTGCAATGTACAGGCGTGTGGTCACAGGGATCTCTGTTGACAAGAACATGATCCCTTCACCGAGTCACTGAACAACTAAACTGAGAGTCCTAATGTCATCAGCTCATATAGTGTATATATAGTGTACATGTTATATAATGTGCATATAGAGTCCTAGTGTCACAGCTTCTCTGTGCTGCAGCCCTTTGTACTCTGTTGTGTTGGCACACACGACTAGTCCATGTATCCCTCATGCATGCAAGGGGTAGTGCACACTTGGTGACAGCTCCATTTTGGTAGGAACAACTGTAGGTGCAAATCTTGCAAGGCTTTATGTATAGAACCTTCAAGTACCTTTCCAAACCACCTCATCTCTTCTGTAGTATATGGCCTGCAGTATATAGTATAGTGGAGCATCCATCCACATACTAACCTAAATACATGGACTCTGTAGTATGATGTTGCATACTAATAAATATAGCATAACATGTAGAATAGAGCATTAGTATGATAATACATGCATAAAGTATGCATACACTACACAGAGTATTAGTAACTATTATTACTAATAATTAGTGGAAAATGACTAAATAATTTTCTTACATATAGTATATATGTTCATTATATAATACATAAACTATATATACTATATATGCACTACATATACACATTGTATATACATTATATAATATATGCACTATATAAATGCATATATCCATATATATAGTATAGTACATCATATAGTGTAGTAATTTTCAAGACCTGGTGAATCTTGAGAACTAAGTAGTATATGTGACATTTGTGATGTGTCTGGCACATATGTGGTATACTATAACCATTGGCTCTTACATTTTTACATACTCCAATTTTTCCTGTTTCCATAGCCCTTTCTCAATCTGATTTTAACCCTGTGGGATCATTGAGATCAGGATTTTTTATTGTCCCCTCTGTAACTGAAGATGAAACAGTAAAATAGGAAAGGTAGCAGGAGCCCTAGTCTCATGATTCTCTGCACAGTGTTCTGTCTTGAAAAATCTGTTGCTATTCCTCTCCGTTTCTGGCAAGGCATGTGGTATTTATTTCCTCCTCCACATCGTCTATCCACCCTCATGGTCACAAGGCTACTTGAGAGCTCAGGGTTCCATTTGACGCTTTCATTAAATGTGAGCTTTTGCACTCATGTCACTTCATTCAAGTTCAGTTGAACAAACCTCTGCTGGGATCAGGAATCCCAGCACCTATGCCAAACTGGAAGTGAACAGATAGAAAAATAGCATGGAGTATGCAAAAATGGATCTAGGATCACACAGTCAGTGAACAGCAATATGGGGATTTGAGCCTGGTCATTATTGTTGGGGTCAGTGGGAAGACAGACAACATGCCCAGATGAATATGTGGCATTTACTACTAAGTTCTGCAGGGTGATATGAATGTACAGATCAGGGCCCTCATTTCTACCTGGTTTTACAGTTATGACCTGTGAGCTGAAACTTTGATAGGTGCATGAGAGTGATCTAGATGAATGAGAGAAAGAAGGTGGTCCAGCAGGAGGGTACTGTAAGCAGGTGGATAAAGTTATAAATAGCGTGGTTGGTTTGTGACGGACAAATTATCTGCTGAGTTGGATTACTCAGTCAGAGGTCCTCAGACTTTTCCAGGCATCAGAATCACCTTGCAGAATAGTCATAACACAAGTTGCAGCTGACTATAGAGTTCCCTGATCCACAGGTCTGGAGACGGCCAAGAATACACATTTGTAGCAGATTCCTGGGTGATGCTGATGCTGCCAGTTCAGGAACTCCTTTTTGAGAGTCTCTGACAGAGACCAGAGTGTGAAAGGAGTCAGGCTGTAGGAGAGACAGGAGTGTGTTTATGTATTGCAAGGTAGAGAAATGAGGAAGGGTCCTACATTTCTATTGACATCATCTATTCCAGCAAGAAACAAATGACTTGGGTATCTTTCCCCCACCTGAGAATGAGGATGGAAATGCTCCAGGGTGGGGTTCTGGCATGATCATTGACTTTTCTGGACGTGCCAAGAGGTTTCTCAGGTATTTTACAGCTCCTAGGGAGCGCTGTAGAACAATCTCTTCATTATACATCTCAGCAAGAAATCCCTGTACTAGCGGACCTCAGCTTGTAATTGAGCAAGTGGAGAAGTTTGCTGAGCTACTTCAGGCAGTAGTAACTAGGTACCACGTTGGTCCTTCAGAGCCACAATCTTCCAGAAACACAAGCTAACACCCAAGTATAAGGCCCTTCATGAACTGAACTCTAAGATTTTTAAACTTTTAAAACACTGCAAAAAAAGTCCTTCTAAGTATATCCCATATAAATAGAATCAATCAGTCTTTCATTCTAGGAAGCTCTTTAAACCAGTTCACTCTTTCTCTACCCATTCTGTAATTATTAATTGGTTTACTAGTAACCAATCCATGTGGGTATCATATTTGGACAGGATTTTTTTTTGTTAAGTACTAGTTTAAGTACTAGTTTATAATAAACTCTACTGGGTCCTTTTTTTTTCCTAAACAGAAACTTCCCCAGATGAGAGAACTTAGATTATCTATGAAAATAGTTCTTTTAAATGAATGTCTTTATCCTACATCACTCTATTTTTCAATTGTTATTGACTGTCTGACAAAAATAATCTAATTTTTCCTTTCTTCTGTATTTCTTTGATTATTGTTCTTGAACTTCATAAAAAAAGTGATTAATAGGGTGACTTTTCTTCCCATGGGAAAGACAATAACTCACAGTGCATTGTACAAAAATTTTTAAAAAATAGAGAAATGGAAACCTACAAATGGTCTGATGCTTTAATAAAAGTAGACCCAATGGTCCTTCTGTCCCTTTGAATGTTTTCCACAATCTCCAAAGTTCATTACAGGTCATGACCAAAGGATTGCATTTTGTAGTGCTATATCTTATGTATCTTTAAATTCTGACTTGACACAGCTAATGTATTTTAGGCTGAGAGTAAATCCCAACTCTATATTTCCTTATACATTTTGTACTATAATCATTATAAGTACAATCTTGACCATTTTCCTCTGGTCAAGAGGTGAACATTAATTGAATAATCATAAATAAATTCCTTTTGAGGACTCTCTTAAAACACATTAAGCCTAAAAGGGAGGCAGAGGAGTCAAAAGCTTAAGCACAGTCCCAGTTCAAGAATTTCAGAGTCATGTCGTGTATTTTCCAGTATTATGTTTTCTTATGGAATTCTGCCCCCTTTCTAGGGAAGGATTGACAAATTCTGGGAACTAATGAACTACCTGATGCATTAAGAGACTTGCATTTACTGCTTTGGGGAATAAAAACACTAAGCATCGAAGTCCTGCCTCTAAACTTGACATCACCCTTACCAACAATGCCAGGGACAAGTTCTGCTTCTGGAGGTGACCTAATGACCTCACCTCCAAAATGGAAATAACATGGAAACAAACTTCACAGGATTGACATGTTGCTAAATAAATGAGGAAATTTAGGGAAAGAGCTTTTAAGAAGTAAAGCAATTTCTAAATGTAACAGGTTACCAGACTGCCTGTGATGCTGAAAAATCCAATGTTCTTTAGAAACACGACAGACAAATAGATACCATTTTTGTTGTTGGGCTAGGAAGAAAATGCTTATTATGACTTCATAGTTTTCTTTAGTCCCTTCCCTACTGCTAAATGGAGAGCATCCCATCTTTGTGTGTCATATGCTGCATATGTGAAAATACCTTACTATCATCTTTCACAAGAATTCTTTCCAAGTGAGAAAGCAAATAATGGGGTCATGGGCTTTCTGGAGTAATACAACCCAGGTTTCTAGTGTGATTCTGATTAGCAATTTCTGTTCCCAGTTTTATTGTATGTGGGTAAGCTGCAGTCCATGGTTTCATGCAGAAGGAAACTTAACTGTAGGTATTTAATAACTGTGCATAAGAAAGTTTCCTGGAATTTACAAGGAGTCATCTTAAAAAAGCCTACTGTTAAGCCATGTGGGCAATTAAACATAATGCAAATTACAAGTCATGAATCAGTAGCAGATAATGCAATGCACAATGCGGTCCCAAGTGGCCATGATCACAATCACTCTTACTTTCCTCCTCATATTCATCATCCAACGTGAAAATAGTAAAATGAGGATGCAGTTGTCTCCTCTGTTTTGGTTCTTAAAAAAATCTGATTCACAAAAAAGAAAAACTATATGCATTCATAGGAACATGGATGGAACTGGAAGGGATTATGCTCAGCGAAGTCAGTCAGAAGGCAAAAGAAAAATACCAGATGGTTCCTCCCCTAAGGGAACCAAATAAGGATCAAGGAAAGGAATAAGAACAATAATAATAATAATAACAATAAAGATACAAAAGCCAAAAATGAAAAGACAAGGACAAATTGGGACACTTGGTGGGGATGGAAGAGGGGGAGGGTTGAGGGCAGATGGGAGCACGGGTGACTGAGGTGATGGTGCACTGGTGATATGGTGATGGGGAATACATGGGGATTACAATGGATGTCAAATATATATAAATAAAAAATGTTAATAAAAAAATCTGGTTCAGACAACTATCCACCCAAACCAAACTTTCTTGTAGATTTCAATCTGTTTTGATAGTTTTTATTGTTCTTTCTACGCTCTTTAATATATTTAAAGTTTTGTACTAAAGCACTATGTCAAATGAGTTTCAGTACATGAGAACACATACAGACTTATATATTCCTATTATTAAACTTAAGAGTTCTTGATCTGTCTAGGTTACCCCACATTATTCCAAATGTTGTTTGTTTACTACATATCCTCACTAATTCATGTTGGCATTTAACAAAATCAAAAGTATAAGAATAAAAATGCTGTTTTTATTTTTTCTAGTAATTGTGACTTAACCTGAAGCCTCTGGTAAACTCAGATTACTAACAACTTTAACTACTCCCAAATTAGATCTCATCTGTCAATCAGCAGGGCAGATTTTGGAGCAAAACCAAACATTTTGCAATACCTTCTTTCTCGGCAGAAATCGCTGCGCCTATAAGTTAATCTGGGTGATATTGTCATCTAGTTATGTGTGACTGAATTGTATAGAGCAACAAGGGGGAAATTCTTATTAGCTTAGTGAATCAAAAAGAAACATTCCATAGCAATGTTAGAATAACAAAATGGCTGATAATTAAGCTGGTTTGAATTCTGAATCCACAAAGGTCTGGGAGTAAGTGCAGCTACGTCTTTGACTCATTTCTCCATGACCTCTAAAAGCTTTTGCACAGGAGACTAATTCAGGAACAGAATTTCCACCATTTGGTGGAGATGTTTACAAAAAAGCACATCTCTGGCATAGGAAATATTTTTTTAAGTAGTAATTCCAAAATGAGTCTATTAGACAAATAAAGAAATGTTTAATAATAGAAATGATTCTGTAACTCCACAATAAGAGATGATTTGATTAAAATCTACCATAGTCACATGCTTACACGATTCACAAAAATAAACATGTACATACATACTTACACACTTGCACCAGTTGAATTGTGAACTTCAAACTCTGTGGATAAATTATGAATTGCTACCACTAAGGGTCGGGAAGAATTGTTTTTTTTCAAGGCAGCAGCACTGAAGAGTGACAGAAATCCTAAGCTTTATAGGCAAATATCCTTGGTTCCAATGCTAATTAACTGTACGGCTAGGACAAATCACCCAGCCTCTCTAATACTTATATCTTCCTATGAAAATTCAACACAAAACACATACTTCATAAGATTATTGTAAAGTCTCTTGGGATAATGGCCAAGGAACACCTTTGCCCAGTGTTTCACACTTGTCCTGTGTTCAGAAATCTGTGTGTCATTAAGAGAAGTCCAGCAATTCCCAAAAACTTTATATGATAGTACAGCCAACCTTCTGGGGACGAAAGATAGTGAGAGAAGTGATGGAAGAAAGTCCAGTTCATCTTCCACTTTACATTAAAAAAAAAAAAAAAAAAAAAAACCTCAATCCAGAAACCAGGTGGCATGTTACAGCCCAGAGATATAAGTTCTGAACTATTTAAAACAACTGTCTCTTTTGTGAGCCAGAGAGCAAATTAGATACTCTGCCATGCATTACAATGCTGTCAAAATTAAAGGAATTCATATTTTCCCAAAAATTCTGTAGCAACCTTGATAGATGAATCAACTTATCACCTTTATGTTAAAAATGGAGTTATATTATAATTATCCTACAGAACCTTCTCATCTCCAGGAGTCTAAGCTAATAGAGCAATCCCATCCTTTCCTCTCTAACCTTCACTATTTTGTTTTCCACTATGTAGACAGAATGTCATGTGGACCAAAACACCGGTGTCTGTATTGATCAGAAATCCAGTATGGTGACTTCTAGTCACATCTTATATCCCTTTTATTAATTTCATTCATATGACAGTATCTGAATTCCTTGGATCACTATTAGAATCTCAGCTTTTTTCAGTTTTTTATGGTGTTGCCAGCTTGTTTTTACTTCTTTAATTACCCTTTGGGTCCTCCTTATTCAGTTTTCAAAACACTTAGAGGAGACTGCATTTCTCTGTATTCTTTCTTGCTTATAGTCCACTATAAAAGCAGCAGCATACGATCGCATAATACTGCATGCACTGATCTATTTCAGGAGATTGAAAAACTCTTTTCTAACATTTAGGACATTGTACAATTTAATCACATTCAGAAAATTTAATTCAGATGGGATGTTTATTTCTATTTGACTAATCTATATTCTATCATTTTAGTTCATCTTACCTAAAATCGAAGGGGTAATTTGTGACAAAGAAAAGGAAATTATTTTTGTACTGAGGTTCCTACTCAATGGATTTGAAAAAAGATTTGCTCCCCCAAATTGACTGAAATTAACAAGGACCAAAAGTGTTAATGTGCAAATTGTATTCCTAGTCATTCCCTGTTTAAATATTTGAGACATTCTGGGTTGAAAAAGTGAATCAGAGTTTGATATATCCTCTGCTGCAAAGCAGAGTTCATGTGCTTCAATGTTGGAGCCCGGTGTGTTTTATCTGGTCTACATCTGCCCATGGTTTTAATAATTCAGATCCTTCTGAGTTTAGGGTATGTGCACTCATCAAGGCTCTCTTTTGTTCAAAGGGATTGTCTGTGACCCAAATCAAAAGTTCTTTCTTTAATGTCAAGGGGATACCATATTTTTATTTGTAAGTATCTCCCAACATTTTTTTCTGGCTAGGAATCAAGGTAAATTATTTGACTTATAAATTTATTTTCCATTAAAAATTTAAAAATTCCTCCAATATTTGAACATTATTTGATATCTGGTATCCATAGGAACACTTCTTGGAGGTGCATATTTCATTTAAAGTCACCTAAAATTCAATTGCATTGAGCTGTTAATCCAATTACGGTTAAAGGCATGACTGATTATCATTTATTTCTTACCAGAGGATGCCAGGACCCTGATTTATCTTGAAGAACTGCTATACCAGGTTACTACTGCCCCAAATACTATTTAGAAGAATGCCCTAAAAATGACTCTTGGAACTCTCAAAAAATATATAATTTTGGAGATTACATAATTAAATAAATCTTCATGAAGGGGAAAAAGAATATTGGAAAGAAAGTAAGGAAATATTTCTTCCCCATCCATATAGGTTCCACTAAGGGAGGAATGGCCCCTAAGGGTCTTTGTCCTCCCTCTTCCAGTCCCTCCTTCTGAGGTTAAGGTGGGTTACGTGAATTCAGGCTGGAAAGGAGCACTGGGTATGGCACAGGCTTCTTCTTTCTTCCAGGAGTCAAGGACCCCCATAAGAAACTAATTACCATCCATTTCAAAGGGATGAACTCCCCCAGAAGGGTCCATATTGTGATTCTGGAAGCTCAGTAGTGAAATACCACACCAAGCAATATTATCCAAAATCAACTTTAGTGACAGAAAGTCAATTATAGACCCTATGAGAGCCCTCCCCTTCGTAAAATGCTTCCTAAATCCCAAACATGCACAAATAATTACTGATGTGTGGCACTTTCTTCTCTTAGTTCTGTATTGCTTCAACCAATTAGGTAACCCCAGGCCTGGACCCAAAGGATTTGTCTATAGTCATTTGAGATTGTAAATGGCCTAGCTCTTAGAATACTTCTTAACATTTAACCTAGTTCTATCTCCCCTTTTATTGTTAGAATAGTGGAAATTAAATAAAAAGTGGAGTGTTCTCAATGTAGAAGAATATTTTTCAAGTTAACAATAATAAAGTAATAATGACAATTTGCTTTAAAAGTTCAGTTACCTGGTATTGTCAATGAGTTGTTGTTCCAAATGGCTGAAGATTCTGTTAAGTCAGTAGAAAATCTGAGAGCATAAAGCCAGAATTCAGCTCTACTCCTCCTTTTTACCCCAAGGGGTATATAGAACTACTCCCTTCTTTAAGACATTTAATGAATATTCAAATAAAGATGATACCTACTCTTATAAAGATCAGCTGAGCTTACAAAAGGGAAAGGCTTTGTTAGTAACTCCACATACTTAAAAGTTAACTTTTCAAGGTAGTAAAATTTTTATTATTAACTGTAATAAAAATAGACACTATAAATTTTCTCATGATAATTACATATTTATTGTTAAGAAATTTAGAAAATAAAGAGCATAAAAAATTAAAATCACCAATAATCCCACTTTCAGAAATACTCTCAACAAAGCAGTATCATTTTATCTAATTGTCTCATAAGAATGGACATTTTAAACAGTTTTTATCTGGCTTTAAGTTTTCTCAACTAGAAGTGATTTTTGCTTCTCTCTCTCCTGCATAATATTTGGTAATGTCTAAAAATATTCTCTTTTCCATATAGGTTATTACTAGCATCCAATGAATAAAAGCCAGGGATGCTGTTAAATTTCCTCCAATGCACAGGACAGCCCCTCAAAAAGAGGAATAATATAGACCCAAATGTCAGTAGTACCAACTGATGGACCCTCATACCACAGTGTCAAGACAGCTTTCCCTACCAAAGCACCACTATTATTTGGTGCTACACAAGAACACCATGGGATGTGTGATATTTATACATCATTTGGGAACTTAATTAAGGGGATACTTGTGAATTCCCAAGAGCAACTTGAACTACATTGTTCTACTCCAAATCAGTTATACCAACATGCCATAATAAAAGTGTAGTTCAAAAACAAAATGCCAAAGCCATCATCCCTCATACTGCACATCTGATTAGCATTTTGGTATAATTCATTCTCCATGGTATGTTCCTCAGTATATGATTGGATCAGTGATATTTATCATGACATTGTCATTCTGTTATGTGAAATTTATAAGAATACACTTAAATTGATTTCTAACTAACCAACTTCCAACTCTTAGATCCTTTGTCTACCTCTTACTTTCATTCCTGAGCTTCAAGCCATTTGGAAGTTTTTTTGACACATTACTTTCCCCACTGGTTTGGAAATACCTGATGGGAAGGCATCTACCTTAGTTCAAAATATGGGGAAAAAAAAGCTCTTAGAAGGTATGAGTCCAATTTCATTTTTTATTGGTTGTCACTTAATAGGTTATTTCATCTCATTTAGTCCTGTTTTACTTGGCAATGAAGTAACCTACCTCTAACAACTATCCTCACCTAGAAGTGTTGCTGTGAAGTTTAAATAAATGTACTTTGAGTTCTCTGACAGACACAAAATAAAAAAAAGTTAAAATAGTATATTGTGTTAGGCAACTCTTTCTTGCATCACTCACTCTGAAGGAAGACAAATGGTGTGCTATTAGCCTAGTGGAGACATCTGGATTAGTGAACTTGGGGCTTCCATGTGAAAGAACCCAGAATTTGAGACTCCACCATCTGACCCTTGAGTACAGTACAGCCCTAAGCAACACTTTGGATTTAACCTCAAAAGAGACATTGCATCAGAACCACACAGTGAATCCACTCTTAGGTTCTTAACCCACTAAGAGATTATAAGATTTCATTATTTCATTACTTGCTCAAATATCAGTCAACATTTTTCAGCACACTGATGAATTCTGATGGTTTGGGTTCATTTTATCCACTGGCTTCTCCACTGGGGGCTTAGCTGTCCCTGCTTCATTCCTTTCATCAAACTCCTTCCTCTAACCCAGAATATACTGGCTTCCTCCTGAGAATCATAGGTGAGAAGTATGATCACCAGTTCTGTAAAGGCAGCTAATTTTTTGGAAGACACATTTCCATGGGCAAATTTAGTGAAAATAGGAAGTGCCAGACATAAATTCAGATCTCTAGTTTGCCCTGTCTTAGAGTTCAATTACAAATTACCAAAAAAAAAAAAAAAAAAAAAAGACAAAAGACTGAAAAAGCAGGGAAAAAGCAGGGAAGCATTAATTAATTTCTTTCAAATTTGATCATTAAATCTCTTAAAATGATTTCCTATGTAATTCAATTGGTACTATTATTTTAGGGGACAGATGTGCATCTGGTATAGTCTCATTTTTTTTAAACTATGATTGATCACAATGCTGGTAATCAATATATTTAGCAAAGCACCTTCCCTGTGAGTTTTGTTTTAAAAGATCTAACCTATTTTTGACTGCATCAATTGTAACTGTGTGAATAAGGTACAACTTCTGCATGCTTTTTGTCTCTCGTACCTGTGAAAGTTAAGCCATGCTTTAGTCTATTTTATGAATTTTATGAACTTTTATGCCTTGTGTATTTGGAAATGCCATGTTTTCAGTTATCTGCATAGTTTAATATATTGTATAAAGAATTTAAAGTTTCTCAGAATTTGTGCCACCAGTCCCAAAACAGTTCTTGTTTTCCATCTAGTAATTTTCTACTTGTGAATAGGCCTTCATTTTTTTATATTAACGTCAGTAAGATAACAGGAAGCATGCAAATATGATGGAAATCTGTGCTTATTTAGTGTACTAAGTTATTTAGTGTACTAACTGGGAAAAGATATGAAATATATCCATAATGTCTACCTGATGGAGTTATCCCTTTATTATTTGGACTAATTGAGTTTTATACATATTTTTTGCTTTTGTTCACCTCTAAGCTAAGACTTATGAGAGTTTTGTGTGTTTGTAGC
Source organism: Galemys pyrenaicus (assembly GCA_019455555.1). Lineage (NCBI taxonomy): Eukaryota > Metazoa > Chordata > Mammalia > Eulipotyphla > Talpidae > Galemys > Galemys pyrenaicus. The sequence goes on along the minus strand of JAGFMF010012281.1, from coordinate 3,305,217 downwards.
ACTTTTGACCTAAATTTAAAATTAGGGCAAAGAGATGGCAGTGACATTAATCCAACATGTATAAAACTTAGACAGATATAAGGGTTCTGGAGGAGAGACAGAGAGGAGAGTTGTTTTTTGTTTGTTTTGTTTTGATTTGATTTGTTTTATAGTTCTACACTAATTTTTCTGATCTATGTTCCCGGAGAGTGGATCACTGTATCACAGACGTGTGATGCTTGGTACTCTTGAACAGATCAGAAGGGGGCTCATTTCCGGTCATCATGGATTTTCTGAAATCCTCAACAGTAATATGTGTTTGATGAAGAAGTTGGTTTTTCGGTCTTCAGCATATTTGAAACAGTGCCAGTATACTTCAGCAATAATGGCATTCATACAGCCTTCCCAAACATAGAAGGAAGGATAACTAAAACCAACCATCTCATCTCAGAGATGTGTGAAGATTAATAAAATGATTTCTGTAAAGGTCCCTGAGCTTTTAGAAGAAGATTATGCCATTCAATGTATTACTATGTAGTTTAATTTGTAGTTATGTGAGGTAGTTTGTAAGCTTTATAAAAGATGAAAAACATAATGAATACTATATTAATGCATCCATCGTTATTTTAGATACAAGGCAATAAAAGTAAAATTGGGAGGGTTTCATCATGAATTAATTATATATGTTGCATATATATCATGAGAAACATTTTTGAATTTAACTAATAATGTGACAAAATAACAACAATGCAAGTGAATTACTCGACTGTCTTCAACCCAAAAGCAGATTAAAAAAAAGAATAATCCTTTCTTGCTCTTTTAGTTTCTGTTCAAATTAAAAGTTAAAGACACGTTTGTTCTAGGCAATAGTCAAATATGGAAGAGTATTTGACCCTACTCTGTTTTGGAGATTTAATAAGATACAGAGGAAAAATGAGTTTGAAGTGGAGAAAAGTTAAAGGTGAGAGCTCAGAATTGATCCCAAGGTTATGGTGCACTAATAGGTTCTCAAACTTTGATGGTGTTTAAGTACAAACATATATATGTGTGTGTATATATATATGATCTATCATATATGTATATGTAACTTATTATTTATACATACATGACATATTTTAGTGTGGGAGAGCAAAATTTGCCACTCCAAAATATGTCTCTTTGGTATAGGGATTATTTTTTTTTAAGACACAACAGACTAGAAATTTTCCTTTACTTCTTTTTATGACTACCTAAAATAATTTAGATAGGGAGTCTATAACAGGAAAAGAGCTATTATCAGAGATAACTAGAGTATGGGTTAAGTGTAGTAAACTGCTTTTTAAAATTCTTCTCTGAATCCATTTAAATCTGTAAAACCAAATGTTTGCTCTTCCTATATTCCTGAGAATTGCCTTCCTTCCCCACTTTGAAACCCAGAACTCTCTCTCCCTCTCATCAGTTCAGGAAGTCATATAAACCCCAACTAACTACCTGGTTACCGTTGTGTTTCTTTATAATTAGAGACCTCGTTAAAAAATAATTTTTTTAAAATTTTAACCTGTCCTTTATTGTTGAAAATGTCTCACTTAAGAATCCATAAAGGTAGAAGGGAAAATTATTTTTCCTCCTCTGAAGTGGAAATTGGATCATGTGGTTACAAAAACTGAGACGTCCCATTATCTACCTTCTACAAGCTGGAGAACCAGGGACAATGGTGATATAACTCAGTGGAACTCTGAAGATCTAAGAATTGAGGTGCTGATTGTACTAAGTCTGGATTTGAATCTGTAAACCAGGATCGTTTATGTCAGAGATTAGAAGAAGTTAAATGCCTCATCTCACAGAAAGAGAATGAATTATCCCTTCTTCCACCATTTTCTTCTGTCTGGGCCCTCAAGGAATTAGATGATGCCCATTTACACTGAGAGGGTCATTTTCTTCTCCAATTTAGATGCTAATTTCTTCAGAAAATACCCTCACAAATGCACGTACAAATAATGTTTTATCAGTTATCTGGGTTTCTCTTACCCAGTCAAGTAGACACATAAAATTAACTGTCACCAGTGTTTTCTGTGATGGTGGACATGTTCTGTATCTGTGCAGTTCAATATGGTAGCCGCTAGACAATGTGACTGCTGAGTCTTTGAAATGTGGTTGAGACAACTGGGAGAGATGAATTTTAATTATATTTCATTTCAATTAATTTAAAATTAAAGTTAAAGAATCCCATGTGGCTAATGATTACCTTATTGGTTATAGTAGCATCAGAAATGCCATTAGTAGGAAAAGGGAAGCCAAGGACAGTTTGTTTGGGAACTGGTAGGAGTTACAAATAGTATGTGAATATTTCATAGAGAAAAAAGTATTGTGAAATCATAGTGGAAAAGTAGGAATAAGAAGCACAAATGATCTCTTTTTTCATTGAAGTAACATTGCACTAAAACACTGTATGTTTCAGGTGTGTATCGTTGAAAATCAACATATAAATAAACTCCATTTCCACTAAAAGTTACATTACTTTTAAAAGAAATTATGAAAATGCCATTATTCTTTTTTCCATTCAGGATTCACTGTACATGTTCTTTCCTATGTCATTCCTTTCGCACATACTGATAGCCAAAGACACTTCCCAGGAGATCATGTGAAGGAAGACAAAATTTAGACCTCATAAAAATAAACATACTAAAATATCAAAGGCAGAATTTCTTAGAAATGAGTCTATACCACTTCTATTAGGTAATTATAGTCACATTGATTAAAGGCCCGTGATTTTGACATGTGAGTTGAGTAGTCCACCATACAGCCAAAGTTGATATATGGAATAAAATGTAGAGAACAGTAGTAAAAAGTTTTTATTGTTACTGTTATTATTATTATTATTGCAATAATAACTTATAAAGGGAGAGATATACTTGGTGCAAGAAATAAATATTGGGGTCTCCCTTGTGGGGACTCAGCAGTGTAAATGATTTCCAGCCACTGATGTTTGAGGTTGAACCCTGGTTAGGGAGCTGACCCACATGGTGCAGCAGACCTCACCTGTCTCCCCTGCTGTTACCCTCAACAGTGAATTTCAATAGATCCACCTATTCTGATCCCCACTCTGTCTCTAGTGAATCCTCTCACCCCCTGCCTATACCCCAGTTCTTATATGCATAAATAAATGAAAATAAATCTTTAAGAGAAAGAAATGTTTTAGGTTATAGCTGGTAATTTAACAGCTATGAATATATCTTGCTTGTTTTCCTCTGCTTTCAAATTTCCAAAATTTGTTTACTATGTATCAGATAGTTTGTTTGTTTTTACTTTAGTCATTTTCCAAGGAATAAATAAAATGTGATCCTGTTTTGTATCTGAGATTGAAAATGGACGCATGATAACAATTAAAGTGCATATGGGACATGTTTAAGGTTTTCAAATTTCAATGGGTTTTTAAACAGTACAAAACGTAGTATTTGTGTTCAAGATAGAAATATATTTATACCATGTTTGTACACAATTTGATTAGCTCTGTATTTATTCTGATTTGCAAACAACTTTCAAAAACTGCCATACCTTAGTAGCATGCTATTATATGTAACCATAAAAATGAAAAAGTTTACCAAATGCATCCCAGAGGTATGAGCTTTCATCATATATATGATTAAGGTTTTATCATGACATGATAATACAAGATAAGGCCGATTCTAGCTTTAGTATTCTATGACTCTATAATGTTCAATGAAGGAGAATGTCACACATTGCTTATTAGATTGTTGCTCATTCATAGTCTCAAAAGCAAAAATGTCTGTTAGATTTGTTTCTGCATTCTTTGTGGTGGTGATATAAAGGCACAAAGGATTCAATTCGCCCTGTGCTCCTGTAATGATATGTCCCACAAATGTGCTGTGCACTTTTCATACTATTTTATTAACCAGGCTGCAGTGAGATAAGGAACATACTTCAGATAGGTTTCTAGGCCCCCTGCTTTTGTCTTAACGTGAACAGTTTGGTTTTCATGTTTCTTCTATTGACATTCTTTCTATTTTTTTTTATAAAAGTGGTTGTTTTTAAAGTCAAAAAGCAAAGAAAACACCCCATGTTGAAAGTATACACCTTTGCACATATTCACTACACACACACACACACACACACACACTCAACGTACATGCATCTGTGCTGAGTTTTTCCCCATTTGTTCTCAGATCCATTCTCTTCTTGCCATGCTATACTCCAGAAAACTAATCCGTAGGGACAAGTCAGGCTTTGCCTGTGTTGCTTCCTGGCTTCCACATAGGTTTAGGCCAGGCTGGGCCATGCAGGGGCTCTCAGAGCCTTAGAGAAGGAGAGGTAGCACACAGGTATTTATTTCTCCTTATCTCTCCCTGTGGATTCCCCAGGGTGACTGCGACTTACCCTATAGAATTGTCCTCTGCTAGTCCTTTGATTCTTTATGTCAGAATATTGCACTACCCTTCATAAGCCTCTAAACCTTGCCCACACTCTGTAAAAAGTAGTTCAAAGAACTACACTTATGTATCAGTGAATATTCTGGTAACTATCTACTTCAAATCTCACATTAGGAAAAGTCCGAGAATGATAAGAAATAGAAACTTAGGCAAGAGCCAAGTAAAGATGGACCTTGTCACCATCATAATCCATTGTTATGGGAGGTTATTGTAGAATTTTGTAAATGAATGATTTAGGTTATCTGATGTGCATTTTGGAATGATTTCTTTAGCAGAGTCAAAGAAAAGTGGGGACAAGATCAACATCAAGTTAACAGTAGCTGGGTAATACTAGGAAAAACTGAATGAGTTAGAATCAACAGAATTTGGATATTGGGAGTGGAAGATAAATTTAACATGATTTCCAATCTCGAGCAACTTCTTGGTACAAGAAGCACAATCTCCCTAATCTTCCAGTTGTCACTTCCTACTGCCCTTTTAGAATCAGTCTCTCACCATAGCGATGAGGCTTCAGTTGTGACAGGAGATCAACAATTTCTGGTCACACCAGTTATAAGATCATCAGACTTTGCCTCCTGGTCCTTTCTGAGGATAGCCTACTGATTCTCTGTTCTCTTTTTGACCAAATGTCTAGATGCTTTCAGAGACAGTGATTTCCAGAAAACAACTGCAAAGCAGTGACTGGAGGGTAAACATGTGGTCCCATATTTCAGTTTAGGAAATATAGTTCCTCGAAGTCAAGCAAGGTAGTCAGAGACAGAATGTGTAGAATCTCTAGAAGTAGCTCATGCATGCTATTTCGGTCTCAGACAACACAGTTTATTAGGCAATCAAACAGCAGGTAGGAGGAGGCACCCTGACAGCATACAGAGCTGTGTCAGAGAAACACCAGCTGAAACGGAAATACTAGAGTGGAAACGTCATATATCAATCAGCCTTTAACTGCACGCCTGAGAAGGAGAGTTGAACATCACACAGTGGGTGGAGAGAGCAGCCAAGAAAAATCTACCTTGCGAACAAACATGTCTAGGTAGATTGCCTGCCTTACTGTGTGACTAAATAAGGAAACAGAAGTAATATTAGTGAGGCAGAAAAAAAATGAACCCACACGGATAACAGGGAAACAGGTTAGCATCCAGAGGAAGAACATTCCCTAAAAATGACTTGTAGCAGTAACTAGAAGAAAATTTCAAGACACATTCCTTGAAAAGCAAGAAAACAACTTTCTTATGATGTGAGCATCATACAATTAGGAGGGAATAGATTAAATAACCAAATAAGCACCAGAATTGACAAACAGGGCAAAATAAAAAGGGAGAGGGATTATTTAAAGAAGACTAATGAGAAAAATAAAAATAAAAATGAAAATAAAATTCAGATTGAGTGAAATAAAGAGCAGAACTAATAAAGTAGGATTTTAATCAGTGATAAGACAAATTTGAGGAGCACTTGCAAAGCACAAGAAAAGTTAAAAGTGTGAAGAGTACATTCATCATTTCTGTTCTTGAAGAAGAGATGAAAGCAAATAGATCAGAGGCAATAATCAAAGAAATGAAGAGTCTTAGCTAGAAGATTTATGTTGCTCACCTTATTATCAACAAAATTAATTTATTTCCACAGGTGGTATTCCTGAACAGAGAGAATTAAAAATTATATACCATTTGCTTTCACTTGGAAAATTAGGAAACTTTCAGGATAATATTAAGAATTGAAAAAGATTACATTTATTGATATTTTACACTGTGCAAGCAATTCTTCTAGACACCCTGAGGTAGCCAATCGTTTAGCCATCTTTTATGTCTGTTTCATACATAAGAACACCCTATTATAACTTGATAAAGGTCACACAACTAATGGGCAACAAAAATGGAGTCTAAAGCTACATACTACCTTTAAGATCTTGGAATATATATTTATCAGAAATAACAATAAAAGTCAGTAGAACATAAGACAGAATGCATGTTTCTACAATAGTGAAGGGGATAAAAACAATGTGTTTATTCACAAAGAAAGAAAAGACTGTAACAAGCAAGTGTGTATGGATACCTATGTGCAAACAGATGCACAGAGATGATACAGGTAAAATCAAATATCACATTATAAGAATATGCATAAATCAATGACTTGGCATATGAGGGATAAGAAAATTTTACTAGGTCAAAAACAAATTCCAACATATATTTTTTGGGAAAATATACCAAATAGAAAGGGATGAAAAGATCAACAAGTGAAACAAAAGAAAATCAGAAACTATATAATGAACATAGAGGGAAACTAAATTTAAAAATCTTTCAAAGAGCCAAAATATAATATTTTTATAAAAAGTACAGTTCTAAAAAGAGATATGACACCTACAAGATTGTAGTTGCCATAGACCTTTTTATTAAAACACATTCATTATAAACTACCATTATATAAGAGCAAAAGAAATAAATATGTATATTAAATAACATTAATATACCATCATTGGGTGATTCAGAAAATGAAAAATAATCAGGAAGATATAATTAATAACATCCAGTTATTAAACACTTAGTATATGACAATGATGGCACTCCAGATGAATAAGAAACATTGAAATTTAAAAACAAATAATTTTATGACAATTGGCTAACCAGATAAAATTATATTTCATGGAACACTTTCATTCACAAAAGTAACCAAAATATCAAGCACAAATATTTAAAAGTACAAGACCTATTTGAAGAAAATTGTAAGTCATGAAATTAAAAGTGAATTCAATAACAGAAAATTTAGTGCAATTTCAAGCAAATGGCAATTTCATTTACAGAGTAAAGGACTGCCATGCTACTACGTGAAACCTAATATATATGTGAAAAAATATACATCTATGCATGTGTCGTTTAAAAGATAAAGAATGAAAGAGAAAAAGAAGGAAACTTATTTGCACTATTACTATTTGCAATATTTCAAATGATCAATGACTTCCATGATTGAACTGGTATAAACTTTTGGTAGCATAATTACACAAAAGCATCAAAAGCCTTAAAAAATTCCTATTTCTTATCAATACCTTTTCTAGGAATTTTTCCTATGAAATTAATCACATATATTCAAAATTTACCCACTACTAGATCCATTGAGACATTATTTAGAAAATTTTTTCAGACTTGATCAGACTGGTTATGCTAAATCCATGCTTGGATTTAGTGTATTTGCTTGCTTTTTACATGGATGTGTGTGGGCATGAGACCGTCATCTCCAACCTGCATCCCTTCCATGTTGCTCCCAAAGATTTCAGTACAGATTCAGCCACAGGGGCATAATAGAAACATTTTACTTGATGCATCATGCCAAAGTGACCTTCACACCTCTCTTCCCTTTATCTACAAAGAGCAGTTCAGCTATACCCCAACTTCTCTCTCTAAAATTGCCTACTCAAATCTCTGGTCTATCCAGCCAACCACAAGCTCTCAAATCATGATGCCTCACCACATGAGAAAGCAGCAGAGGCTTATGTATTTACTTTCTATAAGTAAATAACGAAAATAAATATTCCCAATAAACATGTGGTATGTATGTTTGTGTATATGTAAATAACTGAATATATATAGTGACTCAAACATACATGTATCAATCTCATTTTTAATTTCTTCTCTACGAAAGATTTATTCTCTACTTTCCTCATTATCTTCAATTAGACACACTAGAAACTGTCTGAGAGAGAAGAGAGTTGGATGCAGAAATTATATAGGGGCATAGTCTTAGGACATATACCTATAAAAAGTAAGAAGCAGGATTGCAGAGAAGTTAACACACCATGCAGCTGCAGCTGAGTTCTCAAGCAATCCTACAGAGCTCTGGGTTGTGATACTCAAAATTGTCCCAAATTAATTCAAGGAGCCATTGTCTGTGAATCCCAGCATTGACCATTCATTAGCCAGAGGCAATGCCCAAAAAGAGAACCAGCTATGCGCCATTACCAGTCTAAGGAATAGTACCACCACCTCCTTTGCAACAGTGCAGAAAAGGGTTGGGAGAAGTTGCCCCAACTAAAACAACCAACAGAAGAGCCATGGACTAGTTCTCACCAATAAAATGTTGGTGGAAGTGATGCCAGTGATTGACAAGGTAGTGAAGAGAGAAGCATGTCTACGTGTGATGAAAAGACTAGGTTGTGATATTGCAATAAATGACTGCACAAAAACCAGCAGGTGAATATAAGAAAAGTTCATCTCCTGCTAATGTAATGCCCACTGTGCATGCAGACATTTTTCCAGAGCAGCCATTCTCCATCTGGTAATGCAGACCCAATTTGCTTCAATCCACAGCTCTATTTTCTCAACACAAGGCGTCCATAGTCACCATGCAAAAGAGAGACTGGAGACCTGAATTGTGCATTGACTTTTCACTGTCTCATTGGAAGAGACACACATTATTTCTGCTCAAATTTCAATGGCCAAAACCGCTCGTATTAATACCACATAATGGTAAGGGGGAGTGAAGTGTGGCCTTCCAGGAATAAAGAATAAGAAATGGAATCTGTGAACAAAGCTTTGTCTCTTTTTTGACTGTCTGCCAGTGAGAAGGAAATGACAGTCATGTGCTGGAATGGCAATGCTACCAGAAATTCAAGGGTCCTTGAATTTCTGCATGGGAGGTACTTGGCCAAACACTTGAACTGAACTGAATAAGAAATAAAGTCCTTTCATTAAAGCCATGCACAAGAGTTATCTGTTACAGCATCTGGTATTGTCTTAACCACTATATTCTTTCTGTGCTATTCTATTGCATATTTTCTAAAGTTAAAAACATTCATTACTTTTAACTAGACAAAATTTACTCAATAGAGTAATTTAAGAACATAAACTATATATTGTCTTATTTATAAATAAAATTGGAAGAATGCTGGCGGTGTGGTAGCAGTTTCTTGTGGGTAAAAATATTGTCTTTGCCATCTTTGTGCTCACAGATTCTGGCGTAACTCAAAGTTTCCTAGAGATAGTCAATAATTCAGCCAGGATTTAGTTTTATAATCACAGCATTTAGATTACTGCCTGGAAGCTAGTAGATGCTCACTGTTGTTATTTGTTGTTAAATATATAGCTGGCTGACTACCTAAATAGATGGGCAAACTATCAAAAATAATAAAAACGCCCTGTGCTTTAGCGAAAACTCTGTTGGTTGCTCTTGCTTATAGGAAAACTGTACTTTTTAACTTGACCTTTAAGACCTTTCATGATGTGACATAACCTTTCTTTCTAGGGTCATAGCCATTACAAGTGTACATGTAGTTTGCAAAATAGTTGTACCAAACTATGTATGATTCCTTAAGCGATCACTGCGTCCTTTCTCATACATCTGAGTTTAGAGCCTCCACCTGAAATGCCATTTCTCTCCTGGTGCTCTAACACTAGTTCAGTTTTCTGGATATATAATAAATGTCATCTCCTCTAAGAAGATATCCAGCAAATAACCTTGTCCTAACCATGAATTTTCATAGTGCTTGCCTATGCTGCCTCGTTGTGGAGTTACCATGCCTCCAGGTATCATGCTTGTTTGCACATCTGTCTTCCCCACCATACTAGGACCTCTGGAGACCACCTTCCTCCTTGCCCTGGGATCATATTTATTATCTAATAACCAGAATTCTTTCCCTTGACCTATCACAGTGCCTGATACCAAACAGGTATTTCAACATACATCCATTTAAAAATTATCTAGATCCAAGTGGGGAAATTTTATTCTTTTCTTTTCCAAGTTTTAAGTTTTGAAGTTCATGTGCCTCTACTTGGGATTAAGAAACATAATATTCAAAACCCTTTCCTTATGGGCTCTCCCTTAAGCTGAGATCCAGACTCCTTCATATTAAATGTGGAATTGCTGATTTAGGGTCTTCAGGATAAATGTTAACACTTTTGATCTAGGGGTGCAAGGAAGTACAACACTTAAGGTAACATTTATATTCTTTCCATTTAATGTAAATGGAAACATTTAAATGTCTTAAAAATTACCAAAAAATGTAATTTGAAACCCTTTTCTTGCCACTATCACTCCACTAGAAAAAACTGAAGAAATGCTGTGCCAAAATTGTACTGTTATTTATAGTCACGCTATTGCAACCTAGACATCAGTGTACATTTTAATATACCTTACAGCATGAGATGAATTATCAATGGTTGCATTTCCATTGGTTCGTGTGTTGCCTTTATTAATTTTTTTAAAGGTTCTACAAGGATTAGTATGTGATGGGCTATTTATGTGACTGCTTGGATGATCTGGTCTCCAACTCATTTTTGATAGGTCACATTATTTTCCTCTTTTTTCTCCCTGTTAAATGATTTAAATGTCTCTTGACCCTGTGTTCAAGATTCTGTTGCTCTGTAATAGCCCTTTTAAGACTCTTCACATGTAGTTTTGTGTTGATAAGTTGTAGTTTTTTTAGTGAAGCTCTTTACTTTTCCTTCTGTCTTGATTATTAAACTTTCAAGGCAAAGGATTCTGGGCCAGGAGTCTTGTTTTTTTTTTTTTTTTTAAATCACTCTAAATATCTCGCCAATCCTTTCTTGCTTATAATATCTCTACTAAAAGTTGAGTGACAAACTGATGTATTCCCTTATAGATTGCCTTTCATCCACTTAATGATTTTACTATTCTGGCCTTGTTGGCTTTCAACAGCTTTCTTACAATATGTCTTGGTGTGTGTCTATCTGGTATTTTTTGTTCAGAACCCTTTGGGCCTCTTGGATCACAATGTGTGGTTTGTTTCCCACGGGGAGTGGCTTTCAGCAAATATTTCTTTAAATGTTTATGTCTTTCTCTTTTCTTCTCCTAGGACTCCCAAGATGTAGATATTATTTCTTTTTTAGTTATTCCAAAGTGCCCTTACATTATGTTAATTTTTTCTCTATATTGTTCTATCCGTGCTTTCTGTTTTTTATTTTTCTTTTTTTTTTTAGCTCATTAGTTATCTCATTGGTTCTGTTTGCTGTTGAGGCCCTCAGTTGTATTACTTGGGGGAGTATTTCTTATCTTCATTACTTCTAATTGTAGTGGCCTTTTATTTTATTGTTGTTCTGTTGCTGTTTTATATTCTTCTTGCCTTTTTGAATTCTATAGCTGTTACCTAGAACTCCTCCTCAGTCATGTTTGCAGTTTTGCTGGATTGAGTCTCCTCTCAGGATTTTTTTGCTCCAGGATTTGCAGTATGTTCTTCTGCCTTGTCATTTCTAGTATTTATGGACTGTAATAGGTACAGACTTTCAGATTGTTGCCTTTGTACCTGTTTATGTAATAGGAGAACTGGCACTGGGAAGGGATAGTTAACAATAGAACCCCAGGCAGTAAGGCACCAAAAGATCCCCTCCAGTGAACATTAGGAATTCAAGCTTTCTAGGGGGCTGTGGGTCCAGGGTTGAGTGGTAGGGATCCACAAGGATTCCCTCCTGTGGGCTAGCTCCTCATTGACTTACAGTTTCTTATAGTTCTATGTTGGCTCTGCCTCAGGCTGTTGTGAGCACTCTATACAGTGGTGAGCAAGCAGCGAGTTGATATGGAGCTACAGGCTGTGCGTTATTCTCTTATTTTCCAGCACAGACCCTTAGCCAAATGTTTGCTCCTATTATTAACAGATGTTTAAATTCTAGTGTATGCAAGTGTTCAGTTGTTGTTTCATTTCTAGGCCAGGGGTGGAGTTGGTAGGTATTTTGAATGTTCCAGGCTTGGTTTTAAGGAGCAGCTTCCTTTATGAAGGGACACAGATGATCCTCTCTGTTTCTCCCTACAGACTGCTGCTGTTCTATATTGAGAACTTCTAGCTCAAGCCAGAAATTCTCACTCTGTACAAGACCCTGCTGCCCTCCAGCAGTGTACTGCGTCCTGGGTGCGGACTTCACACGCTCCTTGTCCAGTGCTAGATTTTAAGAGTCCCTGATGCTGGTGTGTGTCCCTGAGTCAACAACCATAGGGATTCTACACTGTAGTCATCCTTCCCTCTGTGGGTTGTACTGCTCCCCCATACCCCTATGTCACACTATAAGCACAGTTCACTTTAAGTTTTTTTTTTTTTCCCCACTTTCTTGAAGGTGGATTCTCCTAATCTGTGCCATGCTCCTCCATTTTTTGTTTCAGGTGTTTCTGGCTTCGCTCACTGCAGTCTAGCTGTGAGTAAGTGGAGGAGGTGAGCCTTAGGTCTTTGCTGCCATCTTGCTGGACTCTGGAATTTGTATTTTAAAGGAAAGATTTTAATGGGACCAGAAAAAAATAACTGTGTCAGTGTTAAATGTTTTCCAATGAGAATACTGTCACAGGTAAATAATTATGGAGAGCCACGTTTTCAAATATTGAGTAAAAAAAAGAAATTGAAGTCAGAAAATTTCAAGTAGCTTCTTAAGAACTTTAAATTAAAACTTTATATTCCCCACTATGATATGAATTTGTTTTTAGTCTTCTATAACATTTTCATGTATATATCACCCTTGAAATGTAGGAGTCATGTAACACAATCACGTTTTGTTTACTTCTGTATAAAATATTTAGACAGGATATTTCATGAGGTACTCAGTAGTGTTACTCACAAAGCTTTCCAGAATATTTCTGTAAAATTATGTAAATACAAATTTTAAGAGAAATAAATGTACTATCTGCAAATTATACTGTAGAAAATGCCACAATTTACCTGTGATGTATGTATATGCTAGAATCACTTATTTTAAAATATTCATTTCAAAATAAATTGGTAGCTAGAAATGTATTTAATGGGTATGGCTTTTCCAATTACTTTTTAAAGAATCTAACATAGAGTTTGAATTCAGCACATCTACTCTCAGGACAAAATTTCTTTGGATATAATCAGATCAAGAAATCTATAAATCAAAAATAATCATTGTATCATTTAATTCAGCATGGTAGTAGATTCTCATAGATGGCAAAGGTCATGGAGTATATAATCATAGAAATAAGAGTTCCTTGGTTATTTGTATTCTCTTTGTTTGAATCAGATTTTATATTCACATATATGGCAATGTCTGTAACTTATCCATTTATTCTTAAATTCCAAATTTTACAATTGCTGAGAAGTCAGGTAGGGGATATTAAATTGGAATGTGTACAAAACTGAAAAATATTGCAACATAAATTATTAACCTTGACACATAAGAATTTTTTTGGAGCATATATTTTGGTATCCCCTCATCATAATCATCACAGTCAACCTGGCATAAATGAATTTAAAATATTCCCAGATAGCAGCACTTTTTATGATATCTGTTAAGAAATTTAATAAATAATTTAATGAAGATATTAAATACTTGTTTTTTTTTACAGTTACAAGATTCTGTGCTTATTTGGATATATAACTGAGTTTCTATTTTATCTTATTCTATGAGCAAATTCTGACTCTTCCATTTTCCCCCCTTTATGGGGGAAAAAATGACATCGATGTCAAAATCCCCTGAAATAGAAATATCTAGAGAGCTGGCAACTAGACAGTCATGGGACCAAGTTCAATAAATTATCCGAGGAGAATTGCTAACTGCATGTAATTATTTTAATATGTATCATTAGGCCATATTTTTTGCAGTGTTCAGTTCCACTTTTACATTGTTTCCTTGTTTCCAGCCCAAGGACATATTTCAGTGTTATAATTTGTCCCTCTTAATGTGACTATTATTTGTGTTTCAGGAGTGATTTGTAGATTTTTTGACAAGGGACAGGGGGCTCTTCATATTATAAATAAATTACAGAAAATTGGAACCAAACCACTGTTACTCATTGTTATGCTGACAATTTAGAGGATTCACAGATCATGAGCTTAGCTAACTTAAAATTTCAGTGCCGCCTTCCTTTCTGTTAAAGATTGCTGCTGTCTCTCCATCGCTGTTGCAGGGATTTCTTTTCTAAATGACTTGTCCAGTGTATACATTATCACTGACCTGCTTTACCTACCAGTAAAGTTTTGAGGGGCCTCCATCTTCAGTTTAAAACCATCACCCAAGTTCTAAACAGACAAACAGTGAGCATTGGCATCTATTGTACAGACTAACTTATTTGATCCATCTAAAAGTCTCTTGCCATCAGTCTTTTCAGGTAGAGAAATGAGGGCCAGAGCAATGACAACCTACCCAAGAGACCTCAGTTCACTAGGTGGCCAGCCAGGACTGAACACAGGGACCTCATCCCCAGTCTTTACACTCTCCTGTTACCACATTGGGAAAGAGGGTGCATTGGTCACAAGCAGATAAATCTTAGGATTTCTTCACCTGAGGTTGGCATTTGGTCTTGCCAATCCAGAAGGCAGTAACGATAGACATTCAGGACCCAGAACACCCCACAGCTTTATGAACTAAAGTGTGTCCATCTTGGTGGGTTAGGTGTTGTGACTGTTTTGCATCTGGGGTGATGATACTTGTGCCTCCTGTGTTAAAATAATGCAGGGAACATTCTACCTTCTTTTCTTTTTCCTCCTTATATTAAACACTGAGCACAGTTCTGATCCTTGGTAACTCTGACAGCTTCAGGCTGTCAGAGCCAACAGAGGTTTCCTCGTAAAGGATGAGTATTATGTCTTTTTCATAAGAATTAAAGATCTAATCTGACCAGAATGCCATCGATGCTGATCAGGGAGAGAGGCTTCTTCAAAAATGGAAGACACATGATTACCTTTTATGGATGAGATATTCTAATTATTCAGTGGGGATTCGTTTCAGGTTACAGGATTTTTATTGGAAACCATTTAATTTTCAGTGCCTGTCATTCGAAGTGGACAACGAAGAGGCACATCTAAGAATTACTGGAGCACAAGGCCAGACCCTCTGTAATTTGCATACACCCATATAATATAATTTTTATCTTCTTTTCACATAGGAAGGCAGTGAAATTGCAGATATCATCCACAGACTGCTGCATAGCATATTGGTCGTAGCAAACTGTTAATAATAATAATGCAGGAAATTCAATTTTAGGAACTAGTTCTATTTATTCGCACAAGAAGGACTTGCTCGGATGCCAACTAAAGCAAACGAAGGGGGAGAATGTATATTTTCTCCTGCTCTTCTGTTTCTTTACTGTTCACCACATTCAAAATTAAACCTAGTGCATAATTTCCTGCAGCAACTTGATCATTTTAATAATGAAGATTAAACAAAAAGCAGACAGATGAGTGAGGAAAAAAAACTGTAAGCAAATAAGCAAGAGTTGAAATCTATAAGTTGTTTCACTAATGTATGCTACTGGTTGATCTTAGGTCTATTAAAGCAATTTGTGAGGCTATTATGTTTGGTTTGTGCTGCTGAGTCTTTCCACTAGTCAGACAGCAAATACTCTCGCATCAGGCACTTGTACTCCTGCATGCTCATAACCTGAGAGATGATGTTTGTCACCATTCAAATGAGGTTTCCAGAAGACACCTTGTCTTCAGAAACTATCACCTTGTCAATATATTTGCATTTCATATGTTGCAGAATTATTCTAGGATATGCCTTTTAGGATGGTGTGCTTAAGGCGATGCCTTTCCAGATGTTTAAGATCTGTACGGCTTTGCCCTAAAGGTTTCTTCTCAATCTCCCTCTACCCATTTCTAGAAACAGACATTATCCCCCAAATATCCCTTCCGTCCAGGTGAGGAGGAGATAGTTGAGACCCTAGGACCTGAGAACATGACGAGGCTACTTCTTTGGAGAGGAGCTAGCCCTCATGGAGGCACTGGGCAAATGTTAAGTAAAAGGATCCATGACTGAAGGGGAGCAGAAATGGGCAGTCAGTGAAAAACTGAACTGGTGGTAACAGAGGACTAAGGGGTTCACAAAGTAGTAGGAAAGCAGACAAGGATCTGAGAGTGTGGGTGTGATTGGACTTCTGCCTGAGTCCCTGCCAGCAGGTCCAAGTGTCCTAGTTCTCAATTCAAGAAACACTGAAGATTAACTGGGTGGTCATTAGACCTAATTAGTTCTATAGACTCTAATAGATGCTTCAACATATCCTATAAATGAGGGCTTTCCGGAACATATTAGGAGCATGACCATGGAAGAAAGCAATAAATTATTGCCATAGGTCAAAGGGACCCAACACCTTTCTAATGAATTCATTTTTTACTAACTAAAGACACCTCAGCTCTGCTGAAAAGTTCTCCAACGCCTGCTGTAAGGTTAACTCTGACATAAACATGCTGACCCAGAGACTCGCAGGTCTCCATGAAGTGCTATTAAATAGCACCATCCCCTACCCTAACACCGTCTTTAACTGCACACTTCGTAATAATCCCCAACCAGCCTCCCAGCTCAAAGGCCCTCAACACACACCACCTGTGAGCAGGAATTTAGGGAACGTGATCTGAAGAGAGCCCAGTGTCAAAAATTCATATCGATACTTTGATCACAAGCAGCGTGAGACCTAAAGTTTTTGAACAACAAACCATTTGAGAGTGTGTAACATGCTTGTGAAAATATTCAAGGCATAATTAGATAAATAACAGATCCAGTGTCTATTTTTACTTTGCCTTGATGAGAAGCTTTGCAGGAGAGACTGCTGGTAGTTAATTCTCCTTAACAACAATCTGTGTAATCACAAACCCCAATTAGCCGTGCCTGTTCTATGCTATACAAACTATTTCCTTAGCGCTTCACATCACTACTTTGTAATTAGCTTTCATCTACACGAGCTTTGACTAAAAAAATATAAAAGAGTATAAGTGATTGTACTGCCACTCAGTATTCTGAGAAATAATCGCCTGCGATTTCAATCAGATTAATTTTATCACCCGTATTAAGGAAAATTACCTCCCTCTTCACTCTCTACAGCTGAGGGCTATTTCATTTCCTGAGATGTTCATAAAAGCATAATATAAAGCAATCTGTAATTGTAAATATCCTTCCCTAATAACTTTGAGATATTTCCTTAATACATCTTTACATTTGGAGTTTCCGTTCCATAAAATACAGTAACAAGTGCTCTATTATGTTTTAAGTGTGTGCTGTTAAGCTGGACAACTCAGTGCTGTCCTTCCTGTTTTTACATAGGGTTATATTTAACTTGCAGATAATGGGAACAAGGTTTAAAAGTGATGGAGCGGAATAATGGCGTTACAGCAATAATATATCTTGCCTTTGTGAGGAATAGAACTTTACAGCCCTATTCCAGGTCAGCCAACACTGATGCCATTTTTCACAGCCTGACAACTTTCACCTTCACCCAAACTCCAAATGGGCTTCAAACACCCTTTCCAGTCAGGACACAAGTCTTTTGATTCTGGTGACCTTCCTTGTGACTTCCCTTAGAGAGGAACAAAAAAGGAGGGAAAATGAAAATAAAAAAAAATAAAAGACCACACTGGCTGGTCACAGATTCTTCTCGTATCCAGAGATCCCCAATGTGGCAATCCAAAGGCCTGGACATTCCACTAAGAAGGAGTGATAGCAGGAAAGCTTTCAGACCTAAACATGCAGAGAGACGGACCTTTCCAATCGGACCCAGTGTGCTAGCCCAGTTACAAACTCTGTCAGGCTGTGAGCGGCCGCTGTCTGATGTGGTGGCAGGAGACTGTGTATGGCATGCTGAGTACTGTACTGCAGCCCACTGCCCCCAGAGAAGACAATTTTTTGGGTGGTCATTCCATCAGAGTTGTGACTGGGATGTGCCTGGGCTTCAGATCTCAAAAGCATGTCAGAAACTTCAAAATTGGGGACCCCAAGGAGTCAATTTGCTGATAATATTAAATTATAATTTATATCCTGAACTTCCAACCCACAGTTTCATGTATAAAAAGTCTACCAGCATCTAAGGCACAGCATACCTAGACAGCACACACAACTGTCTCTCTGTCCCGGGGAGCATAGGTCATTTAAATTTGATAATGACCACAGGGGCTAGGCAGAAGAGGAAGGGAACTTCCATCGCTCTGCTCAGTGGACCTTGAATTGTTCTGATATAGTCAGGCCCCATAGGGAAATGAAGTGTTTAGACAGCTTTAATCTGCAACCCTGCAGCAAACACAGTGGCTTTTGCCAGCTCGACACAAAAGTGTTCTCCTTTGCTTAATATTTTTTATGCTTCTCTGTCCCCTGGCAGATCTGAGCAAGTTTTGTTTTGTTTTCTGCAAAACAATGCAAAGGACCAAAACTTTGGAGTTAGAAATTATGAAAGGAAAAAAAGGAAAGGAAAACTATTAGTTCTTTCCTTGGTCTTCCAGGGTAAGAGCGGACAATGCAAAGGCACACAAATCTGTGTAAGAGCATGTCTATGAAGAAAGATTCAAACAGTAACCAATTTTTGGGCTGTGAGAACAAAGTGGTTGCCACATGAAAGGGGAAAAAGGTGGGTAAGTTGATAAATAAGGTAAAAGGGGTCAACTATATGGTGATAATGAAGAATGGAAACTAGACTTTTGGTGTGAAAAGTAAGGTAGTAGATACAGATGTTGGTTTAAAGATTGTATATCTGAAACCTTAATAATGTTATTACTTCCATTAAAAAAAATTGAAAAAGGAAAAGTTCAGGGCATTTATTTCCCTTATTGCTCTTTTCCTTAAGCAGTGTTCTGACCCCCGACTGCTGATGGAAGCGACACATTGGAGGAGCAACTAAATCTGGGACAACCAGTGACATCTTGCTACCTCTGAGGACAGGCCTTCCAGGATGCGAGCAGTGAAACAAAACTGAGACCCTGCAAACTAATTAGCCTCCTTCGTTTTATTTCCCTCGCTGTCTGAATAGTCAAAAGAAAAGGGTTTAACACATGTTCCTGCCTTGTACATGTTAATGTTTCTATCATGACAGAAGACCTTTTAGTACATGAAGATGTCATTTGTAATTATGAAGAAGACTCAGGCTTGTGCACTGCACAAGAAATCCAGCACTCTCCCAGATATCGCTGTGAGGTCGCCGTTATGCCACATTCAGTCGAAAATACCCAAGAGCTGCATCATGTTAGGGTCTTACATAAAATTCTAGCCCTTTCCAGGGAAACCTGGGTTTGGGCTCTCCAAAAACATAAGTCCTACTTGAGCTAATTAACTATAGCTCCCGACACTGCAAATGTTAATGGACTGTTGCAGGTCAAGTAACGTAGAATAATAAATTCACATTGTACAAATTGGATGGTTCAAAAATAAAATTTATATTTGGAATACCATTTATCACGCATTAATAATGAAATAGTCACCTGGAAGAACTGGCTTTCTTTCTGTTTTCTCTGGAGCTCTAAGGTTCAGGAAAAAAAACAGCAAACATACCCATTGTGATGACTCAGACACATGTTCACACCAGTGGGTCCAATGAGTGAGGGTCAGAAATGACCAAGGAAACAGGCCGTGCAGTACTTCAGACATATCACCTCCAGCCTGTCCTGGTAGGTGGATTTGATCATGGAAAGTACAGCTGTTCTTTGTTTTTACCAAATTACACAATTAGGGGGCCTCCCTGGTGGCGCATAGAGGCAACGCACTATGAAGCAAACCGCAGCCACTACAGCACGAGTTCAATCCCTGCTGCCAGCCAGGGAGGTGACCCACATGGCGCAGCAGACCTCTCCTGTTTTGCCCTCTGCTCCCCTCAGCAGTGTATTTCAGTCAGTCTGCCTGTTCTGCTGCCCATTCTGTCTCTGATGAATCCTCTCACCTCCCGCAACTCTGGCCTGTACCCCAGCTCTTGTATGCATAAATCTTAAAAAAAACACAAATTACACAACTAGTTCACATAAAGGTTTTGTGCACAGTGTAGGAAAATAACCTTGAGAAAAGTTTTTAAATATTTACTTGTTTTGAGGCTCCATTTCCAAACACAGTCACACTGGGAGGGGGCTGCGTTAAAACTTAAACATATAAATTTGAGGGCAAACACAAACAAGGAAATCTTACAAAGAAACATTGTTAGCCTGTGAATTTTAAAAGCTTATAAAGAACAGTTTGGTTTATTATCATCACTTTCAAAGAGAGCTTTAAAGAAGTAAAAGGCTTAATTTCAAAATTTATTCACTCCTGACATGATCAGTTTTACTGAGTACTTACTTCATGTTGAACACTGTTATAAGATCTGGCTGTTTCTGGGTCAACCTGGTGGCACAGAGGTTAAGCAACACACTATGAAGCAAATCGCAGCCACTGCAGCATGAGTTCGATCCCTGCCCCTGGCCAGGGAGGGGACCCACATGGCGCAGCAGACCTCTCCTGCCTCACCCGCTGCTCCCCTCAGCAGTGTGTTTCAGTAGATCTGCCTGTTCTGCTCCCTCTTCTGTCTCTGGTGAAATTCTCAAGTCCCTGGACTTTGGCCTGTACCCCAGCTCTTGTATGCATAAATAAATCTTACAAAAAAAAGGTCTGGCTATTCCAGGGAAGGTCCTCTTTAAACACAGTAAATGGAAGTAATATTCAGGAAACCTTTTCTTTCTTTCACCCCCTTTTCTCCCCTTAGGAACTATTATAAAAATAACAAACTTGAAGAAATGCAAGAACTGAATGAAATAGTTTCACAAAATTTTGCTTCAAATTACTAGGAAATAGTCTAGAAAGGATAGGAATAGTAAAACTCAAATAACCCAGCACATTTAAAATTTACATTCTTAATAACAAAGGAACTGAAAATAAAATTATGCTGAACCAAGTTATGCATTTAAACAAGACATCTCAGAAATGTTTATCTTTACATGATCGTGTGCACTAAAAAAAATCCACTTTCTACTCTGACCTTGATGGCCACTCAGCCTGGGGGGGCTGGGGCCCAAGTGCATAGCACTCAACCTGAGCCAAGAGTAGAAAAAGGAGGGCTGGATGGAATGGCCATGAAAACTCATTTCGTTTATGGGCAAGCGATGTGGACATGGCTTTTTTCAGTTCGGAGAACTGTTGACAAGAATGAAAGCAAAATGATAGTTGAAATGATATTCACTTTAGTTAAAAAAGTAAAAGGTAATTAAAAGGAAAAGAAGCCCATGAGGCCACTGGGGCTGAATTTCTTCTAGGCTTAGTGGGCTTCATTGAAGCTCTCCTCAAAGACCCAGACTGATAGCAGAGAAAAGATGATTCAAACCCTACTCGAGCTGGAGGAACCTCATGGTTCCTCCAGACTGAAGGGTATAACATTCCCACATCAGGAGTGATGGGGCAATCACTAACCTTCCCCAACTTCATCTGTCTGGGGATGAAGCACATCCCCAGCTTCATCTCATGAAGCTAATGGTTTCAAAATGCACTGCTTCTGGTGTCCAGGGATGCCTTAAGCTGCTCAGGAAGCTATAACAAAACACCACAGAGTGGGTGACGTAAACAACAAAAATGTATGTTCTCACAATTCTGGGGACTAAATGTCCATGCTCAAGGTGCCTGCAGAGTTGGTGTCTGGCAAGGGTTCTCGCCTCAGGATCTGTCAGAAGCAGACGGCCTCTTCCTGGTAGTATCTTCACGATCATGGCCTTCCTCACTGAGTACAAGGAGAGAAGGACTTACAGAAGGGGAGAGGAGAGAGGGACAGCAAGAGGGAGGGAGAGATAGATCTGGCATTGCTTTCTCAAAGGACACTAATCCTATTGAACCATGTCCCTGCCTCTTTCCTCTCAGTTAATTACTTTCTCAGAAGTGGTCATATTTCCAAAAACCACACTAGAGGACTCTTTGGGGGTTCATTGGGGGTTAAGACTTCAACATACAAATCTGGTGGTGCAGAGACACATACCTTTAGTCCATAACAAGGGAATCCTAGAAAAATGCCTCAAGTAAGATTACTACACACTGAGTGTCCTAATTACCTTAGGATATTTTGTGATGACAAAACCAAGATGGAAAGAATAAAAAATAGGCCTGGTGACCTTAACTGCATCAGGTCATGGAAGAACCATAGCTGTTGCTGCTTCTACCATTTGTTAGTACTTGATATGCACCAAATGTTAGACAAAGAGAAGCAAAGCATGATCCACATCTTCAAAAAACTCTTCTCTCGTATCCCCAGTGGGATTGATATTCAAAGAACACTAAGTATTCTCTTACAACTGGAAATACAATGGAGTTATTTGTTTTGCTCTGCCTTATTTTTCAAAAGGCTTTCTTAGCTCAGGCTTAGGTGAAACACAATCAAGGGGGCCTCCCTGTTAGCACAAGAGGTTAAATCACAGCACTATGAAGCTATCCCCAGCCACAGCAGCATGAGTTTGATCCCTGGCCAGGGAGCTGACCCACATGGTGCAGCAGACCTCTCCTGCCTCGCCCGCTGCTCTCCTCAACAGTGTATTTCAGTCAGTCTCCCTGTTCTGCTCCCCACTCTGTCTCTGGTGAATCCTTTCAGCCCCTGCTCCTCTGGCCTGCACTGCACCCCAGTTTCTGGTATGCATAAATAAGTAAATCTTAAAATAAATCAATACAATGAGCTGCCCAACCTCAACCGTGGACACGGCCTCTACAGGGTTTTGCCTGCAACCTCAATGCCCGGGTAAGCAGGATAGCCCCAAACCTCCATGAAATGAGTTTAAGATTGAAGAGATAAATTTAATCTATATAACAATATCTCTAATAAATGTGTGTATAGTTATACCCAGCAAAATATCTCCCAGCTGAACACTTTTCTGGTGAGATAACTCTTAACAGCACTTCATTTATTTTGGTTTGCATGCTATTTCTTTGTTTTTAGCTAGATCTCTGTTTTTCCCCTTAGTGCCTGTTCTAGCATCTCAGATATGCATATTAAATTTATCACAGTTTATTTTCATTAAAATAATAGAATAATTTTACTTTGTAGTAACTTTACAACTGTACTCTACTGCATCCATACTTCTGTGCAATTGTCACATATTTTACATGTTAAAAACACAAGGCAATATGCTATTACTTTGTTTTGTACAGTAAATTATCTTTAAAATAACTATAAAAATGAAAACCATTACCCAAAATTTGCCCTCTTTGGTAGTCTTCATTCTATTTTGTATATACTAGTTTCCATCCTCTATTATTTACATTTAGTCCACAAACTTCCCTGAATATTTCTTTTAGCAGAGCTCAGACAAGTTCAGATTTTCTTTGTCTTAAAATATTTTCTTTTCAAAGGATCTGGAATTCTATGTCAGCCTTTTTTTTTTATTTTAGAACTTAAAGACTATTTCATGACTTTTGGCATCTTAAGTTTTTAAGTAGAACTAGCATTTATTATCTTTATTCCCTTCCACCTCAAGCAGATAGCAAGATTTTTTATTTTGTTCCTGGTTTTTAGCAAATCAATTACCAGGTAACTTAGTGTTATCCTACCTGAGATTTTTTTTAAAGCTTTTGAGATCTTAACATTTTATTATATACAAAATTTTTATGCCATTATATTGTGAATCATTTTGCCCCACGTTTTTTCTCCTTTCTTCCTGGCTCCACATAAACAAGAACAGAACACCGAGTATTGTCCCACAGGCCTGCTCATTTTATTTAGCACATTTTGTATTTTGGTTTATTTTCTATTGTGTTGCTTTTAAATTAATTCCTCATTTCTTCTACAGTGTCTAATCTGATATCAATCCCTTTTTGTAAATTCCTTATTGCAGATATTATATTTTCCTATAACTTGGTTTTGATTTCTTTCTTTCTAATTTCTAGCTCTGATATGTTCATGATTTACCTCCAAAATCTTTAATATATTTATAATAGCATTTTAAAATTCCTTACCTGCTAATTATATCATCTCTGCCATTTCCGTGTTTCTGTTGACTGGTATTTCATGTTGTGATCACATGTTCCTGCTTCTTTAAATATCTAGAAGTTGCCTCCTTAGTGCAGTAGACAGCGCGTCAGTCTCATAAATATCTAGGAATTTTTATGGGATACTGCTAAATGTTGAGTATGTGGATTTTGTGGACACTATGTAGTATGTCAAAATTTGTTTTGAAAGAAAATTTAATTTATTCTTAAATTTAATTGTTTAGCAAGTTATCTCCTTTGGAAGCTTACCTTTAAGCTATATTAGAGTAGGTGGTCTTTATCTGGTGCTGGTTTAGACCTACTAAAAGGACCTACTCTGCTGGGGTATCTACTGAATAACTGCCAGCGTAACATATTTTCTTATTTTGTTTGACATGTGATTGCCTTTCAGCTCTGTGTAAATTCTAGGATATTTTCAACTTACAACTCACTGGTGGTTATTTTTGTCCTGATTATGGAGTTTTACTCTATGAGTGTGCAGCTTAGTCAATATTCAAAGCTCAAGGAAATTCCTGTAAGATTCCAGTCTCCCCTTTCCTATCCCTTCTCCCTTGTCTGCTCTCTCTCTCTCTCTCTCTCTCTCTCTCTCTCTCTCTCTCTCTCTCTCGCCACCCCCACCCCTCACCACTCCATCTCTCTCATAGTCTCCTTTTTAGCTCTATAGTATTCCATTGCAAATTCCAGTCACTTAAAGCTACCTGACATCATATACTCTTATCTCTTCCTCAATTCAGCTAGACTACCCTTCCTTGCTAGTCTCCCTCCTTATAATCTAGAAAATATCTGCAGGCAGCAAACTGGGTAACATACAGCTCCATGCTCTCCTGTATCTCAATGCTGTGGTGCATCGTGTCCAGTGTCTTCAAATAATTATTTCATAGATTTTGGTCTACTTTATAGATGTTTGTGGCATGAGTGCAGGTACATTACTTCTACATGACCAGAAGCAATCTTCCTCTTGATTTTTAAGATTTTAACTACAGGATCTATCTGTTTCTATCAAGATGTTTTCCTTACAAATCTTTATATATAAGGAAAGTTTCACCACCATAATCCCTTAGATCTTTTTGAAACTTTCTTCCTCTCTCGTCCCACTTAGCCTCAGACTTTCAATTCCTTCATTTAGTGTTCACTAGTGTTTGTAAAAAAATTGTTTTATCAAATGATCTGTTATGTAAATATCCAGTATTTATCTTAACTAGCATTTTAAGGTTGGGTCCAGCTGTTGTCACTGAGTATAGACAGCTGACAGTCAGAGAGTGTCTGGGAGGGGAGCAACACCCCTTACTGGAATGATAGCTGAGGACGGCCCAGGGCTCCAAAAGTGGAGGCATAATTCCCTCAAACTCTTTCCATTTTTGGTAAAAGGCAACATTTTGTCTTTCCTTGTGGCTAAATAGTATTCCATTGTATAGATACACCTTAATATAATCCTTTCACAGAGGGCATTTAAGTCATTTTCATGTCTTAGACATTGTAAATAATACTACAATAGACACTGCAGAACATATAATTCTAGGGATTGATGGTTTCAAGCTTCTTAGGTAGATGTCCAAGAGTGGGATTACTGGGCCATATAGTATTTCCATTTTCAGTTTTTTAAATCAAATACAGATTGCTTTCCAAAATGGCTGCAGCAGGGGCCTCCCTGGTGGCACAAGGGGTTAAAGTCACAGCACTATGAAGCTATCCACAGCCACTGCAGCATGAGTTAGATCCCTGGCCAGGGAGGTAACCCACATGGTGCAGTAGACCTCTCCTGTCTTGCCTGCTGCTCCCCTCGGCAGTGTATTTAAGTCAATCTGCCCGCTCTGCTCCCCACTCTGTCTCTGGTGAATTCTCTTACCTCCTGCACCTCTGGCCTACACCCCAGAGCTTCCATGAATAATAAAATAAATCTTTAAGAAGATGGCTGCACCAGTTCATATTCCCACCAACAATGTATTAAGATTGTTCTTCCTCCTAATTTTCTCCAGCACTGGTTGTTAGGGGGTCTTTTAAATATGTTCTGTTCTCACTGATGTGGGATGATATCTTATGTGGTTTCAACCTGCATCTGCCTTATTAAAAACAGTGAACATTTCTCTCTGTACCTATTGGCCTTCTGGATATCTTCTCCAAAGACATCATAATCATTGATATCATGAACTATACCACCAATGTTTTATTCTATATATTGTATTGTTGCATTTTAACTTATATAAGATCTATTTTTGTGCATGGAGTTAGAAAGTGATCCAATATAATTGTTTTACAATGTAATTGTTTTCAGTTTTCTCAGCACCGTTTGTTACAATGATAAATTTCTTCATTGTATGATTATGGCTGTTTTTATTAGTATTGTTCTGTACATGTATTTATTTCTGGGCTTTCTATTCTGTTCCACTGATCCATGTGTCTATTTTTATCCCAATACCATATTGTTTTCATTATTGTGACTTTACAATATAGTTTTGAGGCAGATAACATGATGGCTTCATTTCTCTCCTTTTCTTCAGGATTGCTTTAGCAATTGTTTCAATGAATACATATAAGTTTTAATATTTTCCTTCTATTTCTTTGAATAATATTGTTGGCACTAATGGGTATGACATTACTTTTATACGTTGCTTTTGGTAGAATAGTAATTTTGACTATATTGATTTTCTCTATCCATGAACATGGAAAGTCTTATGTTTTCTTTATGTCATGATCTATAAGTTTTAGTTAAGCCTTGTAGTTTTCATTGTATAAATCATAAATGTTATATATAAGATTTTTAAGATTTATTTTTATTTATTTATGCATACAAGTGCTGGAGTGTTGTCTAAAGGTGCGGTGGAGATGCAGTGAGAGAACTCACCAGAGACAGAGTGGGGAACAGAACAGGATTGACTGAAATACACGGTTGAGGGGATCAGTGAGCGAGACAGGAGAGGTCTAATGTGCCATGTGGGTCACCTCTCTGGCCAGGCATCAAAGTTGGGCTACAGTGGCAGCAACAGCGTCACAGAGCTGAAACTTAACCCCTTGCACCACCAGGGAGGCCCCTAAAAGTAATATTTTTATGCACCAAACTGAATGCAATATATTACCAAAGTACCATGCAGAAAAGTCTTGAGTTACATTCCACATACAATTAATAGAATCACAGGTTGCTGTGCTGAAACTCAAACCATGTGTCATCAAAAGAGAATGTATACCTCCTTGATGGAGCTAAGACAGGTCATAGAGCAGCACAAAACTAAACAAAGCTGTTGGCTAATGATCAAACTGATATTTAGGTTATCTTGATACAGCAGTGTTAAACTTTGGCACTCTGTTACCTTTTGCATAATAGTTTACTACATACACATTAAGGGTTTAGAGTGCTTTGATTATATCTTAGGATATTAGATAGGAATGTTGTAGTTATGCATTTGTCTCATTTAAGGTAATGGAAATGGTCAACCAGTGAGTGTTTAGGCAGTTTATCTTTTTCTAGATAGAATTCCTGAGTTGAAGCATGAAATGACTATATTCCCCAATGGCAAAGGTTTCTCCCAAAAAGACTCCAAAGCTTCTCAAGGGAGCACATTCTAATGCTTGGCAGGGATCTATTGCTATTAAAACATCTAGAGAATGGGTACTTTTTAAGGTCCACAAAGAGATAATTAGAGGAATGTTTGAATGCTGACATTTGAGTCTTGCTGAAAGATGACTAGTTAAACGATTTATGCAGACTCAATCTGAATTGATTCTAGTAAATAAAAGAAACAAATTAAGAACCTGAAATCTTCTGACCTGGAAAAGAGATAACACCATGAGATACTTTTATGATAAGTGCAACTAAACAGTTCTTATTGCAAAGGATAGAATTGTTTATTACAATACTGATGAAAACTGCTCATGTAGAATATTAAAAAACAATAGAAAAAGCCAATATTGGGGAATGACTCCAAATTCACAAAATGATATTTTGGACTAAAGCTCATTGATTTGAAAGGGTTAAATAAGACAGAAACCTTTTAAAACACAAGCACCCAATATACTAATGATTTGTACCTACAGGCAAATCAAATTAATTGCACTATTTCTGGAAATATTACAAGTAGAGAGGGAAATTTCACATTTATCAAACCCATTTAAATCCATTTGGAACCCTTTTTGAGAGACATTAAAAAGATTTAGCTGTTTAAGGAGTGAGTAAGGCTATTTGGACACAATTATTTAAAAGTCTTAAAACGTCCTCTGGTTTTTCCTTAATTTAGAAGCACGGGGCCCAGGACCTCTCTTATGGACTGAATCCTCGGTGTATTTGACATTGGCCTCCCTTGTTTTATTTTAGCACAGATTTTGGCATCATAAGAGCCCAGACCACTTTCTCCTTCAAGAAATATATATTATTAACTCTATAATTAGAAAGGAATCAAGAAATAAGCTGTCAGCTAAAATTTATGATTACTTATAAAATGCTAAGGGCCACAATGGTTCATTTTAAAATGCTGGCTGCCACTAACATTTCCTTCCCTTTTGCCGCAATCACTTAACAAAGGAAAGCTTTTCTGAGCCACAAAAATTACATCTAAGAACTCACAGGAGTGATGCTCAATGAAGTACTTTGCAGGACGGAATCTAATCATTCTGATGGGATTGGGTTTTAGTCTCACTTGCAGAGCCTCTGTTTTATAGCCCCCTCAAGACTCTTTGGGGGGAAAAATGCAACCATTTCCCCAAATTTCAAATGTCCTACTTTAGAGGCATTAATAGACATATGTGGGTGAGGCTAGGAGGGGGCAAAGTGGATGGGCTAGAGAGGCGAGAGACACATTCCGTACCAAGCAGGCAAGTCGATCAGCATGCCTGCCATTTCTGTTAATGGAAATCACGCAGTTATAGCCCCATTCACACAGTGGACAAGTACAGTACCCCAGCTTATCCTATTACTGCTTTTCATTAGAGAACAATTCTATCCCTCTCTTTCCTACATTAGAAACGGGCTACACTTGGTGAAAAGAAACACCCAAGTATCGGACCGGTGACTTGGCTCCAGTTTCGACTTTGTTTCCCACTTGGTAGAGCCATTTATGCCCTGGTATGTGGCAGGCAAGTGCAGGAGGCTTACGCAAGTCCCTGCCTACCAGGCTCAAGATTCCCAACAGAATCAGCTTGGCCAGTTGCCTGTCACATTTGATCTTTGAGATCCACACACTATAGTGATTAACAGAACGTTTACTGGGATGTTAAAATAAAAAGCCCAGGAATTGTTTTAAGATAAATGTTTTGAAATGAATATAATTCTAGCAAATCACACAAACATGCTTAACATCAGTTAAAGAACTGGTCCTTTGTTGGTTTCAAATTTTCTAAGTCTGTAGGCTTATACTTAAGCATCTTTTAAACTTACGCCTTAAAACAACACCTCTGTGCTTTCCTCTATGTAGCCCCACAAAAAATCCTGGGACTTTTACAATATACAAGAATGCTAGGCAGAGATCCTTTGCTCACCATCATCCCAGTTTTTAAAGGGTAAAAAGTTCTCAGCTTAACCCCTAGACCACACTCTGATCCAGTTTCATGTACAGAGTGAATTTTTTGTGTGTGATGATGGTTGCTGTAATGCCCAGCATCTCTGTGGTGCTTCAGGCTGTTTCCAGTATTTTCTCATACCCAGGCTTATCTCTGCATTGGTAGGTCTTTGAACGTGTGGAAAGTATTTCCACTTCTGGATTCAGTTCAATGTCATCTTATTGGCACAGTTAGCTGAGAGATCTTAAGTCACCTTTGTTTCCAGCATCTTTTCTGCCATTAAACAACCCACATCATGCCCCAAGCAGCAATTGCCTTAAACCCCACTTTTGGATCTTATGCCTTTGTTGTTATGGCTTGTTCTTTAAACCTCTTTGCCCCCTTCCCAAAGTCTCCAGTGTTTTCCCAACCTTCATTGTATATCTACCAGAGCTTAATGGTCCACTGTTACAGCAAAGAACCCTGAATTTCCAGGTCAAATGAATAAATGAGAGGTAACCTCTCCCAACTTTCCATAAGGAAAAGCTGAGAACACTGTAGAGAATAATAATGGAGTGAGTTTTCCAAGGTCACTGAACTAGTCCATGACATGGCTGAAGGGGAATCTAACCGAGGGTGGGGCTTTCCCTATTTCAAGGTTAGGACTAGCACAGTGACTAGTTATCCAGGTTTCTATGATAACTTAGTGTTTCAGGACAAAGCCTGTCAGCTCTCCAAGACATACAGTGCTTCTTGATATAGCTCCTCTGTGTTGTAACAGAAGGATTGATATGTGGAGAAGTTATAGACCCAGTGCCGGGCCAGAGTCTTTAATCTGTGGATTCTTCTGGGTGGGGCAGTCACTTCCATGGGGACCACTACTGAATGCAAGAAAAAAAAAAAAAACCACCACCAATTCTGTTGTCATAGGGAACTTCTCCTTTGGGGCAATGCTGTCATGGGGTATTTGTGTCTTCTACCCTCCCATTTAACTTCTAAAAATTGTCTTCAACTCTCTTGACAGAGGGGAAAACAAGTTTTGTTTTGTACAAGAATTTTGAAAATGCTGAAAGTCCAAAGTCCAAGGATGGCGGGAAAAAAAAGACTCACCCAGGAAAAAGTTTGATTTCTGAGGAAGCCATGGGCCCTGAAGCAGACTGGGGTAGAGGTGGCTGCCCCACTATGAGGCATGTGAGTGACTGCCCTGGGTCCATTCACAACCTCTGCTCATCTGCAGGTAGCTATGCTAACGGAGTCCACCAGGCACTGAACTATCTGTCCCCAAGAGTGTCCAAGGAGAGATGTGAGAGAGAAAGCTCTGCCTTGAGAAGACTGTATTCCTTGACTACTAAGCCTCAGGGGTTTTATTACGGAGTTTTTCAAAGTGATGATCTTGACATTGAAAGCTATCTACATTAGTACTCAGTCCCCCACCACATTTGTACCCACTTCACATGTGTGCTTTCTCACATCAATTAAGGGGCTATTGTTTTTCTGACTTTCTAGAATAGCATCCATTTTTAGCCTTATTTTCTTTTTTTTTCAGAAGTCAATGGCAGGCACCTTTGCAAGAACCAAATGAGCACTTTTTTTTTAGACAAAAAGAATGCTAAGAAAATATGTTATATTTATTCTTTTAGTTTGGAGGAACAGGGGATACAAAATAATGCCACAAAGACAAAGAAAGTCAACCCCTGAAGAGTAAGTAGATTTGCTCTTACAATACAAATAACAAAATCATTCAAGATCCCGAATTCAACACTAGCAAAATTCTAAAAACCTTTCACCTTCACACCACGTTTCTTAAAAACCTCAATATTTAAGTGTAGATAACATCATGACTTTATAAATCTAAGACACAGACACCTGATTTGTAAATACAAATACATATTTTTGTATCCACAGAGACTTACATGTGCAAAAGAAAATCACACATGCAAACACATTGACTGCTTCCGAAAACTTGGCCCTGAAAGTTGACTATATTTTGCCATTGGCAGATGTTGTTGTTGTTTTTATCATTGGAGACGTCGTTATTTTTACACACTTCAGAAAGGATCGCTGAAATCATGAATGCTTTTAACACAGACTGGAAGTAATCATTTACATTCAAGGTCCAAAACCAGGTACCAGTAGGAACCGGCATCCTTACTGGCACTTTAATGAGATGTCCTTTATTTTCTTATTCCCCAAACAAATTAAGAATGATGTGTGGCTCACTCTTCG
The DNA here is from genome assembly GCA_019455555.1 of Galemys pyrenaicus. NCBI lineage: Eukaryota > Metazoa > Chordata > Mammalia > Eulipotyphla > Talpidae > Galemys > Galemys pyrenaicus. The sequence continues at coordinate 3,273,503 of JAGFMF010012281.1, read as the reverse complement.
AACAGGTCACCTTTAAGAGCCCAGGGATGGCCGGCGCCACTGAATTACTCGCCAGCCCTCGCCAGAGATGTCTGCCCGTGCACAACCTGTGACAAAGGACTGAAATGACAGCACTCTGACTCACTCCTACATTGTGTTTGTTTAGGAAGGTCCTAGAAATTGTATTTCACCAACCACATTCGCTATCAACACACAATTATCTGGCTTAATCATGTGGAACAGTGGCAAATTCACCTGGGGCTTAAGAACTAATGACATTCTCGTCTGAGCTGCTTTAGTGAAATGGCCTAGCACCTGAAGCAGGAACAGCAAGATTGCTCAAGAAAATTTGGTTTTCTGTTTTCATTTCACAGCATAGGGCCTCTGCTCAAATCAACAAACACTCCTGATTAAATAGCTGTGGTAGTCGACTCCTTCGCACGCGTGTGCGTGGCTCTGAATATACAGCGAGCACCCCAACCTTTACAGGAAAAGAATTGTCTGTGACTTGTTTGTGATGCATTGTCTTTTTGATGAGGGAAATAAGTAAATAAATTGGTACTGAATAATTTGGGTATGATTACAGTTATTAGTCCGGACAGCCCCTCTGTGGCTGAAAGCAACTCCAACACAGAGGACCCCACGATGCACTAATACGGTCAGGTATATATTTTCATTTCCTCTTGCCATCTGGGGCAAGAGCATTAAGATTCCGCTTACTCCTGAAAAATCCAGCCCCTACCCTCGGCCTTAACCCCCAGTGTGCAAGGGCTTTGTAGAGTCATTGCTGACTCTGCGGCTAAATCCCACGGAGGGGAGAGGCCAATTTTCAAAAGCTGGCAGTGGCAAGAAATTGAGTGTTCAGACTTCCAAATGCTTCAAAGAAAGGGTCAGGTGCAGTGTTCCTCCTGGAGGGCTGCAGAAGAAATGGCCTTCATTTATCAGAATAATGATTTATTTTCATTAGCATGCAAAAGCGGACCAGGAGAGTGTACCGAATTCCTGGCTTCCTTCTTGGTTTGTGTCTCACGCCAAATGAGATTTTGATTTTGATTTTTTGTCTTATCTCTCTCCTTAGCAAGGATTATGGGGCTCAAAGGTGATCAGCAGAATGTTTTAACTTTACCTGAATTGTTTGGGTATTACTGCTAACTCTGGCACTGGGTTTCCTCATCAGCACCCCAAAGGCTGCTTTTTTTAAGAAATTTCGAAAGTGCAGCTGTAGATGCCACTTCTCCATGCTGTCTCTAATTCATCTTTTCTCTCTCAATTCTCCCTCTCATATCACCACTTAAAATGACTGGTGCCCGCTACTTCTCCTACCCCCAATGAATATGCAGAAATACATAGAGTGCAATAAAATGTATTCAGAAGCAATAATGATAGTGAAAAACAAAGTAGGAAAAAGTTCCGCTTTTACTGGTGACGAATTAACAAGAGTCTAAGATTTAGTGTCAAACTACCTTTGAATATTATTGCATTTTTTTCAAAAAAGGAAGCATCTTATAGGAAAGTCTTTTGGTATGTGAGAAACTAAAGGTCTTTTGATTGAGTCTAAAATTAATCTGCCTCCTATGAAAATGACACAAACAGAAGAGCAGGTAAATTCTCTGAGCTATTTTTCACCAGCCCAGTAAAGTCTGTGTGGATCCTCAGTAGACTCTCCCAAGTTTACCACTTTAGTTGCATGTGATCAAGCCTCATTGTACTATTCACATAAAAATACTACACATTAATCACAAATAATGCAAGGCTGCCTATCATTGGCCAAAAGCAGTCACTCCTGGCTTTACTGGAAAGAGACCAAGATTGCAATGAGTTATAGGATATTTTTCACCATAGTGGGCTCTTAAATAAAAGACAGATTACATACGAGGAATCAGAGATCTGACTGGAAATATTATTAATTCAAAACCAAATAGCTGTGAGAAGCCTGTGTACAAGCTACATCAGTACCTTTTCAACTAGTTCTATGGTCTCAGAAATGAAAATGATTTAGAAAAATCCAAAATCATACTCTTTGATATGTTACATTTCCACAAATCCCTTGCCTTGGTAAAGTTCATGTTTTGTTATTAGTGTGTGTCCTCTAACTTCAGTCTTCCTCCCCTTTCCACCACTCCTTGTCATAAAGAACAACAACAAGAAAATCTCAGTTTTTGTTGCATGTACTAAATTATGGAAACATGCACAAGGGCTTAAGGAGCAGAAAGGGGAGTACCTATTTCTCTTGATAGAAACTTTCCATAAGAGAAAAAAATGATATGTGCACAGCATTTTATAACATCACTAAGAGTTTTGGTTTAGTTTCTTAGAAAGTAAAGAAAAACAACATTCCAAGTGGTTCAGCCACTTAGTCACTCATGTAGTCTCTCAATAATACAGAGCATTGCTCTAGGCACTGAAAATAGTGTTGGAAGGAGGAATATAATCCCTTGTTTTCTTGAACTGGAAATCTACTGGGGTAGACATAAAATTAACAAATAATTACACAGTCAGAAGTTATACTCAGTGGCATGAAGCAAAATAAGGACAGAATTTTGAGCAGTACCAGGCCTCTGTAAGGAGTAGCTAAGACTTAAGGATGAAATGAGAGACTCATGTGCAGAAGCCATTATAGGTAGATAGAAAGTCCCCCCACTCCAAAAGCTATTTCATTGATGATGCCCAGCCAGTCAAGTTAAATCCTGACTATTGGTGAAGAATCTAGGCCTATGGCCAAGATGGATGAAACCATAGAAATTAGCTACTTTGTAGAATTTTGATTTTATTCTTTTCTCAGTACGACTGTGCTGTGACTGAGTGAATCTCCTCTTCTTCACTTCCATTTCCAGATAGGTGAGTAACAAAAGCAAAAGAAAAGGAAGGAGGAGAAGGAAGAAAGAAAAAAATCTTTCCTACTGCCTCAAAATGAGAAGTTTCACCATCTCCCACAGCAAATTGAATTATAAACATCATCTGACTATCCAAGTCCACATGGAAGTCCTATGTCAAATTCTTTGTTTCAGCTGCTGCATAGATTTCAAAAATAAAATGGTTATGTCTCATTAAGTGGTATGAACTGAATTACCCAAACTAATTCAATATTAAAAATTCCACTCTTTTCTAACCTTAGAATATTTTAAATTGCAAAGAAAAAAAATAGTATTCATGAGCTATAAGCTCTGGATTGTCAGATAAATGGTGGATATCACTTTCAAATAAAAATGAGGAAAAAAAGATCCATATTCACCAAGCTGGAAAAACTCACAGGTCATAGTACTAAGAAATCTAACACTTCCCAGCTGCTGACCAACTCTGTGTGGCCAGTGTGACCAAGAATGATGTTCTCAAATTCCCTTTTTATTTATTTTTATTTTTTGCCTCAGATTCTCCATTGGCTGTAGATGGCCTATTTCGTCAAAGTACATGGACAATGAGAAAATAAAATTGACTGTCATGGTTTAAAAACAATGCTTTTTAAAAATCATCTACCTTAATATAATCAAGTTAATTAAACTGTCATTACAACAAGGTTCCTTAGATCTTTAAAATATGGTAACAAAAAGCTTCATAAGTCAACATGAGAACAAAGCAGAGGAAGGATAAAAAAGAGATATGCACAGAAAATTCACAGAATCTGAGAATTCTGAGGAATCCTCAGAAGGATAAAAAGAAATACTACAGAATTTCACAATACTGTGTAACAACCCAGAAGCATGCCAAAATAGAATCTTACCCTTCACTAAAAAATCCCTTTCACCAATAATTATAAAATGTTGAGACTGGACTGTCTGAGAGTTTGGGGCAAAATTTCTTTACAGTAGAGCGTAAGAGTGTGTTGCTCATTAAAGAGCTTAGCTCCTCCTCTAGTTCCCTCTCAGGAGATTCTCGTTCAAGCGATCAGAAGACGTTACCAGAGACATGGGCACTGAACAGACACCGCTGGTGGTTCTTGCTATCAGGTAAGTTTAAGAAATACCACGGAGGCTCTGGTGAGCCATGAAAGAGTTTCAAGCAGGGGGTTGGCATCCTACAATCCAAGCTAAAACTACATTGCAAATGCAGTCATCAGGAGAGCTTAGTATCCTGAATCAGAGATTGGCCAGTGGACTATTAAAAATTCCAAAATCTGGGCCAGAGCAGCTACTAGATAGATTAGGCTAATTAGAACAGAACCTCCGGGGCATTGGATCCAGGCACAGAATTTTTAAAACTCCCAATTTCCATGCGCAACCTGATTTGAACTTAAGGAATATAAGCAATAGTTATACAGATTCTTGACTCCAATGGAATGACACTTCTATTTCTCTAACAGATTTTTGTCTCTAGTGAAAAGTCAGACCATTGCATTAGCTGAGTATAACTTGCTGTATGCCATCTAATATTTTAATGTACTTTAGTGGTATTTAACACATACCAAGAGGGCCTCCCTGGCGGCGCAGTGGGTTAAGCAACACACTATGAAGCAAACTGCAGTCAGTGCAGCAAGAGTTCGATTCCTGCTGCTGGCCAGGGTAGGGACCCACATGGCACAGCAGACCTCTCCTACCTTGCCCACTGCTCCCCTCAGCAGTGTGTTTCAGTCAGTCTGCTTGTTCTGTTCCCCACTCTGTCTCTGGTGAATCCTCTCACCGCCCACACATCTGGCCTATACCCAGCTCTTATGTACATAAATAAATAAAATATTTTTATAAAAATACCAACAGATAATCATTTCTCCTTTTAGAGCATATGTTTCACTAGACTGGGGACCTTTTATGGAATTAGGATATATGGTGCCTAGTATATGCTTTAAAATAGTCTGTGCTATTATTGAACTGATATTTATATGTAATATCCATTGGCAGTGAACTGGGGGTGGGGTGAGGGAGGTAAATATTATCTTTAGCCAATGCAACCTTCGCAAACCAGATAGATTTTTTTCAAGTTGCAAAGAAGAAAATAACTAAGGATTCAGATCTTATTGACAATGGTAAGAGAGAAAGAGAGAGATTATAAGCAGCAAGAGAAACTGTCTGAAATGTTGGCTTATTACTGCTACTACTAATAATAAAAATATGGGCATTTAACAGTGAATTCCAGTCTCCCTAAAAATAAAAATCCTCATAGATAACCAATCATTATTAATTTTTCTACCATAAAGGCATTTAAATAACACAATTGTTAAAGTAGCTATAAACGCTTTATATTCAAAACCTCATATGCCTCCATAAAATATAAATCAAACACAAACAAGAACCAATTTAACAACATTCATTTAACTAAATTAACTTCAAGTGACACGTGATGGTATCTTGCAAAAATAAAGGCCAATTTTACATCTGGTTCTTTTTAATTTGAGCATGATGGAACATCATCCATATCACCTTTCTTGAAATATTGTTACTTCTTTTGGAACAATAAATTTGTATTTTACATCTCAACTTTAATGAGCATATATTTTAATAGTACTTCTAAAAATACAATGTTGATAAAATGCCAGGTTTTGCCCTCCCCAGTAGAGCCTTCCAAAACCACAAAAACAGTCAATACATGTATAGTTGATTGACGCCACTAAATGTTAGGTACTTTGCTGTGTGGAAATAGAGAGCTAATAAAATACAGTTTTGAATTTAAAAAATGATAAAACATCCTAATTTTATAATAAAAAAAGTTTAGTCTCAGTGGTCCTTGCTCTGTCTTCTTTTGATTTCACCTGGACCCACATTTGTCATTTCCCCAAATGTAAACTACTGTTAAAATCTGCATAGTTTATACTTTCAAGGGATAATGAAGAGGTGACCCTGTGCTCCTGGAAATTCTGTCCTATGGATGAACATCACTCTAATAATAAGCTCAACTCACCTCTTGAAGCTAGCTTTGGCATGAATAAACAGGAGATTCTTTACACTCTTTTTTGCTTTGGGATTCCTCATCATAAAGGTAGAGCAGCAATTTCATAACCAGTAACACAATTAATGGATTATGTTCACCCAGACCACTAAACGAATATATCTGTTCCTGGTGCTAGTCAGACACACAAAAATTGGAATCTTAAAGATGAAGAGGAAATGATGGAAAGCAATAGGGGAGGCATGTGATTAGACATCTAAATGGAGGTACGCAAGCATGTCCCATCACCAACGGCACCAAGCGCCACTTCTTGCACAGAAGCTACTGTATATACAGCACTTATCACTGATCCCAGATTCCATGTGACATGTCTGAATCAGGAATAATATGGTAATTTTCACAGTTACAGAAGTGGAAAATATTTATGGTGTAACAGCTGAATGTGTCTTTATTTCACATTCTAAGAATCATGCCACAGAAAGAAAGCAAAAACATTTTGAAATAGATGTGGACAAACCCCAGAACTCCTGCCTCAGAAGTTAGATAGCTTTCTAATAGAAAATACTCTCCCTGCTCATCAGGGCTGCTAGCCTATGGTGAGTTTAATTAAAATCAATGGAGAAAAAAATTGGGTACTGAGAAACATTATTTGGGGCTCACGAATGTAAATGAGTCAAATATGAAATATCCAAATAACTTGGGTCTTGAGTTTTGTTTAGTGATTGCCTTATTGACTCCTGGAAAGCCATCTTTCTTTTTCTTTGTTCTGCTGCCTCTGGGATAGAACTGGGAGATGGTAGACTCTCTAGGATTGCACCAGGAGCTCTGGCCCACACCCTGTCCTCAACCTCATTCAACTTCTGTTTTGTCTCTCCATTGGCAATTTTGTCACCATCTCCACTGCTCTTTTACTCATAAATCTACCGGTGAAAGAATGCAGCAACCCACAGAAAAAGCTTGAATTTTTCAGTATGCTGAAACTAAACATGTCTCTTGTTTCCAAATATGAGAAAATGCACTTTCTTCTGTTGTCTCATTTGGACACAAACATTCCATTTATTTTTTTTCCTCCAATCTCCTCATTTTATACATGAAGACTTAGAAGACCTAAGAGGGAACATTTATGTACATCTATGTACATGTGATTATAAGACACAAAGAAGTCACCTGAACACACCCCATTGGATAAAACCTACATTCATTTCTTCTTAATGGAATTATATGGAAGCAAATATGCAATTAGCAAAAATGACCAAATTCTTCATACCTCCCATAAAACTATGTCCGTTGGAGTTCTTACAAGGCAAAGCATGTTTCTCTAATCCTTCTTTTAATCAGGCCAAAAAAATAGAGCGGAAGTAGCAGTTCTCAGTTAAGTCTCCAGAAACCTGTGAGTTTCCCTAATCTTCTTACAACTCTGCCATCAACAGGAGACACACCTAGGCACACCTGCTCCATTATGACACATGGAGCAGAGTCATAATGCCCTATCTGTCCTACAGAGGTCACCCTGGATCACCTAACATCCCATGCTGTGACTTGTGCCCACGTCCAGCCAAAAGAGACAGAGGCACCCACAGACATATAAGCAATAAATGTTTTCTGTTGTATGCCCCTGAAGATTTTGTGGTTTAATTACATAAAATTAAAATGACAACAGAAAGTTTATACAACAGAGCTTCAGTATCGATTCTCACTAAAGTAAGAGGCCCCATAGAGACTGATTTGGGAACTAAGTTGTTTCAAAAGCACAAGTTGTGTGTGTGTGTGTGCATGTAAAATAAAGAAAAAAGGTAAGTTGATTTTTTTACATAAGGTCAACTACAGAACATTTATTTTTATCTCAAGATGATACTTGGTAAATAGCTCACAAGACATTTACTCATTCATTATTTCACTGACTTAATGATCAAGTAGCCACACCATACTAGATAGGAGAGACATAAAGGCAAATAGAATGTGGTTTCTACTTTTGAAGTACATTCTGTCTACTTGAAACATGTTGGAAAATATAATACAATGAAAGAAATTTCTGTCTTCTCTCCTTTGTAAATATTAAACATGAATAGGTATTGCATAATGGTGAATAATGATTAGATTTTTCTAAGAATGATCTCCTAATTTTCTATGAAAAGCAAAATGATCCAAATTAAAAAAAAAAATCAACTTGTTTATTATTCAGTAATGTCACACCTGAAGGTAAGACTCCCTTTAAAATATGAAACTCTTGACATTGGTAGTATGGAAAAATAAAGTACATGTAGCTCAGTGGGTGCCAGGGACCTATATTATGTCCTACTGTTGGTTACAGAATTTTCAATATTTCCTTATCCTTTTTCACTCATATGAACTGCAGCTTATAGCAGTGGTAATCATTTCCTGTGTTTGAAAAAGAGATGAAAGCATTCATGGATGAAAGCAAGTTGGATTTAATCTCCTTCTCTCTCATCCAGTGCACTGTACTGATCATTTTCCAAAAAAACAAGACTTAAGCTCATTTTTGTCATGACAAAACTAGTTTCATAATAATCAGATGGCAATTCCTAGTGTACACAATTCTAATATAATTACCAGGAGGAAATGTAGAGGGAGTTGCAGGTTTGAGATAAAGAAAAGCCTGTGAATTTTGTATTAATGTCTCAGACTCTCTTATTTGTGCAAGTAATCAATCTTTCTGGGAGTAGAATAGTAATTCTTTGTGAAAAAAATGACAAGAGTCGGAGGAAGAAAGAAGATAATCTGAGTTCCATTCGGTACACAGCAGGTCAGCTGTGATTGACAAAGCTCATCACAAAACTATAGCTCACAGAGTAATCCCAGTAGCAGAGTCTCATTTGCAGCCCAAGCAGTGTTAATGACATGTTTAACAGCTGCTTGTTGAAGTTTGGAATCTGCATTAACCCGCAGAGCAGTGAACAGAGAAATGAGGGAAAGTATTGAAATCAAGCCTTCATTATTCTGACAGCCCAGGTGAAAGGCTATCCAGAGGTTTTAAGGAGGCGGGAAGGAGGGTCTAGAAGGTGGAGGGTTCAATTGCATGTGAGGACCATCTCCGAGATGACAGGGTTTGATCAATAAACACAGAGGACTACAAAAGTAAATCAACAGGCTCAACTCAGAGATAATAAGGCAGGAAAGTCAGGCAACAGGAATACGTCTTGGCTGGGGACACCAAATACTACACAGGCATTACAATTGCTATAAATCAATTCAGTACTACATTCCAGAGGTGGTTGTCACATTGGAAAGACCATGTGATGCCACGTCTTTGGGCTTCTTTGTGCACAGAAATACTGTGTATTCACTCCAGCTCTGAGATCAAAGGAGCGAATGTACCACAGTTTACTTTCTGAAATACTATTTGTTAAATTAGTTTAAATGAACTACAGAACATCCTTTTCTGAAATGAAACTCTATAATGGCCCATTTGTTCCGTGGAAGCAACTCTATTGCCCTACCATTGCAGAAGGCAAAGAATGAGGACAGAAAAAAAGTATGAGATATCTGGAGTAGATCCCAGCCTCTCCATTTTAAAGTGGCCTTATATATATATACATATATATATGTATATATATGTGTGTATATATATGTATATATATATATATACACACACACACAAGGGACTATGGTGTGGTGCATCAGTGAATTAGTGCTGGAAACTGTGTGGGGACTACACCTAGAAAAGAAAGCAAACATTATAAGAAAAAAATTAATAAATTAAATATATATATATACACATATAGCTATACATATATAAAGTAGCCTTAGGTAGTTTGTACAAATACCCTTCATTTCATAGTATTTATCTGTAAAATACAATAGCATCCACCTTCCAGGGTGCTGTGAAAATTAAAGTAAAATGTGTAAAATGTGTAAAGTCTTCAGGATGGCAATACTTCACAAATTTTACTGGAGATGACTGTCAGTACACCAGATGTGACCAATCTTCCCAAAAGACCTCACTGGCACAGTCTCATATACACACACAACCTACCTTTGGATAGAATGTTGACTCCATGAGAGCCATGCAATTTTTTTCTATTTTGTTCACTTTGTTTGCCCCAAATACTTGAAACAATGACTTGAACATGATAGTCACTCAAAAAGTACTTATGGGTTTCTAAAGCATTGTCCTAAAGAAGTGTTTTTTGTTATATTCCATTTGGTTTTTTTAAAGCTTTTCCTCATTTTCCAAAAGAAAAAATGCTGAAATTTTTTAATTATAGAATCTTTAATTTCATCTCATCAGCCCCATATTTTGCAAATTAAGGACCCACTGAGGTCCAGAAAGAGGTCAACTGTTTCTAGGAAAAGCAAAAAAAGATTTCACAATCCTGTGCTACTTTGTACATTCCTTTGCACAACATAGGAGATCCATTTCCTTTAACCAAAGAATAAGGCAATTAAATGTCATGGTCATTTTAGTCATCAAAGGAAGCTCGCTCCCAAGACATCCTTTCTTCAGTCACAAGTCATTTTCCCTCTCAGGTCTTCTAAGTCTTCATGTATAAAATGAGGAGATTGGAAAAAAAAATATTTGATTTCACACTGTTTTCTGTGGAACTTGGTGGCATTTGTTATGGAGGGGCTCTGAATCTCTGCATTCTTGTATTCCCAGTTGAAATAGAGACTTCATGGTGCTCTATATAAGATTCCCTTAAGATTAAAGCCCATTTCTTGAATAGCTGATATTTAGGGTATCTTTCTTCTTGTCCATTTTAATAGTTGAAAAAGCAAAGTCAATCCAATGAGAAGTCATTGGCTTCTGGCTGCCATAGCTACCAAATTGTCATCCTCAAGGGGTTAAGGATCCCAACAAAAGAGGCAAGAAGGAGAAAAGAAAGGAGGAAAGAGCACAAGAAGAGAAAATAAGAAGTTCAAGAAGAGTAAGAAAGCAAACATTTATTCTTCTCATTGATTTATTTACTTATTTATTTATATTTCCTACTGTGTTTCTTGAAGTAAACACATTGGACTTGGTTTAGGTTATAAGATCAAACCTCTACAAAAGTATGTCTTCATACAAAAGTATGCCAGTGCCACACTAATCACCCACCATGCCCCACTGGGACCCCTCCCGCCCCTGATCCCAATCCATCTCCTTCCCCTTCTCTTTGCCTCAGTTTCGCAGTCAGATACCAGTGTTTGTTATTGGTTTGGTTTTGTCTAGCCCTTTGTTTTATTTTCCCATATTCTGAAACCATACAGTACTGGTATTTCTCCTGACTTTTTTTTCATTTGGCATTATCCTCCCCAGTTCTATTTATGGAACAACAAATAACCGAAGTTCATCTTTTGTTTTCTTTTTTAGCTGAGCAGTATTTTGAGACACTCCATACTGTATTCTATGTGCATGTTGGCCATTTGTATATCTTCTTTGGAGAAGTGTCTATTTAGCTCTTCTGCCCACTTTTTGATTGGGTTCTTTGTTTTCTTTTTTTTTTTTAAGTTGGTTTTTTATACATTTTGGATATCAGCCCTTTGTCAATATATTATGTGCAAGTAAGTTCTCCCATTCTATGGGGTGTCTTTTTGTTTTACTGAGTTTATTTCCCTGTGCAGAACAAATAGATGTAATCCCATTTGTTTACATTTAGAAAGCAAACAATTCTATAGAACTTGTAGGATTTTGGGGTCCATATATTTCTGTATCAGTATTCTTATTTAATCTCTACTGAAATCCTAGAGCTTTAGTATAAAGGGTATGATTTTTATTTATCCTGGAGGGAAACTGAAACACTAGAGGGAATAGCTGTCACCTCACTCAGGTGGTTTCCTTAAGACAATTTGTCTAAGCATATTTAGAAAACAAGAATGGTCCAGTAGCTTACATTGAAATCTCAAAATACAGTCAGTTCTCCACCACCAATTGTGATGTGTGTCTGAAATAGTCAAACATATTCATAGGACTCTGTCATTGCAACCAACCCTGCCTGCATTCTCTCAGTTTGCATCCAGGCACTGAGTCTTCTGTTGCAAATACATTAGCTCATCAAGAGGCCAATGGATAGTCTCAAGAGATGCCATATTCAACAGTTCTTGTCTGTAGCATGCAAATGAAGATAATGGGACAATCTGAAATCTGACACATGCCAAGTATTTAAAGCAACAAATATTCAACCTCTGTTGTTTTATTTTTGTTTTTTATGTTCTGGGCCAAAATATGTATGGTCAATCAGTTGGTCAGAGCTTGCAGGAAATTCTTTTTATTTATTTAATGCTATGTCACAATATTCTTATTTTTTTTCTATTTCCTTATATCTTCAAAAGACTTCATTAATATCTATATGAGACATCCCATAAAACTAATCCTGGATACCATTTAGTACAAAAATGATGTGATATTTATCAAATATTTTTTAACTCATTTAGGCCTTTTATCAGAAAAGTGGGTTCCATTATGAAATAGTGATGATAAGGAAAACAGGAAACCCATGTATATCACGTAATCTGATACACGGCATATTTAAATAAGTACTAGTTGTTGTTGTTGTTATTATTATTGTGGTAGCTTATTACTGTTGCTAACTTTTTTAGCATTTATTCCTAATAATTATTCCAGAAGTATTTCAAAGAAAAAGCAGAGCATAGGTGTGGAGAAGAGATACACCATGCCTTCAGCCACGCAATTCATTCCTAAGCAATAGAGTAAGTGTCTAGCAGGGTGTGGTGTGCACAGAGTGTGCATGAGAACAGTCTGTCAAGGGATGTTTTGCCTAAGTCTATAAAAATCTTGAATGAGGGAGCAAGAATCTGAATCTCTGCCTCCAAAATCCTAGACTATTTTCCATGATAAATATTTCCAAATTTTTACTAACAAAGTAAAAAAAAAAAATAGAAGAATCTATTCTGAGATTTTTAAGGTCTGATTGGTCATATTATCAACATTTGATGGTCATAAATTGAAAGAAGGAACAAAGAAAAGGAATAACATGAAACTGAAGGATTGTATCACATTTATTTGACAAAATTTGGGACTAATATTATAGAAAGTGGATTATTGTCATAAAATTAGTAGTGAGTATAGCACTTTCATTTATCATTGTGCTAAAAGATAAGAAATTCATTCCAGAATTCTGAAACTAACAATTCTTAAAATTATTTAAAAATCACTACTAACTTTGTCTGTTAACAGTTTTTCAGTGGAAAAATGGAATCTGTATATCCCTGAAGTTTCTTTTAATACTTCTTGCTGTATGCATGGATAATTTGAACTACTTCTTCTCTAGTCTCTTTATCAATGTGCAATGACCCAAAAGAGGAAAATTAAAATACATTTACTTCTATCAAAAGCAATGGCATCAAACAAAAAAAGATAATGTCAAAAAACACAAGTAAACAAATTTTATATTAGCAACAGAAAGCGCCAAACAAGAACTCCTGTGAGTTAATCATCAGCACCAGTTTGAAGAATTCTCCCTGCATTTCACGCTGACCATGTGGACTTTTTTTCTCATTAGATTTATTTAATTGTATCTGACAACATTTGTAGTCCCCAGAAGGAATTATACTCAGTGAAACAAGACAGAAGGCAAGAGAAAAATATCGGATGGCTTCACTTTTAGGAGGAATGTGAAAGAACAACTATAACAAAAAAACAAAAAACAAAAAAAAAAAAAAAACAACAAGAGAAAGCTCAAGGAAATGGGCAATTACAAACAAATAAACAAACAAACTCAACAAGATCAAAAGGTTAAAGATAGTCCAAAGGGAACATGGTGGGGGGGGGTAGGGAGAGGAGGGCAAAAACGGGGAGGAGGGCATAAAGAGCACAAGGGTCTGAGGTGATGGTGCACGGGTGAAATGACCATGTAGATTTTATCACAAGTTTTCAAAGTTTCCATCTGCACCGGTCTTTTTCCTTCCTCACAGTTATATATCCTCTAAGCAACAGGCATATATATATGAAACATTAAGCATAACTGTGCACTAAATTTCAGTGAGATGGAATACTGTCAAGTCATCTCTACATTATCTAGAAAAGAGGGAGACCAGCGATTGAATTTGGTCCTGGATGGCTTGATGGCAGAGTGAAGAAATGATCCTCTAAGCCATAACCACCTTATTGTAAGAATTCCATGACAATATGTACCTCTTTGTCACTACAATAACAATGAAAAGTTGTTACAGCTGATTTGTTAAGGGGTTTCAAGGGACCAAAGTCATCTGATTTGGGGACAGGAGCTTTCAGTAATGGTGTAGTAACATAACTTGGGGAGGTCATACTTACAGGCATTCTTAATCATTGCCGAAGTGCCATAGGTCTCCTTTCAATTTATGACCATGCCACCTCACTAATACCAGACAGAACTAGGTAGTGATTACTAAGCCCACCGATACTAGAAAATATTTACTCTTGTCATCTATTCACTTGCCATTCTTAATTCCTGAAATATATGCCCTCAAAAATCATATATTGAAGTTCTAACTCCATAACCAGAATGTGACTGTATTTGGAAATAGTATCTTTAAACATGTAATGAAGTTAAATAAGGCCATTAGGGTGAGTCATGTTCCAATGTGCTAGATGACTTATAAAAAGAGGAGATGAAGAACCAGACACACACAGAGGGAAATCACGTGAAGATTCAGGGAGTATATGGCCACCCACAAGGCAAGGAGAGAACCCACAGAAGCAACCAAACTTAATGATCCCTTTCCGTGGACTTCTACCTCCAGAATAGTGAAAAAATAATTTCTATTACTTAAGCCACACAATCCGTGGAACATTATTTGGTAGTACTAGCAATCTAGGAAGTTCTCCTTTAGCAACTTCAATAAAAGAATATTTATGTAATAAAAATCCCATAGCTAATAGTTATTGAAAGTTTGTGACAAGAGCATCACACAGTATCTGCATGTCAGTGTCTACATCTTTTGAACATGGTTATCATTCACAGATGCTTGGTTGTGGTAAGGATCAAATTAAATAATCTGCTTTAGCTACTGGGTTATCATAATTATCCTTAAATCTTCACAGCAGTCCTACAGGTGTTTTTAATCCCCATTTCACAGATGAGAACACCAAAGTCCCAATCCTACTGACAAACCCAGTGGGCAAACTGAAACTAGTGCTCTCCAAGTTTTTCAATAATTAAACAATAGCTTAACTGAAGAGGAGGGCACTGAGACCAAAGGCAACCAGGGGACTGGGACAGGAAGACTTTAGCAACCTACTCAGTGCCACTGCTCTGTAGGTGGCTGGCTGGATGTTGGATGGAGGTTCTGACTTAACTATTAATTACAGCTGCTGTTCCTTCCTTGCATATGCTTGGGATTGTCATTTCCATGAGCCTGCTCTGTCAGAAATCACAGGTAGAATGCAGAACATGAGTTTACAACATGGTCTATTTAAGACTTGATCTTGGATTTCTACCCACCTTAATTTAGATCACTCATTTTATTTTAGTTTCCTTCTTATTCTCCACTTTTCTTCCTAGATGCATATTCATCATTTGAATGAATTAGTCAGGAATTTTCATGTAGCTTACTATCTATCACTGTGGCTAACTGTCCTACTCCCACGTAACTCATGAGTTTTCACATGGTGGAATTAAAAAGTAGACAGCACATTTGCTCTAGGAAAGCTCCATTATATTCCTGACTGCTATATCAAGCAAGGTGAGATGATAGACAGAGGAAATTCATTGTTTTCTCTTGAACATTCAGTCCCTTCTCCACTTAGAAGCTGAGCAGATCCAGAACATCCAGTAAGGATCAGGACCCAGGTCCCTGAGACACTCTACAGGCTCCTCCACACAGCACCACTTACTTCCACCTCTTCTGACCTCAGATTCTAGCCTCACCCTACAAACTGTGCCTCAGTGCCTCTTAGTATCTGCGCTGGTAGACTGGATGAATCTGGCTTCTGTTTTTCAGGTTTTTTTTTTTTTTTTTTTTTTCACATTTTTCAGAAAATAGTTAATTTAAAATTATGTTCAACTAAGAAACAGAATTCAAGAACATGGCTCTGATCCAATTATTGCTCAACTGAACCCTCAAATGGAGTAAAGGAAGGGTTATGGCCCATGTTTCTGGAACTGAGGTGCTGGTTAGTTAGCTCCCTAGACCCTGGGTGGTAAAAGGCTCATGGAGATGTACAAGGATGAGTGGCTTAGGTCCTCTGGACTCTTAGACTGATGCCAATGCCAACCTCGAGCTCAAACTTAGATCGTTTAAGATGCAAACAACGTAAGTGGCGGAGCAAGGATTTGATCTGTTGAGATAAGTTTTCTACACATGAAAAGAACTCAGAATCACAATGCTACATGGAAAAACACAACTCCCTACCTGAGCACATCAGGTTAAAAATGATTTTTCCATGTCTCCCCTTTGAAATTCAAACCAAAGTGAACATGGGTCTTGGATCTTTTAGCTTTTCTTAACAAAAGGTTGGGACAGAAGTCATTTTTTCTTAGTTTTTGAGGAGAACTTAGCACCATGAAGAAAATCTCTCCCTCTTCTGAGAAATGTTATCATTGTGCTTGTGATAAAATTCATCCTGGTTGGCTCTAAAGTCTATACAGACTTGGCTGTGGAGTTAGTATTTGAACAAGTTTTCTCCAAGATGTTTTTTACCACAACAAAATATTAATTTTTCCCCTTAAACATTGTTGCAATCAGCTTGGTTAATGTGACGAGGTGTGTGGTGGGTAAAGAGTGCTATGTGTGGTGGGTAAAGAGTGCTATGTTATTAGCCACCAAACGCCCTGCGCCATGCCGCACTGCCTTTCAGAAGCAAAGGGCACATTGAAATAAAATCACACAAAAAGTGTTCTGATATGTTCATATCTCACAATAGCAATCACCACCAGAGCACACAGTGTTTTTTAGCAAGTACTGACTAGCTGAGGTTAACTGCCCAGAGTATAGTTGAAGGCCACCAATTCCTCCCAGCTACTCATTAATCCCCAGGAAATTGCCTGGTGGTTATTGTTCAATCCTTTATAGCCGATTTCCTGAGTATTTTTGAGTACTTGTTCTCTCCTGGAACACCTACAGCCGGCCAGATTGTGTTTGTGTAAAGAAATACTTTTTTTCTTAAAAGTGGATTGAATTTCAGCCTCCTCATAAAGACCTCTTAAAGGCCAGTAGCTCAGGGGAAAAAAAAAAATTAATTGTATTTGGCTCCTCTCTCTCTCTCTCTCTCTCTCTCTGTCTCTCTCTCTCTCCCCCTCCCTCCCTCCTTCCCTCCCTCCCTCCCTCCCTCCCTCCCTCCCTCCCTCCCTATGTGTCTCTCTCTCTCTCTCTCTCTCTCTCTGTATGTGTGNTCTCTCTCCCCCTCCCTCCCTCCCTCCCTCCCTCCCTCCCTCCCTCCCTCCCTCCCTCCCTCCCTATGTGTCTCTCTCTCTCTCTCTCTCTCTCTCTGTATGTGTGTGTGTGTCTCTTTTTTTTCCTAAGGGGCAAGAGAATGGAAGAGCTGGGGGAAAGTAACAGTGGGAAGGAGAAGATAAAGAGGCAGAGAACCCCAGCCACCTCACTCTTCCTGTGATGGGCTGAGAGCAGGGGCTGTTACTAAGTAATGGAAAGGCCTGTAAGGAGTGTGTGAGTGTGTGCACTGCAAGGTGAACTGTGAAGAATCTCCTTGGAGTCCTGCACCTCGTGGGACTCCACAGCTGAGCTGTGACCTTTCATATTCTCTATGACAGTAGTCTTCCACAATCATTCTCTACCACTTATTCAGGCCCTATAGGAAAAAACACTGTCAAATGGAAATATGAGATCTTCCAAATCAAGATTATTAAAAATAAACTTTTCCATCTTCTGACTTAAAACTATTATGTTCTCTTCCTAGTCATTTAAACTCAAAAACAAAAGACTGACTACACATAAAAGGCACGTTTTTGTTTATAAATTTAAGAAAAAAACAACTCGAAGTTGTCTCAATAGACTAATAAAACTTCTGAAATCACATTATAGAAAAATCCCCCCAGATTCTGATTTTTTCACTGGAAAGGAAAATGGTGAAAATTATGTTCATAAACAAACATGTATAAAATTGACCTACATTTATACACAAAAGGAACCTGGTTCCCCAACAATTTTGTGGTGAGCTTTTCAATATAGATTAATGAAATGTTATTTTAAATCAGTACAATGTAAGTCAACAACCAGTGAATGAACATCTGTTAGGAGAGTGTGGCCCTCCAATTTAATGAGAAGTCTAAAGTATACTGTGACTTGGCAAGTTGTGGGAGATGCTCATCTAAATGGCGTAAAGCCTAAGGAAATTTCTATTAAATGTTTCTTAATTTGGCAATGTCTACACAAATGAATTATATTATTGGACAAAACAAGTTTCATATTTCTACATCTTTAATGTTGACATAAATATACAGTAATGCAGCGATCTAGTCAGGCAAAAGTAGTACTGAGTCCAGTATTTTTAGTGATTTGTTATCAGCATGACTTAAATCATCAAGCGCTTTAAAATAATGCCTACAGCAGAAAACATGGGTTGGTTGGAGGTGCTCTTGCACCAGCAGATTTTATAGCTTCTAATCCAAAGAGAAACAACCAGTCCAGCTCAATTTCACTATCTTTCCTCACAAAGACCCCAAGTCCCCAATGTGAGAAGGGTTATCTTAAGACTTGCACACAACCACCCTCTCCCTGAGGGACTACAGGACGATCAAATGCAGCAGAGCCTGCTGAAACCTGCAAACAATTGCACTAGGACTCCAAAGTCACTGCATGCATGGGTAGGTATATAGTTAATTATTATGTTTCCCCCCCTTTCAGTATTCAGAAACTCTGCCTCAGGTGAGGGTATGATTGTTCTGTACTTTTAACAGGTTATTTATTCCAAAAATATCTTTAGTCTTTTTGTTTTTGTTTCATTTCTTTTGGTTTTTTTGTTTGTTTTTTTTAAAGAGAAGTACTAATATAGCTCTAGGGGAAAACCAATGACCCAGGTTAAAAACATGTTAATGTTAAAAATGTTTCTCTTTTAAAAATAGTTCATTCACTTTTTTGCAGTTTTTTTAACTTATTTGGAATTATTTTTCAATGAGAGGTACTGTGCTAGTTTATTTTTTAATTGTATTATTTTTTATTCAGTCAAAGCTGGTTTATAGCTCGGTCTATGATTTAGGAGTATGGCTTCATACCTAGTCAGATATATGTTACCAAACCACACCCACCACCTAAACACCCATGGCCCTTCATTCACCATAGTCCACAGGGCTCCCTCCCTGCTTCCTCCCCACTTCCTCGCCTCCAATTTCATTAGTTTAAATCTATAGTCAGGTTTCTAGAATTTGTTTGGCTTAGCTTTGTCTGTTTTTGTTTTGTTTCCTTATATTCCATATATGTCTTCCTCTTGACATATTTTGCTTAACATAATCTCCTCCAGTTCTATCCTTGTGTCACAAATGGCAAGATTTCATTTTTTTATAGCTAATATGCCATTGTGTGTATACACCACATCTTCTTAATCCATTTAGGTTGTTTTAAAACTTGACTGATGTGAATAGTACTACAAGGAGCATAGCATCCTTTAAGTAGACATCAAGGAGTGGAATTGGTGGATTATGTGGTAGATCTGTTTTTACTATCTTAAGAAATCTCATACTGCTTTCACTAGGGACAGGACTAATGTGGAAGAGTTCAACAGTACATATGTTCCCTTTTTGCCACACCCTCAATGACACTTGTTATTTCTGCTTTTTAATTTATTATATTTATGCTGGTCATAATCATGAGTGTGAGGTGGTATCTCTCTGTGGTTTTGACTTATACTGACTTTTTATTTATTCTGTTGATCTATTAATACTTTTTAACTAGGGGACTCCCTTGTGGCACAAGGGGTTAAGCACTGCACTATGAAGCATCCACAGCCACTGCAGCATGAGTTTGATCCCCCACCAGGGAGATGACCCACATGGTGCAGCAGACCTCTCCTGTCTCACCCACTGCTCACCTCAACAGTGTATTTCAGTCCATCTGCCTGTTCTGTTCACCACTCTGTCTCTGGTGAATCCTCTCACCCCCACCCCACCTCTGGCTGTACCCCAGTTCTTGTATGCATAAAAAAATCTTTTTTTAAAAAAATACTTTTTAATGAGTAAATTAAAATTATCAAAGTAGAAATGTCATAAAATAAAGTCAACACTTTTTGTACCCTTAGATTGTTATACTGCTGACATTTTCTAAATTGAACTCCTATCTCTTCTCTTCCTCCCAAAATTGTACCAATATCATCACCTCCCTGCTCTCTTGCATACCCACATACACACAAACACAAACACATGGATCGCATTCTTAAAGGGAGAAATAATGAATAGGGTATTTCAATAAGCATCTAATTAAATGCACTTAGACTACATTGCTATCAGCTTTCTATTCAGCTTAATGTATATTCCTTTACCTATGTAATCAAGAAGCATACCTTGGGCTGTCAACACCTCAGCCCAAATAATCAAAGCAGCTCTTGGTTAATAAAGGAGCAATATGAAAACAAAGCACATCTATATCCTTGTGAATTTATGTATAGATAGAAGCTCTTACATATTCTTTCAGTGAATTTATGATTCAGACATCATTGCTCCAAAAAAGTGAAATACCCATGTATAGTTCTTATGCCAGTTTGTACCATTTACTTCAACCAAAATATTTACTTAGTAAAACTTTCAAGTAATTTTAAAATATATTAAGTAAATGCAACAATGGCGCATATGAAGAAGAATGAAAGAAAATATATTATTTTAAAGGATATCTTTAAGAAGCTCAAATATAACAATTATTATACAAAAGCTGTTTTCCCCATCTGTATGTTTTCACAGGGAAATAAGTAAACCCCTATTTATTTTACAAACATAATTCACATTGGTTAACATATCACTAAAAGTATGAAAGGAATTGTTTTACCAACTTCCAATAAATATGAAATGCTCTTTGAAGAATAAATGCATAATAAAAATCAAATTGGAGTTGCCATTTTCTCCCAAGTGCAAGCTTGTTAATCTGTGACCTGTATATATCACCACAATTCTGAAGGGGAGAATTAGGTCATGAATGGATGTGGCTGAGAAATAGAGGTTAAAGAAAAAGGATATGACATTTCTCAACCAAGCCCAAGGTATTAAGAAAATACATAATGCAGTGTGAGGTCTTTTCTAATAAAACAGTGACCAGTACATTGGAATAAATATACCAGTGTCAATGGTTAGAGGCCAAGAAAAATAGTCATGAAGAAATTACCTTCTTTGATAAACAACACACTGCAGAATTATATTTATGCATTTTCAGTGGAGTTGATAATAGGCTAAAGTTTATGTGTATTGCAAACATTCAGGGTATAAAATCGTTTTTAAATGGCATGTTGTGTACCAAGGAAATAGAAAAGCAACATGAAAGTAAAAATTGACTTTGACACAATTTAAAAATTCTTAAACTTTATTTTATAAAAGCCTAGCACTAATATCTTGACTGAAATAAAATCTTGAAATTATTAAAAGTATAAATACATTCCATAAAAATATCAACCCTTCAAGTTTTAAAGTGACTCACAATCTCTATTAGTAACAGCATTCTGAAAGTGCCAAGATTTATTGCTTTGAGAAAAATATAATCAACTATAAGTCAAGCTACCTAGCACTATAAAAATTTCTTTTATGATTCTCCACCTCTAGGCTCTCTGTCCAAGGAAGATTTGGAAAGCTTTCTATTCAATAGACTTTGTTTTGAGACCTTTGTCATACCTGGTGATAAGGTGGTTCAACCATTGCAGAAAAGTGCCTGAAACTTGATTTATCTGAACTTATAGTTATGAGAACAAAGGAAACTTTGATTCACTGGGTTGAGATGAAATGTATCCAAATCAAAGCACTATTAGGACCTTTTAATCGTCTCTCCATAGGAAAAGATTAAAATGCCTTAGTTATGTGAGATTAAATGCTCATTCAGTAATTGCAATGGACAGTATGCTTTCAGAGTAGGAGAATTAAATTAAAAGAAAGACAACTCTGGAAAATGTACTAGTGGTAGAATTAGAGAATGTTTCATCAGATTCTGATGTCTCTACAGTAATGAATCTGCCAAAAGATAATAATATTTTAGTGAAAGGTGTGATTGGATAAGTCACATTATTTATTAACTGTTACCCTAAAATATCACTTTTGTCTTATTATTAAGAATGGTTATAGGGCAGCAGGGATGCCTGACACAAGGCATTAAAATTGGTTTGTGTCTATCACAGACCCTGGAGGATATGAGCTGCTGTAATGTGCTCCATGATGCAACTTGCTAGTACTTGATGGCTGTGGTGTTCACAGACTATGGACTAGAAAGGTCTCAGCTAAGTCTCCTAGATCAGCCAGTCGTTCTCTTCATCCTTTCCTATGACCTAAACAAGAACTGATCTTTCATTTTAAACTTTCTTTAAAAACACTTCAAACAAACATCCATATTTGAGAAGCCCACTGATAGTTATGAAATTTGGTAGAAAAATGGATCCAAAGCCATTTCTGGAGTTTATTGCCTTCTTTCAGGAAATGCATACATACATACATATGCACATGTATGTATATATAGATGTAGGTATGTACACATAAATGCATATATATAGAGAGAGACAGACAGATAGACAGAGAGAAAGAGTATTTTTGAGTAATCAGTTCACAGTATTGTGGAAGGTCAAGCCCAAAATCTGTAGGTTAGGCTGTTAGTCTAAAGACCCATGGAAGAACTCGAGTGAGTCCCAGTCCAGAGGCAGTCTGTTATCAGAATTCTTTGAGGGGAGATCAGTCTTTGTCCTATTCAGATTTTTAGCTAATTGGAAAAGGCCCACATACATTATGGAGAGTAATCAGCTTCACTCAAAGTCTACTGATTTAAATGTTAATTGTATCCAAAAACACTCTTACAGAAACATCCAGTTTGGCCAAATATCTGTTCATAGTGGCCTAGTAAATTGACATGTAAAATTAACCATCATAACTTACAACTGAACTCGTCTCTTGTGACCCAGATGACTGAATACTTGAGCAAAGAACATTATTTTCAAAGAAAAATGAAATAAAACTAATAAAATTCAGATTAAAAATGGACATCTCCAAGTGAAGAAAAGCAAGCTGTCAGAATAATTTCTTCATATAATAATTTTAACATTTCAACTTGTCTCAAATTGGGCCTAGTGAATAACTATATGACAAATACAAATGACTTTTAAATAAAATATTAAAACAAAATCATGTATAATTGTGTTACTGGGTTTGATAATTTTGTGAGCTTGATTATGCTATAGTTTGAGGCAGTCTGAGGTCAAACACCAGTCTAGATGATGCCAAAAGTTATTTTTAGATGTGATTATATTTAAATCAATATACTTTGAATAAGGTAGATTACCTTTCATAATGTTGGTGGGCCTCATCCAATCAGTTGAAGATCTTAAAGAAAAAAGATTGAGGTTGCTAAGGAAGAGAAAATTCTGCCTTCAGATTCAATATGGCAACATTGATGCCTACTGGAATTTCTAGTCTCTTGCTTGCCTTGTACATTTCAGACTTATCAGTCTCCATAGTCCCCTGAGATGATTCCTTAAAAATCTCTTTTTCTGTTTCTTTCTATGATGATGATAATGATGTAACAGACAGAAAGACAGATAGACTGATGGATACATGATGTAGACATAGATATCTATATCCATTGGTTCTCTTTCTCTGGAGATCTCTGGATAACAAAGTGAAGGAAGAGTTTATGGTACAAACAGGCAAAATTATCTAAAATTACCCTTCTTATTTTTAATGTATATATTAAGAGCTTCTTTAATTTTATAACACTTGTATGTTAAATTCACAAGTGATGAATATAAAACTCTGGAAGAGAAAACTAAGAATGTCTTTGATTTACTCATTCCTTTTCACCCAATAAGTACTTTTTGAATGACAAAAGTTCACCATTCAATCTTGCTACATTAGAAAGAAATTCTCTTGCCATCTCTACAATGTTTCTACAACCAGTTACATGAAGAGGTCTGTACACATCTAGTAAGATATAAGCTCTTTAAGTGCAAAATGATAGATGGATAATATTATTTAGCTAATAATTACAAGAGGAGAGACATTTGGTTGACTTTCACCAACATCCATCATCACCACCCCATGTCTCACACCCAATACATTTTAAAGATTTCCAGAAAACAAATTCTACTAACTTTCTCTACAACTAATTTCAGAATACATAATAAAGAAATCCTGGATGGCACAAAATATTAAAGTGAGTTTCTAACTCAACTAACCATATGGGAAAAAACAAATATATATACAGGTAAAAATATGTAAGATTTGTTTACATGGGACTCTAATTTAATTTGCCATGAAAAGTCTTACAATTAAAATTTTACTTCAAAAAGTACTAGGAGTCTTTTTCTCCTTCTAAAATCAGTTTCAAGAAACCCTTGATAGAATCAGCTAATTAATTCCTGGCCTCTTTAACTAACACACATTTGCAGTCACATGCTATAAATCAGTTTCAGTTGAGATATTAAAATCAGATTATAACAGAAAAGCCTTGTAAATATTTGCCTCCAAATGAGTTTAAGAATAAATATATATTCAGTAATTCATCCATATTTAGCAGATATTAATAAGACAAAGCATAGGTTTAAATTCACTTATCATTTAATACAAAGGAGGAAATAGGAAACTGGGCCTGATTAGCTTGTTTGTTCTTAGGCTTGGTAATACCTTATTAAAATTTGAAGTTCAAAATTGATATAATCAGTCAAATGTCAGCAGAAGTATTTATTCTGCAAATGAAGCTTTAGTTAATAGAACTTTAATTTGAAGTATTTTACATTTTCTTCTCCTCCATAAGGAAAAAGGAAAGAGAGGTAGGAGAAATCTTAATGGAAACGTGAAATGAACATGGAGGTTTGGATTTTCTTTTTAGATCTGTGCAGACACTAGAGGTCAGCAACCTTCCAGAAATGATGTATCAAATCTTCATTTACTCATTATAATTTACCTTTTTTGTATGTATAACAGGAGAACCACACTATTTTTGGTGACCAGGTGGTCTGACCAAAGATTAAATTTATTGTCTTTTTAGAGGGTAAGAGAATGTGGTCTAGTGATGCCCAGAGAGCTGGCCATGTCACAGTTACATGGAAGGAGGACTGAACTCAGGACACTGTGAGCTGATCCAAAATGCTAAGGGCTGGAGATCTTCATAGCAACCAAGATCCAGAGAAATCAGGTGGGTGTCCTGTGATTGTGCATAGCCTTGTAAATTGATAATGTTTAAAGGGTTGGAGAAGGAAAGAGAAGTGGAGGCTTAGAAAAACCTTGATTCCTGGAGAAAGGACAAGGATGAGAAAGCTTAGAAACCTGAGAACAGTTTAGGAAGCTGCTTTCAAAAGTTTGACTAGCTCATCTTTCTTGACCGCCTCTCCACATGAGTCTAGACTTTGAAACTTCTTTGATGTCTTTCCAAATTCCAGTAAAAAATTCTATTAAATCTTCTCCAATTTCTAGTTAATCCAGCTCTTTCCTAGGCTCATAGAACTCATCTAGTTCATAAGCCAGTTTCGGTTCTGGGACCACCACCTGCCAGCCCTGATGTACAGTGTCATCCTGATCATAGCTGTGGGTCAAATAACTATATTCCCCCAAGTAACTGTGTCCTCCCCACCTCATTAGAAATTAACATCAATGGAATGAAGTATAGACATGTCACTAAGTATTTTGCTTTAAGAAGCCAAGAAAGATTTTGAATGCCTGTCCTGCCAGTAGATATGTAAGTGTAGGCAAGAAATTTGGCTTCACTAAATCTCATTTTTCTTATCTATAAAAAGGAATTGTATTAGCACTAATCTCACAGGTTTTTATATGCATTAAATAATAATATGTGTATCTGGGCTTGTTTGTAAGCAAAACCAATATGAATCAAATTGTCTTGCTAAGGGCCTCCCTGGTGGCGCAGTGGGTTAAGCAACGCACTATGAAGCAAACCGCAGCCACTGCAGCATGAGTTCGATCCCTGCTGCCGGCCAGGGAGG
>JAGFMF010012281.1:3059390-3247661 GCA_019455555.1 Galemys pyrenaicus | reverse complement strand
TGTTCTGCTCCCCACTCTCTGTGGTGAATCCTCTCACCCCCCACACCTCTGGCCTGTACCCCAGTTCTTGTATGCATAAATAAATAAATCTTTAAAAAACAAAACAAAACAAAACAAATTGTCTTGCTAAAAGATAAAGAGAAAAATAGGGTGGGGAAGAAATGTCAGGCACGCAGCTACCAAGTCCAGGGTCTGCCTTTTTCTTTGCAGTTCTCGCAGGCTTCACTGACTCACCCCACTGAGTCCAAGAGGATAATGTCTACGCCTCAGCATTCCCAGGTCAATTTCAGGCAAGTCCTCCAGTCCGCCCTTTGCACCTTAATCTCCTTCCCCCAGTCAGTGTTAACTGGTATAGGTTAAGTTTGCTTGGCATGTGGTTAACAGTCCAAAATGTGTTACCTGCCTTTACTGCTGCTCTCATTATTATTGCTCAGTCACAGTTTCCTATATATTTTGCATATTCACGACATCCACAAGGTTTTCACAAGGGAAGGGATAGAGGCTGATGAGATTTAAGAAATGTGGCCCCATGATTTAGATTGTGGATTCATCCTCATGACATTTTCAACCCTCCATTATCACCAAGCCTTATACCACAGTTAATCAATGTGTGAAGTAGATTCAGGAAAGCCTCAAAGGCTCCTCTGTTCTGAGAATGCAGCTGACCCTGGGAAGCCCAAATCAACTCTGATATTCAGATTGATGTTGAGTCAACATGGAACCAAAACAGAGGGTTGATAATTTGTTTCAGGATGCAGAAAAACATTCTATTCAAGTAACTAGGTTATCTATAAGACACTAAGTGACCAAATTACATGATTTTTTTACTGATAAAATCCAAGAAACTCCAGTTTTTCAGTAGCACATAGGTATAACCTTAATGCAGTGATTTTGAAGGAAACAAAAACCTCTGAATCTATTACAATTGAGGTTTGTAGAGTATCTACTTATTCTAGAATGGGAAATGTTCAATATTAGCCTCAGGGTGCATTGAGTTCTCCACTCCATCAGCTTCAGCAGACATATTTCTTTAGGGAGACAAACACTCCACTGTTTTGTTTAGCTAGGAGAGACTCGGCTTTGTTTGGTTTGGTGTGGCCTTCCTTCTAACACTGTATCTTTTCAAAACATAAAAGAAAAAATGAAATGTATAACTCCTGAAAAAGTCAAACAGAAAATCAATTTAGTGAATATGTCAAACAATTGAAATACTCTAATCCCAAGACTAAATACTGACGATGAAATTTTAAAAGAAAAGTAATTATAATCTCTGCTATAAGCAAACAAATCCAAATGAGATAATATAAATCAAAATTACTTTGGGGGACCTCCCTGACAGCCTAGGAGTTAAATCTCAGTGTTATCATACTATCACTGCTGCAGCCTGAGTTCGATCCCTGACCAGGGAGGTGACCCACATAGCACAGCAGACCTCTCCTGTCTCACTCACTCCTCCCCTTAGCAGTGTATTTCAGTAGATCTGCCTGTTCTGCTCCCCACTCTGTCTCTGATGAATCCTCTCAATCCACCCTCCCCCATATCTTTGGCCTACACCCCAGTTCTTGTATGCATAAATAAATAAGTCTTTTTAAAAATCATTTTTGGGTCTGGGAAGTAGATGAGCTACATTGAGTAAGGAAACTCAAGTAATGGACTGCCATCCAAATGGATCCATTCACAATTCACACTTTCTTTGTATAGAAATCAACTGCTGTCTCTCAGGAATCTTTCCATTTGCCTCTGAGACATGCACTAGACCATAAGAAGATAAATAAGTTCGAATGAGATTGCGCTCCTCAGTATGCAGTCCTTCTTTTCCATCAAAAATGTGCAAATTGACTCCCAGTTTTGATGAATTAATATATATTTCTCAAAGGTAAAGCTTTTACACATCAAAAAAATTAGGTGTATTCACATATCATAAACTTACCAACATCCTTTTCTAACTTCTATTCCCTTCCTTTTTCAATAATACAGTACTTTGAATATCCTTAAATGCAAAGAAAAAATTATGTTTCAATAAAAAAAATATTTCCAATACTATGTTTCAATAGAATGAATATTTGTTTGCTTTTGTAATATTTTAATGAGAAAAATAAGAGATTATCATAAAGGAAACCCAGTATATTGTACATCAGTGCCATTTGTATATATCTCCTATGCCTTATCATCTCTAAGTATGATATGAGCATTAGTAACAGGTATCAATTTACTGCTCTAAATCTGTCTATAGGAATAGTTTTCACTCTTTCAATTTGATTCAACAAACTTTAAAACAAAGTCAACACAGCAAACAATATGCTATGTATTTCCATTAGGTTACCGAGATCAAATCATTAGGTTGAATGACTCTACATGAACTGAACATGACCATACAGTATCATGTGTGAGGGAAGAGGAATGAAGAGAAGTTCTCGGGTGTTGGAACAGAGACAAACATTGACATTTCTTGTTTGACATCTCCTGTACCAATAAATCCAACCAGATATATAAGCACTCCCATGTGATGCTTCCTGTGTTACTCTTGCCCCACTGAACTTTCTTTCTCTGACTTCAAGTAATACTTTTTGTATTAACTCTTTAAGCTTAATGCTGCATTGGATGACATATATATGTGTGTATATGTATGTATGTTTCAGGTTCAAAGGGTGAGAGTTCGGCTTCCCATTCAAATTCATGCTATTATATAGAACTTATGCCATCAGCTGCCCTGGTTTTCTGATCCTCAGACTTAGACTAGAATTACATCACAGATTTTCATAGGTCTCCTGTTTGCACATGGCAGGTCATGAGACTGAGACTTCCTAATCTCTACACTCCATAATCACATAAACCAATTCCTAATTAGAGAGAGATAAAGTAGAGATGACAGAAATTGATATAGATACATAAATAACTCCCTATATATGGACAGAATATTTGGTTCTATTTCTCTGGAGAACTCTAATGTACTAGTCATCTTTTTTTCCAATTTACTAACAACATTAGGTGTGTGTATTAGTCTGATTGAGCTGCCAAAACAAGATACTACAGATTGGATGACTTAATAATAGACACTTTTCTTACAGTTCTGGAGGTGAGAAGTTCATGATCAAAATGGCAGCAAATTCTATTTCTGGCAAGGGTTCTCTACCTGGCTTTCAGATGGCCACCTCCTCACTGTGTCCTCACATGGTCTCAAAAGTAAAAAGAAACATCTCTGGTCCCCTTCTCTTCTTATAATTGGAGTGTTGGACTAGTTCCATCATAATGACCTCACTGAACCTTAATTACCTCCTTCAAGGCTACAAATACCATCAGTCAGTGGTTATGACTTCAACATATGGATTGGATGGGAACACAATTTGTCCATAACAATATTTGGGCACTTAGTGTAAAGACTACATTTCCCAGTCTCTTCTGAAACTAGATCACTAAGTCATCATTAGAACAGGAAATAAGTAGTGTTGTGAGGCAATGTTTGAGGCCCAATTTCCAGAAATAAACCTTTGGCCCAAAACCACCTGGAACAAGGACTGTGGGGACAAAGATGACATGTTGGGAGCAGATGGAAAGAATCTGGATCCCTAATGTGGAACAAAGCTGCTGGCCCTGCCCTGGATGCCTACCTACAAACTTTCATGAGAAAGTAAGACATAATACTCTATTTCATTTAAGTCATTATTCTTTGAGGCATTTTCTTCTACTTATGGCTGAATATAATTATAATCAATATAACAGGTTTTTCTCATAGAGGGAAATTATAATAAGCAAATATCCTGGCAAACATTTTAATTTATAATTTAAAGTGAGCAGAAACTATAGTTTAATGAACTTAAGGGTTTATAAACTAGATCCCCACTTGCTAAAACCAGTAGATTATTAAAAAAATTAAATCTTTGAATTGGAGCTTATATGTCACTAGTTTGCCTCAGGTTCAAACAACCCCTATCATTTACACCCACTCTACACATGTCATTAACTGCCTGGGTGTTTATATATTTGAAATTGCAATGACTGATTTATACTAATTATACAAATAAAATCTTTTATTTTACATATAACAGAGACTAAGAGAAATAAAGTAGCCAGAGAGCACAGAAAAACTAATACTTGTGTGCAGGCTGCTAAGTCCCAAACCTCTTTCCATGAAGTGGACAGAGATAATTCTATTTGATCCACCCGGGAATAAAGATCCACTGGGCAGACCATTCTCTCTGCCTCCCTGCAGTTTCTCAGAGAGCCTAACCTTTCCCAGCAGCAGTTGGGCCAGTGACTGACACCTCAATCTGTAGCTACATTCTGGTATGTCTTGTGAAGGAATCTCCATGCTCCACTGCCTACACCTCCCCTCTGCATGAGAGGACCTGGAGAAGTCACATGTCTGTCTCTTGGCAGATTCTCTCAGCACTCTTTTATCACACACATTGAGGGACCTGTATATTACATCCTCAACTTTCTGTCATCTCCTATCATAGTAATGTGATATCATTTTAGTCTATTAGGGTGGCAGGACAAAAAAAAAAAAAAGAGGTGTTAGATCATGACAGCACCTGTCAGAGTGTTGCAAATACTTACATGAAATATTAGATTAAACCACTTTCATGTGACATTAGTGGTGGCAACTCATCCCTGTAGAGTAAGTTCACCTGTTTGCACTATGTAAATGACAGTGTTGCATGTGAGTTATCATTAAAGAAAATGTCCCCTCACAGAGTTTTGGAGTCAAAAACATTCAGCACTGAGAGGAGCAGAGACACCAGTAAAGGGCAGACTGCAAACTTCCTCTGCTTAAAGAGCTTTCTATCAACTGGTTTTTCAATGTTCAGTTCATCAGCCATCTTGTCCACGAACGCTTCCTAACCACATGGGTGAACATCAGTACAATTTGATTCTTTTCAAATAATGTTTTAGCAATATCACAACCTTCTCAGTAATCAAGCTGCATCTGTATTCCTGACATTTCCTTGACTGTAAATTCAATGAAAAAACAAGGAAATTTTGCCTCTTCTTGGCCGTAACATCCGCCAAAGGCTTTGGTTGTAGTCAGAGGAACAAATTATTTCATCACACTCTTCAAGACAAATATGTTTTTACTATACATAGTCTCACTTATAGTTTATGGATAAATGCTGACCCTCTATTTAGAATTTAAATTCATTTTCGAGGATTGGTTTTGGTGAAGACAGGAGGTGTGGGGACAGGGAGAACACAATGGATTCTGGTAAAGGACTAGGTGCTTCAGTGGTGGGTGAGCTCTGGTGATTACACCTGAAGGACAGTTTGCACTGTCAAAATACTAAAAGGATATAAAATAATGGTATTTCAAGAACAATTAAAAATAATACTAGCAATGTCAGCCTATCCATTATAAACATTGAGTTACAGCTGCTGTTGAGATAAAGTGGGGGTTATATTAACCAGACATTTTAATCTGGGTCTTCCCAGTGTCTAGACTATGCGAAAGAAAAGAGGAGCTGGAGCGGGAGCGGGAGCAGGAGCGGGAAAAAGTACCTGGTCTATGGTAATTTTTTAATAGCAGCCTTAAATGGCAAAGACATATACTGGTTAGCTCTCTTACTGAACTTACTGAAGAAATAATATAATTTATCTATAGATTCTTCTAAAATTTCAATATATGCAATCATAACTAAATAAAATGATTATGACTTTTTAAATTTATTCCTTGCAATTATTACACTTATTTTTCTTAACCGATTCTACTAAATGAGTGCACCAAGTCCAAACTTAAATAGAAATGGTGACAGCAAAACTCTTGTCATTTTCTGATCTCAAAAAGATTTTACATTTCACCCTAAATGTAGTGTTTGCTGTAGGCTTTTTATAGATCCTTTTCAAGTTAAGAAAGTTCATTCTATTGCCAGTTTGCTGAGATTTTCTAAAATTATGAGTGCATGTCAAAATTTATTTTAAAATGTCTGCATCCATGCAGATGATCATACAACTTTTCTCTTTTATCCTGCTGATATGATGAATTATATCAACTGATTTGCAAATGTTAATTTGACTTTACATTCCTGGAATACACTCAAATTGCCATAATATGTTTCTTATAATTTTCCAGATTAAATTTGAATTATTCTTAGAAGTTTTATATCTATGTTCAAGAGTAAGAGTGAGCTGTAATTTTCCCTTCCCTTGGTGTCCTTCCCAAGTTTTGATACCAAGCTTACACTGACATCTTAAAACTAATTCTGAAATTTCTCCCTTCTACACTCTAGTCTCTCTTAGAATTTGCAAACTATTGAAAATGTTATTCTTTGTTTTTTAAAACCCACTTTTAAACTGTTTGAACCTGAAGTTTTATTTGTAAGTTTATAATTACTTTTCAATTTCTTTATAAATGAAAGGATATTAATGTTTTATATTTCTGCTTCAGTCATTTTGTTAAATTTGTACTTTACTACAAATTTAACAATTTTATAAAACTTCTAAATTCACTTAAAATATTTGCTTATTTTTTTTAATGACTGATTATATGATTTTTTTAAAGATTTTATTTATTTATACATACAAGAGCTGGGGTCCAGGGCGGTGAGAGGATTCACCAAAGACAGAATGGGGAGCAGCAGAACAGGCAGACTGACTGAAACACACTGCTGAGGGGAACAGTGGGCAAGGCAGGAGAGGTCTGCTGTGCCATGTGGGTCCCCTCCCTGGCCGGAGGCAGGGATTGAACTTGTGCTACAGTGGCCGCGGTTTGCTTCATAGTGTGTTGCTTAACCCACTGCACCACCAGAAAGGCCCTGACAGTATGATTTTACTTAAGTCTCCTTGAGCATTCCAGTTACTGCTTATTTGTTACTTTTGAACAAACCTAGAAAAAAGTGTGAAGGCACAAACCCTTTTGCAGTTAGCTACTTACTGTATATTACTATTTCAATTATTAAGTGCCCTATTTTTTTCTCTTTGATATTTTCATTTTTTTCTTTCCTACGCATAATTGTAGACTCCGAATTATGGCTTACCTGAAGATTGTAAACATATTTTTAGAAACTAGAGGGAAAGATATTCCAGTTATATCGTGGTGGAAAGGTTTGTAACATTATCACCTGCAGTAACATGGAAAGTAGAAATTCCAATGAATTAAGGAATATTATGAATTAATATTTACAAGCAAAATGTTGACGTTTTGCTGATTAGAATAAAATGCAAAAGAAAATAGACAAATTGTGGGAAGCAGTGTTAATCACAAAGTCACTAGGAATGGAAATTTGAAAACT
The DNA here is from genome assembly GCA_019455555.1 of Galemys pyrenaicus. NCBI lineage: Eukaryota > Metazoa > Chordata > Mammalia > Eulipotyphla > Talpidae > Galemys > Galemys pyrenaicus. Next base: position 3,240,438 of record JAGFMF010012281.1, on the reverse strand, counting down.
CTCAGACCCTCAAGATGACAAATAATGTTAAAATTAAAAAGTGAACTCCAAGTAAAGGTCAAATCCATGGTGATGTCAGAAAATGTAATCTACAGATGAAGCTAAAAGTAGGGTCATACAATCTTCCATTTAACCTCAGAAAGATCAAGTTCAGAAAGATAACCCAGAATACCATTCAAATCACAAGTGATCCTTTTTAAAAGATTAAGGGTATAACTCAAAGATCCTCTCAACTAATCAACAGGACCTCTTAAAAAGCTTACAGTCTTACTTGAAAAGGGTTTGGATATTTGGTTCTTGTTTTATGGAATCAACCACTAAGATATTCAAAGGAAACCCATTCCAATTTTGAGCAAATTGTATTAAGAGAAATATGATTGGCTTGGTTTAAAAGATTCAGAAACAGTACACCAGGTAAAGGTATTGGACCTCCCAAAATTTTACTGGCAAGAAGTGAGCTGAGTAAACTACTTGACTACATTTCATGAAAAAGAATGGAATAAATGGGTGTGCAGTATTTTTTTCAGGCTTTGAAACCTAATCACGGGACATCCAATATTTTCTCAAATAGATATGGAATTTACTGTGGACCAGCCACTACTTTGTGGGTCCCATTCTCCTCATTTTTGAACAGGAATGTCTATTGCAATTATCCCACCATTGTATGTTGGATATGTGGGAGACAAATAACTTTCACCTTACTTCTACAAATTTACAGATAGAGACATCTAGTAGAAGAGTTATACTTCAAGAACTACACTGAGGTATGTCACCCATATCTGGACCTGACTCATTCTGAATTTTAGTTGAGCTTATGATAGAAATAAAATTTTATGATCCTTGAGAGGGTATATATGCATTTGTAGGTTAGAGGGACAGATATCATTAGGGTTCAGAAAGAATATTGTACTAGGTAACTTTTAAGATGGTACCCTGGTAAGTATATCCTTGTGTAAGCCCTTCTTGACTGTGGACTGGATTTAGTGACTTGTTTTTATTTCTAGGATGTGAAAGAATGATGGGATGTCACATGTGAAAGTATTTTTCAAAAAATATCGTGACTTCTGTCATGAGCACCCTCTCCTCTTACTCTCTTGGCCACTTGCTCTGAGGACACCTGCTGTCATTCTGTGAAGTTCACTATGGAGAAGTCCACGTGGCAAAGAATTTATGTCAAGTCAAAAGTGAGAAGCTACCTGAAGTTTACCACAGCACAACAGTGATCTTGGAAATAGATTATCTCTCCTTGGTCAAACCCCAAGATGATTCCAGTCCTGGCCCACACATTAATTGCAACCTTGTAGAAGATGCTAAACCAGAGGTTCCACTTATGCCATTCCCTGTTCTTGACCCAAAGAACCCAAAAACTAATAAATATATATTTTAAGTCACTAAATATTCAGTAACTTGCCATTGAAGAGTAAATAACAAATACACCTAGTCTAATTCCAGATAACTGATAATATTGTTTTATCATCTAGAATATATTAATTCTTGGTAATGTTACATGAATATTTTAAAAAAAACACATAGACATTCTGCAGTTGAATAGCTTTTGAATCTATGGAAACCTGTTATTGTCCCTTCAAATTCTGCTACCCATCCATTTCCTTCTTCCTGTCCCATAGGATTCCAACTAAGCATTTATTAAAACTATCACCCAATTCATTTATTCTCTCTTTACTGGTTGAATCTATTCATAAAACCATCCACTAAGTTTAATATTTTACCTATTACATTTTTAAATTCCAGAATGTCTGTCTGTCAGTAACGACTCCAACATCCTAATCCCAGGTTCTCCAGGTTCGTGGTCTCTCTCTCTCCCCCCAACCCCGGAACTCCCTCTCACCTTCTCTCCCTCTCTCATTCTCTTTTGGTTCATGGTCAGGTTGCTGCTTATCTCCAAGTCTCAGTCAGATAAATTAACCTGTTTCTGGGTATTATCTTTTCAAATTGCATTTATAAATAAATCTAGGGTTTCACAGATGTTTAATGTTTATTTTTTCGAGGTAACTGGAGACACCCATACTCTAGGGTATACTCTGAGGTCAGTGCTTGAGATGTCATACTCATGAAGGTATTATCCCTCAGTTGTAACACTTGGGGACCCTCACCCAAAATTGAGGTGGTTTGCCCTCTTTTAGCAGGCCCTGGATATCACTCCTATTGTCTTAGTCCAAAGAGGTTTATAAAGTAATGCTTATTCTCTCCCTCATGGATCAGTATTTGCCCTTTGGAGAACAGAGGGCCAATACCAATATTAACTTCTTAGACCACTGTTCTGCCTCAACCACAATATAGATGACTATGTGATTTCTAAAACACTCAAAGGAGGTTCTTCCTGATCATTCAAAGGCAAAGGGACAAGAACTAATATTTGTGAGGAACTACTCCCTGCCTAACTTATTATATGGCATCTCATCTACCCATTTTTTTTTTAAAGATTTATTTATTTATGCATACAAGCACTGGGGTACAGGCCAGAGGTAAGGGGGGGTGAGAGGATTCACCACAGAGAGCGGAGAGCAGAACAGTCAGATCAACGGAAGTACACTGCTGAGGGGAGCAGCGGGCACAGCAGGAGAGGTCTGCCGCACCATGTGGGTCCCCGCCCTGGCCGGCAGCAGGGATCGAACTCATGCTGCAGTGGCTGCGGTTTGCTTCATAGTGCGTTGCTTAACCCACTGCGCCACCAGGGAGGCCCTACCCATTATTTTAAAACAGAGATCTATAAAACAATTTTTGTCTCTATTTTTACATATGAAAAGTGGATAAGATTCACAGTGATTAATTACCTTTCTAGGATTATAGTCAGGAAAAAGCAGCAACAGAATTTGTATTCCAAGTATGTCTGATTTCAAAGACCCAGTTTCTATTATGCTCTCTATTATTGCTATCTCATTGCTTATCTTTAGAAAGTAGAAATATTTTTAATATTCCATATGCAAAGAATACAATAAGCAACAGTTCAATCTGCAGGGACCTATACTATTTATTTGTCCTAAGGCTTCAAAACTAAAAATCATTTAATAACTATCTCTCTCTATATATATACACATATATATATGTATGTATGTGTATATATATAGGAAGAGAGAGATGAATCTTGTGTAACAAAAAAAAAGGATGCAATACTTGTTTTCGTATCTATGTGTGTGTATATATATAGAGAGAGAGAGAGAAAGAGAGAGAGAGACTATATATAGTGTGTATATACACACACACAATTCTGGTAAACTGAAATTTCTGCTTCTTTTGACATGTGCATTCACACTAAAGGAGTGACAAAGTTATAACTGTAGCTGGTCAGAACTAATCAGTGCCCATGCTACTCAAAATAATGGTTTGTTAATTGTTACCAGTACAGGAGAAAACGGCCAAATGTTGAAAGCAAATATTCAGAAGCTGTATGGCAATCTGCCATAGTCACAATGTCCAAGAATGTGTGGTTCTCAAAGTGTGGGCCCTGGACCAGCATCATTTGTGAAATAATAGAGATTAGGGGGAAAAAGTCAGCAATTTCTGTGGTCCCACTACAAAGTTACTAAGTCAGAAACTCAGGACAGGACCCAACAATCTGCTTTGAAAATCCTTACAGGATGATTATCTGTAAGTGTGAGAACTACTGCTTCAATAATTTGAACTGGATTAAGTTGTTTTTTTTTTTTTTTTAAGATGTTCCAGTATGACAGTGATGGAGCATTTCTTAGGTGATTTTCATAATGCTAAACTGACACCACTAAAATAGAATAAAACCTGTAACTGAAATATAACTTTTTTGTCATAGTTGGTACTATCAATTGAAAAAAGAAATGCCACCTATCACATTTAGTATGACTTTTTCTTTTTAATCTCTGCTTTCACTTATATTGTCTTCATAACTTGGAGCAACATAGAGTAAACTCAACCCTCAAGGTCAATTCTCTTCCCTTTATAGGATGGGGCCATCTTTCCATTGTGTATTCTGGGTGTTGACTGGCCTCTTGTCTACTTCTCATTGCATCCTTCTTGCTTGTTCTACCCCCTCCAATTGCTATTTAAAACGGTAATTACTTCACTTTTTAAAAATCATATTAAAACTAATTTTTAAATTTTTGTAACACTCTTGAAGTTCTATAGTGTATCCCTTCGGTTATTTGATGGAAGTTTAGAATAGAAAAATTTAGGATTGAAGCTTCACCAGGCAAGAAACTAGAGATGGGAGTAGACATGATTACCAATCATTAACCACTTGTGGAAGATCTGCAGGCAAAGACCTATGAGAAATCTACAGGCAAAGATGGAAACTGAGTTAGGGACATGGGGAAATGTCCAGGATCATCAATCCTTACAGATTAACCAACAGACTTTAGAAAAGGTAAACCCTACATAGATAAATTCCATAAATGCCTGATTCCCTCACACACACCCGCACACACAAAGAACAAATCAGAGAGTCTCTTTAATATTACTCTCAAACCGCACATCCAACTGATAAAGGTCTTTGAGTTTCTTAAAGAATGGCCATTACCTGGTATATTCCCTACACCACAACGCAGTCATAGAAAATAGATGCCCAAAACCCAGCCCTCAGCAGTGTAAGCAGGTCTGCATGCTGGCCCAGAACATTAACTGTCAGCTCCAAAGGTCCTGAGTAAAAATCTCAGGGGCCTGGGGGAAGGCTCCCAGGAAGGATCCCATCTTGTCCATGAGGCAGGGCGCTAACCTTCAGCCTTATCCTGCCCTTTCTTTGCTCTGAAATGTTTGTGTTTGATTCTCACCTTCTATTCCCTTAGTGGAAATCCCATTATCTCTAACAGCTGTGTGCCTAGAAAAGACATGAATCTTGTGTGACAACAAAAGGATGCCATACTTGTTTTTCCAGGTAGCCTTAGGCAAAACTGTTTTATCTCACTTTTCTCATTTAGAATATAAAGACTTAAGCTCTGGGCAGAAAGAGGGTAGGTACTTTAGGGTAGGAAAATTTTGAAAGAAGGAATTAACTCTCTACAGAAGGAAGTTTATAATGACATAAAAAAAAAAAAAAACAGGCTGGACCAAAAAAGTACAAATTTGCCACTAAAACATTATTTACAATTTACCATTTGTAGATAAATTCATAAAGAAAAACAGGAAGGTAACATACACTGTATAAGCTTTGAAATTGATTTCAGAAGCATCAGTGCTCACTACAAAAGAACTTCACAGTTTAATTAGGATGGCTCAAATCCAGCATCTATATTTAGGATAAGCTGGAAATTACAGTGTAGAAATGAGAATTATCCAGCAAGTCTAAATGAGAGAAAAAAAATCTATTAAAAAAAACACAGCTTTTTTCTCAGTTAATCATAAAATATTTTAACTTTTGTTTTTCAGCGGACACACACTGAATAATCTCGATGGATTTTACCTGTTCCGTTTAAGAATGAGTTTTTACTAAAATTCTTTAAATAAGAATTTTTTAAATCTGCTTTTATATCTACTACTCAAATTCTCCTTAATACCTGTATTATCTGCTTAAGTAAAGAAAATCTTGGCATTTGACTTAAGACATATCATAGGCATCTCATTAAAATTCAGAATGTATATAAACATATTTTATGCCGTTAATATTTTGGCTTCTTTTTTTAAGTGATTGGCAGAGTTCTCATGGCACTATATCATTAATTCCTTAAATATTCCTGTTTTCTTCTCATCATTGGTATGTCATCAAATAAATTAGTTCAAATTCAAAATGTGACAGAAAGAACCATATGATTTTTTTTTTTTTGCAGGAAATGTTTTAAATTATTTTCAACAAGTTATATTTGCTGAACATCCAATCATTTGTTAAAGAAGCACAAGATTATTGATGACCGTAATTAAGGTTTTGGGTGCTGCACAACATATTTTACTTCTCTTTCTCGTCTTGCAGTGACCTGGGTCTGGGCTGAAATATGCTGGTCAGTAATTTCCTTAAAAGCAGTTTAAATGCTCTAAATAATATACTGCAACATTGTTAAGAAAGTAAATCTCTCTAGAGAGCCAATCACAGCAGCAAAGATGTTCTAATGCATGAGAACTATATGCCAGACAGACACAGAGAGAAATTAGAATTGCAGCAACAGAGTCTGAAATTCCTTCAAATTAAAATTACCTGCCTCAACTGAAGGTTTAATTTTAAATTATAAGGAAGCAGCTACTCCAGGTAAAATAACTCTTACCCAATTTTAACTAATAAATACACTGTAGATATTCAGTTTAGAGCCCAAGTGTTCCAATCATATACTAATGAGTTAGTTTCTCTCTATTGTTATTTTGCAATAGTTCAAACAAAGACCTTTTCTATTATTCTAATATCAAGCTCTCAGTCTGTTAGCAGGGAGAATGAGGGTTGTTCCAAACACCCCAAACCTGCCTGTTCTAAATGGATTCCACCAACCACCACATAAAGACAAAGCATACTCTAGTGCATAAAACCATCACTAGAAAATAACTTTAATACAATTTGAGTGCAATCAAGAGAAGAGAAAGAATGTAGTTAAAATAGTTTCCAATTAAATACCCAAAGTTATCCATTCCCTCATGGGTAAATGTCCAACCGAACAGGGTTGGCCAAAGCAGGGCCACTGAGACCTGAAATGCTAAGGCACCTTTTGGTGGGGACACATAGGAAAGAGGCAGAAGGGGCCAGGCAAGTCTGGAAGGAAGGGGCAAAATAAAAATACAATTCAAGATAAAGAGTTTCATTGTCAGCCTTCCTACCTGTCTCTCACTCACGTCTCTTCCAAGTGTCTCCTTTCATGGCGCCCCAAATCTCTGGTTCCAGTCCAAGGCAAGAAGCAAGTGTGGCTTCTTCACATGTCTTTCTGCTCCATGTGCCTCCTCCCGTCTCCTCCTGGTCCTCTTCTTTCCTTCCTCAGCTTTCTCCCCCAAGTTCTTTTTATTTTCTCCTCGCTGCTCAGCTCCACCCTTCCCTGGGTGAGGCAGGGAACCTGGAACCTTCCCCTTCTATGGATTTCACACTGTTATAATTCAGTGCCAACATCCAAGTTTCGTAATGGCCTGAAATTCACCAGACTTCAACTTTGAGATCCAGTATAGCTAGGCTGAGTTTGTTTGCTTGTATGTTAATGTTTCAACTGCAATACAGGACAGGCACACCAATTGTGCGAAGGATAGTTATTTATGTCCCAGTGTGAATACACTGAGTTTAAATATGATTCAGTAACTTGGTGCCAAAGCTTAATGTGGTAGATTCTACTTCCAAGCAATGCTGTTATTCCCTGTACTGTGACTGTTCCTGCTTGATGTCTTTAATGAAGCAGTTTAGAAAAATACAACAGATCTGTCCAAAGTTGCCTGATATAGGCATGAAAACATGAATCCTTGTTTTCCTGAAAATGTCTTAGAAATTGAAGGTGAAGCCAACAAATTCATCATTATCATTTGTAGGGAAAGCAGGGAAGCAGAATTGGAGAAAGGTTGAAATATGGCTGATATAAACATCTTGGGCTTTTAGCAAAGTCACAAAAACAGCCTGAATGTCTTTTAGCTTATTTCAACTCAAAAACCACAGTCTCCAACTAAAACTTTTCTTGCACTTCCCCATAATCTGAAAGAGAATTGGTGGTATCTATGACAAGACAGACAAATCAGGCTGTTTGAACCTTGTTTGCCATCTTCACTGTGGGCCTGAGCAGACCCCAGGGAGAAGGTTATGGGCAAGAGGAACAGTTAGCAGACTTGGAGCTGTTCAGTTTTGAATGAGCTGACACTGCAATGGCTGGCAAGCCCCAGGAAAATGCAGAAAAAGCTAAGGGAGTAAAATGGCAAGGTCAGTTACATGCAGAGACTCCTTTAAAAGCAATGCACTTAACACCACCATCAGGAGGTCTTTACTGGGAGAGATTTATGAAGATAAAAAACAAAAACCTCCTCTGAGCTTTTTTTGTTAATGATCAGAATCTAATAAAGTCTCAGATCTATCATCAATTTCCATGCCCAATCAGCTGAATCCAAAGTGCATGACTCTACAGGACAAAGTACCCACCTTCTTCAACAAATTATTGGCAGGAAGAAGAAAGTAATCAAAGAGAGTTAATAGGAAGGGAAGGGGGAACTGCTTTACAAGACACCTAGAAGACAAAGCAATGAAACACACTCAAATTGTGTTTGTGTGTGTGTGTCTGTCTTGATTCAGACAAACCAGAAGCAAAAGAGTAAATAAATAAACCCAAAACATTTCTGAGACAATTGGGTAGATCCTAGATCTCAGATGACATTAGGGAATTATAGTTAATAGGACTTGAATCTAAAATGATAATTTGACAATACTGAGGTTTATTTTTAAAATAAATAGCATCTATTAAGGTAAATAGGACCCACTAGTGAAATAATAGAGTATCAATGATTCATTTTTGAATATTCCAAGAGAAATATGGGGGTGAGAATAGATAAGAGGAAGAATTTTGGTATTTGTGGCATCCAGGGAATGGGCACGTGGGAACGTTATTTTACTGTTCTTTATTCTTCTATATTTCAAAATAAAGGTTTTTAACATCTCAATTTGTAGGGGAAATAACTGATAATTCTGAGCTAAGTATGGTACTATTTAAAAATAGATTTTTTTTAAATTAATCCTATGGCTGATTTTCTTGACCTTATTCCTTTCTCTTCATACACAGAGACACACAGTGACCACGTCAGTTGCTCCCCGGGCCACATATGTGGTTGTAAATACGATCCATCAAATCCTACAAAAGAAAACTGGCTTTTGAAACAACAGCTTTATTTAACAAAGCATTTGCCATACCACTTTGAGAGTTTAGTAATTTAGGGCTACATTTTGCCTTTTCTGGTTAAAAGGTTTTCTTAGTGTAGAGAGTCAGTCATGTACATTTTCCTCTTCATTCATTTCTACAACATGAAAAAGAGTGAACACACCCTAATATATTTCTCCATAACTCAGAGGGAAAGTGAACCATCTTTGTAATAATGTGACATCATATCTGAACTTTGGGAGTCACATTAACATTCTGTATTCAAATTCCCAAAAAAGAGCCCTGATAATAAGACTTCATTTATATGTCCAAGATGTAAAACAAACTAGCATACTCGCATGAAGTTGGGTTCTACTCAGCTTTGGTTGTTTGAATTCCACGAGAACAATAACTCTCGATAGTTCTACTACTGCTTTGCAAAAGGTTAGCAATATGGAAGACGAGGAAAATATTCCAAAGGGGCAAAGACATTAAAGTTATTTTACACTGAATTTTTAAAAATCCACTAAAAATAGCTACACAAATATTTCTCTCCTAAAGCATTTCTTGGATTTTAGTACTTTGCTTTATTTGCGTCGGAGGCAGTGGTCTTAAGTACCAAATATCATCAGTGCACTAATAATCTCATTAATAATGTATTTAATGTTTCTGAAGCAAGAAGGTCACTTTAAGTGATTAAAAGGTGCTAAAAAAAAAAAAATCATTGAATTTACTTCAGTTTTCCCCCAAGCTGTCATTTTCCTCACCCCAAGAGAAGGGTTTTGGTTTCAGGAAATGCCACATCTCTGAAGATGCGCTTATGCAGAGACCAGGAAGCTCTGTGACTGGCCTCACAGTTAAGTGTGGAACTGATCTATCATCACCAGGGGCAGGGCTCTGCACTATAACCTGGGAGCAATTACCAGCTGGATCTTCTACTAACTTGGGGAGCAGAACATTTTAAGCTGTCCAGTTTTCTCAGTTTAAAAATGGCTTTAAATCATATAGCATTGGCTGCAAAGGTTTGGCTATTAGCAAAATGCTCAGGGAAAAATAATTGGGCAGAACACCACCCTCCCCCCCTCCCCCCGCCACGTTCACCCCACTGGAGTGTGTTCCATGAGCCCTCTACCCACACACACATCTGGGTGACATTCAGTTTCCATCAGGCAGGAGCAACAGGCTTTCTATGTGGCGTCCCCACAACCCCCATCTACCTTTGGGATTCTGGGTCTTGCACTTTGTTCTGGCTAGAAAACCTCCCTGCTCCGCATGGCCTGCAAACTCCAGCTTCTTTCTTACATAAGCTTCACCCTCCTGCCAGCAGAAAGCCTTTTTTTTTTTTTTTTTTCAAAGACTTATCCACCTATGCATACAAGAGCTGGGGTACAGGCCAGAGTGTGGGCAGTAAGAGGATCCACCAGAGACAGAGTGGGGAGCAGAACAGGCAGACTGACCAAAACACACTGCTGAGGGGAGCAGCAAGCGAGGTAGGGGAGGCCCACTGAGCTATGTGGGCCCCCTCCTTGGCCTGCAGCAGGAATTGAACTTGGTTTGCTTCATTGTGTGTTGCTCAACCCTCTGCACCATCAGGGAGGCCCAGGAAGCCTTTCTTTACCATGGCTCCTGAGAAAGTGAAGTGCCTCCAAATGTCTCCTTATGATTCTTGGTTTTCCAATATTTATTGGTGAGTGAGAGTAATTGCTTAGTAAATACTCCCTCAGGCTAAGTTCTAGCAGGGAGAGAAACAGCCTGTCTCTTTTGCAATAGCCATGTGTCTGGCACACAGTAGGTCCTGAGTGACCATGCATGACAGGAATTTGCAGTCTACAGAGCTATTCCCTTTTATAGGAGGGTCAGCCCATGATCCTGTGGGACAGAGACTGGAAGGTGACAGGTATGTGAGGAGACCTCCAGAAGGAAGTGCTTTTCTCCATATTGGCAGTGTTTGTAGAGACACACCCAGAGCAACAACAGTCGTGGCTTCTGGAGAGTTTACAGTGTGTCCAGCCCTCTCAGGCAGTCATCGTGTGCTTATACTTTTAATCCTTAAAGCAATTCCCACAATCTAGGAATTACAATTCGTTCCACTCTACGGATGAGAAAACTGAGATCCAGAGTAGTGACATGAGCATCCAAGGCCACACAGCTGTGAGTGATGAAGTCAGTCATGGGAGAACATGGGCCATAAGGCCTCTGCCCTTCCACCAGGACCTGCCCCAGGGCAGCACCCTCAGGGCCTCTGATGTGCAGTTCTACCCACAACTGGAGACATAAATAAGGAGACAGAAAGACAGACAAACTTGCCTTCTCCTACACTATATGCTAAGCATCTGCCTTTTATCGGTCTTTCCTTAAATGTATAGAATAGGGCTACAGGTTAATTTCCAGTAAGTCATGGTTGACTCTTCAAAGGGGAGGCGACTGGCCGGGCGTACTGCAAAGGTGATGCCTGAAGTCCAATTGCCAGACAGCTCTAGTCACTAAGAGTTCATAGTGAAAACACTTAGCAGAGGACTCACTATTCTTACAGGAATATTCATTGTTTTTACAGGGATGCTTGTTACGAGAATGGGAGCTGTGCACATTTTGACAAGTCACTTAGCTCTCTGTCTCCATTCATGCCTCTGCGCAATGGGATTAATGCGAGCACCTGCATCGCGTGAATGTTGGGAGGGTAAAATGAGTAACCGACTGCAGGTGTAAACCTGCATGGTCATCATTCCACAGGTGTGCCTGGTGACACTAATACGGGGACTAGTATGGTAGTAGCTCCTGTGACGTGGGCATAGGCTGCAAGGCGAGAACTTTTCCTCCCCTGGCTTCCTGGGAGCACAGTCTTTGAATGTCACCATTTAAAACCACACTTCCTCTGACACTTCCACTTCCATTGTGAGTAGCCTTCCACCTTTGGCTTCAGTCATTGTTGTTTTTCTTCTCAGGAAGGGTGTCCCTGTCTAGCAAATGAATATAGCAGTTGTAGCTGAGAATAACTTTGGGGTTTTAGAAAAGGAGAAACAAGACAGGGGAGCAGCAAGAATGTAACTGCTGCAGTAGGAAGTCCTTTCACTTCAGAAACTGGACTCTAAGTCAGTGGTAGAGGAGTGGGGATCCCCTACTGCTATTCAGCCTCTCTCCTAACTCCCCTCCCCACCCTCCCACCATGGCCAGCTTTTGCCCACAAGGCCAGTGGAGAGCCCCTCCACTGAGATGTCAACAGAAGGCAGACCCAGGCCGATGACAGCCACAGGGAAGAAAACATCCAGCCCAAGGCACTGGCAGCGGGGCTCCAGCCTGAAGCACTGTCCTTTCTCCCAGTCAGAAAGACCTGATAAGCAAGTCAGTCCTCCCTCCTGCCTGCATGCAATTAGCCATCAACAAGCTCTGGGAGTCTGTATGCAAATGTATCCATAATGCAACCTTAGTTATTTTCCATGGCCATGATTTTGTTTTTAAAAAACCTCAGCCGGGGATAGAAATATCTGAGACAAGGTGGCCTCTGCTGACCAACGGGTCACCAGAGGGTTCCTGGTCACAAACCACTATCCATTAATCACCCTGACAGGAGCAATTACAAAGCAGACCTTCTACAAAGAGAATGGTGCACTTCCCCGCTACATGTGAACTGATGAGGGAATGGATAATTGGAAGCATTTTTGGAAAAACAAATACTATAATCCCCAGTTCCCTTTAATTATAAATATAAGCAGGTATGCATTTCCTCCATCCAGTCAATAAATATTTATAAGCTATGGCATAGTAAGGGAGAACGTTTTTAACAAACACAGGAATAAGAGGAGTAGAGAAGCATTTAAGCTTCAAGCATTGAAGGGGAAAAAAATTAAAAAAAAAAACAAATTCAAAACTTGTTCTTGGTTTCCAAGTGACTTGCAACAAATTGGGAAGGTCACTCACATATAAGTGGAAAAATAAATAGCAATGTAAGCTTATATATGTTAAATGTTGAGTGATTATACCAGTGAATTTCGATATAAGAGCTTGAAGGATAAGAAAGACTACCAATAGAGAGGTTTCGGGAAGGGGCACCGTCATCAGGGCTGGAGAGACTGGAGGAACAGAGGGGAGAGAGAGTCCACAAGTAAAAAAGTAAAATTTGTTGGGTAGGTCACACTGGATTTAAAGAAGAAATTATGTCAGGAAACTGAAAAATAATAAATTAGGTAGATTGCAACTATAGTGTGAACGGATTGAATCCCCAGCAACGTATCAGATTATTCTCTGTGTTCGCTAACAAGAGAGACTGACTGAGTAAAAAGGAAAAAAAATAAAGATTATTTATTGGGGGATGTCAGGGTGTCTTCCGATGGGATAGATCTGAGCAGCCAAGGCCCAAGATGGGCAGCACAGGGTTCATTCTGAGAAGCTAAGTACCAAGAGTTCGTAGGATAGTGTTCTTCATGGGGCCCATTTCCCATGACTTTGGATCTCCATGTCTCTCTATTTCAGATCTCATAATCTTTGGAAACAGTATCTTCTGCAAGCATTGGTTCAAAAGCTTGCATGCTGTATGGGCAGCTATAGCCCAGGGCCACGGCAACGGCCCTCCTATTAATGGGGACCCTCCCTCAGGAAGGGGAAATAGTTGTGACACACACACCATCCAGAAAATCTACTGTTAAATAAATATCTCCCAGATGCCAGGCAATTGTTATGAAATCACATCAACTAATTTGGGGGTTCAGGCTGAAATGGAAATTGCAAAGATGTACAGCAGGAAAAAAACGATAAAAACAGAACTATAAGAATAGTCTATCTGTGAAATGCCCTTTGGATTTTTTTTAAAGATTTATTATTTTTTTAAAGATTTATTTATTTATGCATACAAGCACTGGGGTACAGGCCAGAGATGTGGGGGTGGTGAGAGAATCCACCAGACAGAGCAGGACACAGAACAGGCAGATTGACGGAAATACACTGCTGAGGGGAGCAGCGGGCGAGGCAGGAGAGGTCTGCTACGCCATGTGGGTCACCTCCCTGGCCGGTGGCAGGGATCGAACTCGTGCTGCAGTGGCTGCAGTTTGCTTCATAGTGCGTTGCTTAACCCACTGCGCCACCAGGGCGGGCCCGGATTTTTTTTAAAGATTTATTTACACATACAAGAACTGGGGTACAGGCTAGAGGTGCAGGGGTGGAGAAAGGATTCACCAGAGACAGAGTGGGGAACAGAACAGACAGATTGACTGAAACACACTGCTGAGGGGAGCAGCAGGCAAGGCAGGAGAGATCTGCAGCGCCATGTGGGTCCCCTCCCTGGCTGGGGATCAAACTCGTGGTGCAGTGACTGTGGATGCTTCATAGTGCTGCAACTTAAGCCCTTGTACCACAAGGGAGGCCTGCCCTTTGAATTTAAAGATAGAACTGACTTGAGGTCAGAACTATTTGTGCATGTGAAAGCCATGTCCTCTTGTTCCCCTCCCCATACATTCTGATGCCATGGGTCCAGGGTGAAGTCCAGAATTGGTGTTTAAGGAAAGCTCTCCAGCGTACTCAGGCGCCACTGAGGCAGGAGACCAGACAAGTAGTCCTACCAACCAGCATGAGAAGCTGGCAGACAGACAGAGGAAATATGCCACATACAAATGATGTTGTCAATTCAGGCTCTATTTGGGTATGGAAAATAGTGCCAAAGGAAATGTTGAGGTGATCCTAACCATTCCAGGTTCAGGAAAAAGGGACAGTATCATCAAACAGTGCAAAAAAAAAAAAAGGCAGAAAGGGACATTGGGCCCTATAGATTTTGCACTTAAGTCCTAGCAAGACATCTGAGCAAGGAAGGGGGGTCAGGAGGGCCAGAAGGAGATAAACAGGGTACCTGGAGGTTACAATTTACAAATGGTTAACAGTGTATGAACACAATCTATTCAAAATGAAATTATAATATTAAGATAATAATAAAATCTAAACAGTATTTCAAGGATGCTTCTGGATACAGATTTAACTAGCCATAGGTACTTTCATGAATATTATTTTATTTAACCTTCACAATTAACCTGTCATGGAACTGAGCCTCAAAGCTCTATTATGTAAATTATTCAAAGTAACTTACATGTATGGATGGAGACGTGCAAAATCTGCACCCAAATTTTTGGGCTCCTGAGTTCTTTCCATGACATCCAGTTACCTCTTCTAATTAAAAATAAACAAAAAGACCTACACAGTAAGTAAGTAGGATGAAAACATACATTGTTATTGACACTTTGATATGTATATATATACGCACATATATAAATTAATAGCCAAATGGATTACTGTTCTGCTTCTTAAATCTTGAAAATCCAAGTGAATTGAAGAGTTCAAAGACAATGGACATGCAAATTCATAGCACTGGAGGCAGTGAAGGGAGTGTTTTTAATTCCTCTCTATCATTGCTCCATAGGCTGGGTGCAATTTTGGTTCAAGGTCTTTTATTTGGGGCTCAACTTGCAAAAAAGGCAGTTCCTTTTCTTCTCCCTATTTGAATAATTCCACAGTGACACCTGCTGGGAGAAAGAACTGCTGAGTCCCTGGTCCCCTGCAGGCACTCTGGGCTCTGTGAGGAGCTTCAAGCAGGGTGGGGGCCAAGCCTATTGATGCCCCCCCCACCACCACCCCACATGCAGCTGCTATGTATCATGAGAGTGCAATTCTACCCAAATGATTAATATCCAGATTCCTGTGCCCCTAAGAGCTAGTCTGAAGTTCCAGCCAGGTCCCAAAGCAGCAAGACACCCAAAAGACTGGCAAATAAAGGGGACATCCTGTAATAGGTTGGTTCCAGGAAAAGGGGAAGTTCCCAAAATCCTGGTTCCACCCTAAGTGGGTGGAGCTAAAGATAAAAAAATTTCTACAGAGAAGAGAGAAGGGAAGAAGGGAAGATGGAGAACAGCAAGGAGACCTGAATGAGGCACGTGGAGTAGAGGGATATGTGAAGAAACTGTGCTTGCTTTTTGGTCTTGGACTGGTTGGAACAGATGTAAGTGAGAGACCCGTGGGGAGGTTAGCAATGGCAGCTTTTATTTTGATTTTGATTTTGCTCTTTTCCTCCCAGATTTGTCTGACTCTTTCTGACCCTTTTCTATGGGTCTCTACTGAAAGGTCCTTTAGATGTGTGCCAGGTTTTTGGGCCTTGCTTTGGGCCAATCCTATTTRGCTGAACTTTTACCCTCAAGGAGATGGGTAACTTTGAATGCTTAACTTAGTAACTATAGTCTTTGTTCTTTCTTTATTGTACCCTAGTTGTATTAAAGTCCCTTTCCATTAAAAGTTTTGTATGTTTGTCTTAATGCGGCGGATGGCAGAACCCATTCAGAGAGGGCAGGCTTGGGAGTTCTGAGTGCTCCTCTCCCTGTCCTGTAACAATCCTACGACTCCTTGTCTCTGAATGTTCTAGCTACCTCTTCCGCTTCTGCCAGTAGTCATTGGTTTTCTCCGCAAGGCACCATCACTGCCGCCACTGTGTTACCGTACTTAATATCAAAGTAAAATTGAAAAGAGTCCCCTGGCATAACTGAGAAGAACACGACTTCCGCAGAAAGTGCCAAAATATTTTAGAAATAAACGCAGACAACAGAGTTGTTGCATATTTCACTAGGCAGGATAGTGATCTATGTGATGTATTTTTAACTGTGAGAAGTGATGGGGGAAACCACTTAAATATAATGTGAATTGAAGATTTGTCAGTTATGGAGTTCCTGCAGTGGCAGAGCAGAAAAACGTTATAAAAATTAAGGGATTACCAATAGAGAAGGTCTAAAATTGGAGTTCTTATTTCAGTCCTGACTCCCCCTATGGCTGGGAATTTTCTGCTTTCTGGGAAAATTCTACTTTCTTGGAAAGGGTTTGGAGATTTCTTTTTCCTGTCAAGTGTTCTTTTTGTTTTCACACCTTAATTCATTTTCGGTTTCACCCTTCAGCTCTCTATTTCAGCCTATCTGCTGCCCTCATCCAGTATCCTCCCACTCTCTGCCACAAACTATTCGGGAGACCCAGGTACACCCTTTATTCGCTTCAGTTTCTACCCCACTTAGATGATGGTTCAGTATTGTTCCTTTGGAACCAAACTGAACATTCATTAGCCCTGCATCTCCTCCACAGAACAGTGATATTGAAATAAATAGTCTTTTATTTCTCCCTGGAATATGTGTTGAGGTCACAGAACCAGGAAAAGGAGCATCTTAGGCTGTGGTTACGTCACATTTAGGCACATACCTTCCCAAAAAGGTGCAGCTAAGTGTATGACTATCTATTTCAAACTACCTCTACCTGCACCCTAATCCTCATCACCCTTCGGGACGTGCTCAAAAGCCTTGGAGTAAATTCCTAGGTTTTCAAAAATTTCTTTATTGATGAAATGAGCCCTCTAGTGGCAACTTTGCAAGTTACAGCCTCTATTTTTAGGATTTTTGAGGCTGCTGGTTCTCTTCTAAAGACACATCCGATGTCTCACTAAAGTAGATATAAATCACATTTCTAGTTACTTCTCCTACCCTCAAAAAACTCTACACCCTTATCCTCAGCCTTCAGCATCCCTGCGAATCCTTTATCTATCACAACCTATGCAATTCATTCTCACCGATTGGCACCAGAGGATGACACTGCGGTCCTCCAACCTCATGTGAATCCCTGCCCGCCTCCTGACTTCTCAGGCCGCCCCACTGGCAGTTTGTCAGGCACCTCACAAGCACTTCTCTCTGGACAGATATATAGTGCGGGCATGGCCCTCTTCACAGAGGACTCGCATCACTCTGACAAGGAACCTTTGCTGCAATGCATTTCATTTTCACGGTGTCTCAAACATTTCCCAAAAGTTGTTACTGTCCCGCATGCCCATCACACCTACACTTGCATTCAAAACAAATAAAAAACTCTAACAAACTCAAAAGACAAATTTTAGACTATTTAAGAAAGGGTGCTGAAAAATGGCGAAGGTTTGTACTTTTCCAATGAGTATGATGTGAAGTTGCTAAAAGCAAAGAAATCAAAAGTGGGTGCTAACTCAGATGTGTTCCTAAGCAGTTGCAAATCACTCTATCTCCTGTTGTAAGAGTTTCAATCAATAGTGGAAATGCGCCTAGCCTTTTAAACAGCTTTGATGCTCTTTCTTTGGCATTCTCATCAGTCAGAAAATGGCATGTGTTTAACACCCACTGTTCATGCCCTGTGAGACAAATATTAGTTGTAAAGGCAAAAAAAGAATTCTAGGGACCCAATGGCTCAGGATCCAGTGAAAGAGGAACAAAAACAAACAAAGTGAGTTGAGAACTTAGTATTCGGAACATAAAGACAGAAGCACAATTACTGCTAGTTACTGAGTGCTCTTTGGGGTGTTAGGAATAATGAATGTTGTTCCCTTGGATGAAATGTGGGACTTGATACTACCCTGCAGAAGACAAAGAATGGGTCCTTATACATGCATGACTTCCCTGTCCCCCTCATTCTCCACATGCACAACTGTATCTCTAACTCACCCCTCACTGCTCTTCTTCTGCCAATGGCTTGGTTGAGATCTCAAAATCTCCCTACCTGAAGGAGACCCTCACAGTCTCCTATTTCTTACAGCCACTCACACCCCACCCCCAGCCCCTTCTATCCATTCTCACAGAGCCCTACAACTCTTTCTAAAATGTGTTTCAGGTCTTGTCCCAGCTTTGAAAGTCATCTGTGACCTCCTGTTGTTCTTTATAACTGTTTCTAAAGTGTTTCAGGATTTGATTCCTTGAAATGTTACTACTCACAAATGAGAAGTGGTTCTCCAATTGGGAAATGGCAAATGTGCACTGTGAGTCACTAAGTTGGGGGTGAAGGGACAGCTGGGGATGGTTCACAGCAGTTCCTGTCCTGGACTCCTAGATGGGAGTCTTCTCTGTCCACCTGCAGCTGAATTAAGACCTCCCTCTGTACATCCTTAACACACTTAGCACACAACTTTATACTAAAGAGGTTGTGTGTTTTACCCTGGGTTAAAATCAGAGCCACCGAGAGGAAAAGTAAGTCACACCGTGTTTGTAGTCCATTACACCTGGTAGTGGAGCTGAGAAAAAAAATCAACATTTTTTCCCTCAAATGTTATTGATTTGCAAACTCCTTACATAACTATATCTTTGGGGGTGACTTCACACCCCCTTGTGTGCGCATGCTTCACTCACTTCCCACCAAAATTCCAGAGCAATACCCTGTCATCTTTCCTCCCCCTCCTGCCCTCTCCCCCTTTCACCCCTTCTGGTAACCAATATATTTTTCACAGAATCTAAAAAATTATTTTTGCTGTGCCTTGCCAGTTTGTTTTCTTTTTATTTATAGACCACAAATGAGTGAAACCATCTGCTGTCTCTCATTCTCTGACTTATTTCACTTAGCATAAGCCCCTTAAGATCCATCCATTTTGTCCCACAAAGCTCTTTTTCATCTTTTTAAAACAGTTGAGTAGTATTCCATCGAGTGTAAATTTCACAACTTTTTCCAGTCGTCTGTCAGTGGGCAGGAGGTTGGTTCCATGGTTTGGCCACTGTGAATAATGCCGCTATGAACACACACACACACACACACACACACACGTATTTTCATACAAGTGGTTCCATATTCTTTGAGTAAAACTCTGTCTTTATGGAAAATGGTGTGGGTAGTCATTGAAAGAACAAAAGTGGAAATACCATGGGATCCACTGCTAACTAAGTAAAAAAAAAAAAACAACTGTCTTGAATCGACATAAGTAGACCGTAAGTGCACACTGTAGCCATCTGTGTATGCAACTGAGTTTCTGCGTTTTCTAACTTGAAATTTAAGACTTATGAAAAACTGGAGAAATAAAAAAACACAATGTCATTTATGGAGGTAGATTTGGATAATTAGGTTACAATTCGGTTTATCCAGTAAAAGGTTAACTAAGACTTCATAAATTTATAAATGAGCATCTGAAAATATTAGGAAGTATTTCTTAGGAATACTAATCTCACTGTCTAGGGGTTTCTACTAGGTATTCTTACTAAAATATAAGGAGCTGAAGTGTATTGTTCATTTTATTTAATTCTTTTCTGATAAAATGAAAGTTTAGGCACCAACAGAGGACTGTCTCCTACCTGACACAGATGTGGTCCAGCAGGAAAAAAAGCTAACACCGAGGCAGTGTCAAAGGTGAGTGACCTCTGGGGTCACCAGGCCCCACACTTGCAATGATCCACCTCTTGAGATTCTGTTTAGCCAGAAGCCCTGGGTTTTCAGGCTACACTGGACCCCACAAATCAGTAGCCAGTCCCACTGTGGGGGCCTCTCTGAAGTTGCTTTGGCTCCCTCAAGAGGCAGCTGTCCTAAAAGACCCCTGCCAGGGACAAACACAAAAACCAACTTGCATTTTTGGGTCTGGGGAAAGCACACAAGTGCAGGCAGAACCAAATGCAGTTGAGACACCTGATAGCCCATTAGCACCAATTCTTTTTTGTAAGTTTTTTTTTAATTTGTGTATTTATACCTATATCATCATTCATTATTGTACAATATTTGCTTTCTTCTTTTGGGTGTAGTCCCTACTAAATTACCACCACCAATTCTCCCATGTATTTTCACCATAACTCCTGCTGGCACCTGTTCTGTTGCCCCATTGGGTCAGCTGCCCCGTTGGGTGTGCCGCTCACCAGGCCACTCTGCAGCTCCTCACAGCTCTCCTCACTGGTGTAACTAGTTTTTCACAAGCGGTTAAGGTGGTTCTCTCAAAGTAGTATCACAACAGCCCCTGAGCCCAACAGAACTTTCTGCAGTATCACCACAAAAAAGATCCCACAAGGCTGCACTGGCTCGAACACCCTAACACTGCCATCAGTTTTAAGCTCTCTGATATTTTCCAGCACAGAATGCCCACCCTATTAACAAATATATTATGACTTATCTGTATAAGTTAGTCAACACTGGGTTATTGGCGCTTCACTATTCTCTAATTCAAGTTTAAAAAAAAATTTGTATTTGCCTTAGTGAGCAACTTTATAGTTCTTGACACTTTTGGAATTACAACCTCCTAAACTGAAAAAAAAAAATCCACAAACTTCAACCTATGCCTAACATTTGTTTTGAAAATTGAATTGGGTTGGAACTAATGTTCTAAAAATTCCCTATTATGTCTACAAAAAATTAGAAGCACCACAGGGTATCATAGAACTGGAAGTGGAAACTACCTAAGAAAACAATTAACTTTGGCGGGAGTTAATATGATAACACAGAGCTCTCATCTGTGGCTCGTGTTCACACGCAGGGTAGAGGCCATATTTCACGTACAGGGCAAAGTGATGGTATATATGCACTGAACTGAAGTCTTCCATCACTAACCTGAGCACTGAATTAAACACATTTAAAATAAGTGCTGGGTCTGAGGAGCGTGGAATAGCTATCACACATCAGGAGCCTTGCTGTAAAACCAAGGACTGCACCCCTTAAATGGGAGGCCAATTTTGACATAATTGACAGCTGAAAAGTTGTATGTCCTGCAGAGGATACATTATCTAAAATGGGACCCTCTCTGTGTCTGATTCTAAATAGTCATGTGACCTCCAGTAAAT
Source organism: Galemys pyrenaicus (assembly GCA_019455555.1). Taxonomy (NCBI): domain Eukaryota; kingdom Metazoa; phylum Chordata; class Mammalia; order Eulipotyphla; family Talpidae; genus Galemys; species Galemys pyrenaicus. Next base: position 3,219,176 of record JAGFMF010012281.1, on the reverse strand, counting down.
TCTTTAATAGATCTGGAATCGATGTCATCCTTCTGTAAAAGGAGGTTGGGGATGAGCAGACCAGCCCTGGAGCGGGAAGCTTCCCATGCAAGGGCGTGCCTCTGAGTATTTGGTTTTGTGCTTGCCTTTAATGGGACTTTGGGTTACACAGCTTCTTTAAACTTCCCTTTACTTTCCTATAAAATAGGAAGACAAGATCTATTTACTGACAGGATTTTTGTAAGGCTTAGATGTTTAAAGTACATGACCCAGAAGTAGGAACATATTTAAGCACTCAAAAACTTTTATCACAATGAGAGATCTCTACACACCTATGAGAAAGGCCAAAATCCATAACAATAGCACTACCAAATGCTGGAGAGAAGGTGGAACAATAAGAACTCTTATCCATTGCTGGAGGAGATGCAAAATAGTATAGGCACTTTGGAAGACAATTTGTCAGTTTCTTACTAAACAAAACATACTCTTATCCTATAATCCAGAAATTGTGCTCCTTGGTATTCAAGTGAATTGAAAACTTATGTCGACAGCTACAGCAGCTGTACTCAGAATTGCCAAAACTTAGATGCAACCAACACATCTTCTGTAGGTAAATAGATTTTTAAAAACTGAGGTATAGCCACATAATGGAATATTCTTCAGTGCTAAAAAGAAATGAGTAGCAGCCATGAAAGAGAAATGGAGGAACTTTAAATGTATATTATTAAGTGAAATAAGTCAGTATGAAAAGGCTGTAAACTTTGTAGCCTGTATGATTCCAACTCTGTGGCATTCTGGAAGGGGCAAACTATACACACAGTAAAAGCTCAGTGGTTACCAGGGGCTAGGACAGAGGAGAGACGAATAGATGAGTCATAGAGGCTTTTTAAGGTAATGAAACTCTTCTTTATGACACTGTACTGGTGTATACATGTCACTGTGTATATATCCAAATCCATAGAATGTACATCACCAAGAAGAACCCAAAAGTAAATGATGAGCTCCCAGCTAAGAATGGTGTGTCGAGGTGGATTCATCTATTGTAACAAGTATATCACTCTGGTGGGAGATGTTGATTATGGGCTAAGAGGTGGCAAAGAGGTACATAGGAAATACCTGTACTCTGCTCAATGTTGCTGTGGACTTAAAACTAGTCTAAAAAAAAAGAAAGAAAAACTATTAATTATTTTTAGCTGTAGTTATTGTTATCCAAAATCCTTTCTAGTTTCAGATTTTGATGTTCTATATAACCTACATATATTTCTTAATTAAAGTTAATGTTTACCAAGCATCTGTGTTATCCTGACATCCGGTGGTCAATTTGCAAAGATGTCATAATTCTTACTATTCATTTAGCATTTCCATAGCACTCTTCCCTGATTTTAGTTTTCCCTTAGTTGTTACAATTTTTTAGCCCTTCCCACCCTCAACCCCCACAATTACATTGTGCACAGCTGATTACTATTATTATCTTTAATTTCCAAAGGAGGAAACAGGCACAATGGGTCCTCATGTAGGAGCTGTTATTTGGGCATAAATAACACCTCAGGTGAAACAGGTGAGGCACAATTTGCATCTTGGCATTAAATTAGAAATAGAACCCAGGAATATTTTATTCCTGAAATAACAACCACTGAGTAGAAAAACCAGAGTAATTAACATTCTTGGATTCTGTAATAACGGTGATAATTTTGAAGTTTAAGCTACCTGCTCACAGATTGGACAGCTGTGGACTCTGGGCCCCGGGGGCCCTGAACCTCTTTTGTGGGAATGGAGTGAGTGTGGAGGCAGTGCAGAGGACTAAATCTCAGGGAGCAGAGATCAGATTAGTGGTTCAGTACTGCACAGTCACATGACCTTGGCAAGTCTTTGAACCTCTAAGCACTCATTCATTAGGTTTTTGTTTTTGTTGTATTCAATTTACAATTGAATTCTGCAATAACAGTCGCTCTGATTTGTCCACCTTCCAGGGCTAGGGAGAGAAAAAGATAAATATGGCATAAAACTCCTGAGATCATTACTGCAGCAGTGTTTCTTTTCTTTAGATGGACTATCGTACAACAAATTTATCAGTGGATAATCCTTTAGCTTTTGAGTTAGGGTGAAGATAAAGTGGGGTAGGCATTGATTCTTTGTTAGTCAGATATCCACAGTATAACTAGAGATATATAAAGATGTGAATGCATACCATGATGATCACAGATTATAGAGCAGAGAAATGAAAACACGAGTCCAGTCAATGCTTGGAAGAAATGAATGCTTGCTCAGTGCACATATATGCTACTTAAAATATGTGCCTTCAAACCAATAGTTAACATAGGTTACTTGGGCTCCTTCGCTAATGTAGGTCCCAGAAGCAGAATAGGCTGTATGTCCTTGACTTAGCAGACCCTACCTTGATTAACATTCATCACCAGTAATGGGATATTTAAAGTCCTGCACCTAATGTGCACTGGAAGGGCTTGTCATTTTTGTGCTATTCTGCTCCCTAATCCATGGCTCCAACCTGTCAAAACATCATGCAGTACCAAATGAGAGATTCTGGCAATACACTTGACAAATGCTCTTCAAAAATGTCAAGGTCATAAAAGAAGGGAAGACTGAGGAAATGTCACAAAATGAAGAAGACTAAGGAGACATTGCAACTAAATGCAATTGAGATCTTGGATCAGATGCTGAAACAGAAAAATAGAGGAGGAAAATTTGGTGAGATCTGAAAGGAATGTGTAGTTTTAGCTTGTGGTACTATAGCAAGGTTAATCTTTAAAAGTTGTCCTGTGGTTTCAGGAGATGTTAACCTTGCGGGAAAGGGTGAAAGGCACATGGGAGTTCTCTGCGCTATCTTTGCAACTGTCTTGTAAGTTTAAATAAATTAAGTTTATTTCAAAGTAAAAATAATTAAAAAAAAATCACAGTGCTTGATTTTCGAGTCCCCACACAACTCCAGGAGACACAAGAGACAGGGCTGGCTGTGACAGGGAGAGGAATGGTAGCTCCTCCATTTACTTGATGCAAATGGTCAAAATTTACATGGCTGTTATTTCTACAAAAAGCATAACCATAATTGATTTATACCAGTCTATGAATAACTGAGAATTATTTTTGATAAGCTCCTGTCAGCAACCTCTTATAGGGATAAGCAACCTCTTATCCCTAATCTACTCCTCCTCCTCCAACCTTTCGCTTGCCTGAAAAAGGAGAGCCCTTCATGAAATCAATGCATGTGCCAATTTTTATGTCAACCACTGCAAAGGCAACAACTCTTCTCTTTTTACATTGTTCTCATGAAGTATGCCGTTAAGGGCTCAGAATAATAAAGACCGCTGTCATAATTAAGCTCCGGGATGTATTTCAAAGACTCACAGACATTAGAGATGAGAAAGACCCAGCAGGTCATCCAAACCCGTCTCCTTGCCAGTGCAGAATAGCTGTGTGCAATTTGGCAGATCTGTTATCAGGTTATAAAAATTCTAAACTATTCAAAAAATTACCACATTGTATAAATTATGATAAAAAGTTTACCTTATTCCTGGGCAATTCTTGAAGGTAGGGGGAAAAAGTAAGTCACTGAATAGCTTTCTAAAAACAATTACTGTCGTATTTAGAATATATTTTCCAAGGTGAAAATGTGGTTATTTTCCATTCAATGTGACAGCCTGGGCTTATTGTTATGCAAGAGTTGCCTCTCTGCATCTGATAATTTAAAATTTAGCACTGACCCCAGCTGTCCCTCAAATGATATTATAAATGTGGATTATAGTAGATCCAACTTCTTCTGGCTTATATTTTAAGTGCTGGACTTGAGCACAGTTGTGTATGATTCTGCCTTTGGCTCAGACATCCTAGCCCCAATGTCTACATTTCCTGAAAAATGTAAATGCTAAAATGAAACCCTCTGAAGCTTTTCAAAGGCTGATGTTCAAGCCTCGTGTTGAGTGAGGTCTCTCTCCTTCAATCAGAACTGTGCAGTGGCTGTGATGTTCCTACTGGTATATAAATCCAGTAGAAAAGTGCAACAATAACAACAATAATAAAAAATAGGATGTATTTTCAGTGCATAGAACTTGGAGGAAGATTGAGGCAAATCATTGAAATGGAAATCCATAGCCCAGAAACACATCCTTGGACTATGTTTTGATTATGTACAAAGTAGAAATTTGGCAGAATAAAGGATGTAGGCAGGCAAAGTCCAGTGAAATTTGCAACCATGCATTCTTTAAGGCCAGAGGCCCATCTCTTACACTTTCCATGCTGAGCCATGCTAGGCACTTGGAAACAAGGGCACAGCAGCATGAAATATCTTAATAGTTTCCTTGCATTTTCTCTACTTGGCAAACATATTTCACCTTTAGCATGTAAGAAACTGTAGATCTAGGTACTATGAAAAAATGGATCATGTAGCGAAAGCTGTAACTAGTCCTTTACAAACACCATATTGTTTGGGGATATTGTGTCTGTAATACGTCATACTAGGTCAAAAACACATTAAAAAGAATATCCCAAGACCAGAAATCCTACCTTTGAAATCTTTCATTACTTTTCTTTTAACATGACTGTATGGAAAATCTATGCAAGTAGAGCTTTGTTTATAAATGACCTGTGTTCCCAGATGTTTTCGCTGGTTATAACTTAGATTGCACTTTTCCTAGCCCCTGTGTTGTCAACACCTTCTCACAAAATCCTCTGGATAGCTCACAAAATCATTTGAACTCATTAGCACTGGTATAATGACCTTGACCATATCTATCTACAGTCTACTTAAAATACATGCTGATGTCTCATGAATTCACATACCACTAGGGCTTAGTAACAGCAGCCCAACACTTCTGAGCTGAGTCCCAAGTCTGGGGTAGACATGGCCATTTGTCAAAAATTATTGTCAAATGCTGAATACTCATTAAATATGAGGATTATGGCCCTGAAAATAACAGATAAAGGTTCAGACACATGAAATTAGCTACACTGCTAAGACAACTATATAATTATAACAATAAATAGGAGGCAAATTTGAAATCAAGTGTTCTATGAGAAACAAACTCTGATAGAATGGGTGAATAGAAATTTCTCAGTTGGAGATTTCCTGATGCTATCAATGGTATACAAACAATATGAACACACTTCCTGTTATTTTTTAACTATTACATAGTGAACATTAACATATTGAGGGGAGGAAACTGTCCCTAAATTTTCCTTTTCTATTTTGGTTTGACTATTTGGGTTGCCAAGAATGGGGACATTCTCAGTCTAGTAATTGCGGGAGGGGAGTGTTCAAGCAAAATACATACATAGTGAAGATGTAAAAGTCTCACAAAAAGCCAAGAACAGGACATATGAACACCTAGGCTGACCGAATCCCAGAGCTGGAGGCCAGCCAGCTCCAATTGTCATAGCAGCAAATGCCTCAGGAACTCAATACAGACATCTGGTATTAACAGGACAACTGCATTCTCCATGTGGGTGGTTTTCTGCTGGCAAAATTCTTCACAGGCTTTCTAATGGTCTATGCCCCTTCCTCAGCCTCTGACTGTTTATGGTCCATCAGTCTCCACCATGATGACTGCTGCTGCATCCTTCAGGCTTCTTCTTAACACCTTTTGATATATCCCCAGTATAAATTACTAGGAGAGCAGCAATTGGGGAAGAAGAAATAAAAAGAAGAGAGAGGAGAAAGGGAAAAGAACCTGATGCGCAACCTTTGCCCTGGGCTACAAGGCCATAAGTCAAGAGCAGTTGGGTAGGGTATGGATTAACTGACTTTGAGCCAGGTGTCCCACCCTGACAGTTAGCTGTTACATGCACTAGAGACCTGCTCCTAAGAAAGTATAGCAAGAGCCAGCTCATTGACACAATTAGTGCCTCTTCTTATTAAGAGTGCTCCAAATAAATAGGAAAGTCTTAAACCAGGAATGTTCCGTGCAGAGGAAAGAAGTAGCACTACCTGATGAGAACAACAGTTACCCCATAACCTCAGTCTTGTACTTAAATTTCCCCTGCTGAGAACTGAAAGAATGACTTGTTCCTTAGCATATTAAAAGAGAATAAATGATCAAGAATACCTTCTGCTCTGTCTTTTAAGTTCTGACTTGTATTTTTCTCAATGTTCATAAATAAGCCGCAGAAAATGTGCTCAATATATTTACATGGGTTCCATTTAATTCTAAGTCATCAATAAGTGTGACCTTACTCTAGACCAAATTTTCATAGTAGCTTGAGCCATCATTTTCACTCCATTATTCATCCAGCCAACACTTGCTCAGTGCTTGCTGCAGAGACCTGGCCAGCGAGGGGTCATCAGCAACACTCCCTTTGCTTTGGCAGACACCCTGGAGACATGACCAGGCCTGACGGGCCATCTTGTATGTCCAAACCATGACCAGTTTTCTTTATGGCTTTTTTGTGAAGATAACGTGACAATTTGGGAATTTACGTGGCTACCCCATTTTTCAAACACTATAGATGAATCTTTCAATTCACATAGAAACAAAAAAATAATGTCTTCGCTAAGATTACTATATTAGCCTTGACAAAAAGCAATGTTCGCACCCCCACTTTTCCGTAAACTGCTAGTAATCAAATTAGTTTGTTCCACAAGTGATAACTCCACTACATGTGCTCTGAGAGATATTTAACACTCATCACTCAAAGTCGGAATCTGACTTTCCTTTTCTGGTTAACAGCTATAAAGTGCCATATCAACAAGCAATTCATATTCCAAATCATTTTTCTCTAATCCTAAACCTACATGTCACTGTTATCCCAGATAGATATTAGTAAACTCTTTTTGGAAGTTAGTTGTCTTTTTTCAGTATTCTGTGAAACACAGTATTCTGTGAAATATTGTATGATAACATAGACGAAGCTTAAATCTGTTCTTCTAAGGCTCAACATTCAGCCATGCTTCAAATCTTGTCAGAGGTTTCTTAGGTAAGGACAAAACAATTCCTTTTCAAGAAACAATCTTCCAAGATCAATGATGCACATAGTACTTCAGTTTGAAAAGAGAAGAAAGCAAAGGAAAAAGAAACAGCTTTGAGATAGTGAAGAAGCTCAGATGGGAGGGCCTTGAAACTAAGGGAGGTTTTAAGTCATTCACAAATACTGCATCTACCCCTTACAGGTCATTTCATTCCATTCAGCACTTATTATTCTCCATGGTTTAGACGCTTTTAAGCAAATGTAGAAGGGAAGAAAAAGGTAACATATCTGATAACACAGTATATCATACTGACAACCCAACTGAATTTCCCCTGTGGTGCGAGCAAAATACAGTTCCAAAAAGAAATAATGCAAAACAGGAAGGCAAAAGAGGATCATAGAGATTATGTCTTCACATTTAATTCCAGAGAAAACATGAAGTTGATTTTTGTTTAGGTCAGTCATATACCAGTTGGAACATGGGTGCCTAGCAGTGCCAGGCAGTAATATGATCTGTGCTTTAAATAGCTGCCAAATAGCCACGTGGTAGCTGGCTGAAGACCACGTGATAACCTACCGAGAGATCTATTTCAAAGAGTGGCCACATGACAAGGGGAAAAGTAAAGCTGATATTCAGCTTTTTGTTATCTTTCTGTGTTCTCTTCCCGTAGATATTTAGATGTATTCCCCACTTTTAAAAGACACTGATTCAATATGAAGTGGGAGGACAAGCACGTTTGGAAGCCCATCCAAGTAATTTCTGGGATCATTTCTCCTCTTCGGTGGTCTGTTTTCTCTAAAGAGGAAATAATATACTGTTTCCAACCCTTTCCCCTAATTGTTGGCCTCTCATCATGAGCTGGGCATTCTTACACCAGCAGAGGTGATAACTATAAGATGCTCCTAAGATGGATGTAAAAATGAAGGGAAAAGAAATGGAACTGAGCAAAATTACACTTATTGACCTTGGAAAATTAAGGTGTTAACATACTAGATCAGAAATTATAGAAGCATAGGTTTTCAAACCTGGAGTAAATATGATTATGATAATAACAAGAAGTAGATCATATTTATTAAGCACATACTCTATGAGAGGCTCTGTTCTAAGCAACTTGGATAAACATTGTATTAACCTTACTTCATGGATACAAAAACTGAGACATACAGAAGTTATATAATTATTAAAGGTTATTCTGCTAATGATGGAATTCATATTCCAGTCATAATGCTCTTTTCTCTCTTTCCTCTCCCTTACTCTACTTTCTTCTCCCCACACTTAGGTTAAAAGAGGTCTCTTAGCCAAGATCCTCCACCCCTTCTACCTTCATTGGCACTGAATGGGAATTATGTGAAAAGTCTACAGTAGACTAGATACTGCACTAGGAGCACTGTCTAATCACATTGCTTGGAGAAGAACAAAGAGCCACAGTAACTTATCTGAGGAGACACAGTTAAGCTGTAGAGTGCTATTATCCCCTCACTGCATAACTGGATGCCCTCTCTCTAATACTGCAAGCAATGGCTTCTGATAATGCCAAGAGGCCATTTCTGCAAGGCAATATTTGCTTTCTAAATAGTGGACTTTCTGTTTTGCTGTCAGAGTGGCAGAAACATGAAAATGGTTGCAGACTCTAATTGCCTCACTCTAGGTTCTTGGTCACTGAGCACACCACAGGAGCCTTCACATACCACACCATCTCATCTAAAGACTGAAGTCTGACACTGTATCAAGAATATAAAAGTAGAAGACTCAGTGCAATTCAGTTTTTCAATCATACAACTAAATCAACAAGCTACCTTAACCACTTACAGAAATGCTTTTGGTCTTTATTCAATTATTTTCATTGGTAGGAATGTCCCTTTTCCTTCTTGGGAGATGCTAATTGGTATAGGAGAAAAGGCATGGACATTTAAGCATTGTTCCAGATTCTGGAACACAATCTCCAATCTTTATTCAGTTTGGCAAATCATTTCCTAAGTTTCAGTTTTTCCACCATCCCAGTAGAAACATATCCACCAGACAATGTATGAAAAGCTGCTGACACACAGAAGTGGTCAAAAGTCAAAACCATCACAGTTATTAATATTATCCTTTCATTCACTGTAAATTGAGAGAATGTTCTATTTCTTAATAGATTTTTTTTAATTTTTCCACAATAATTTAACACACAGTAGCCTATGGTGGATGGTCACTATTATTTCTTCACTTTAAAATATGTCCACATGGAGAACAGTATAAGCGACAAAAAAAAAAAAAAAAAAAAACCACAGTGGACTGTTTAGAGTCAAAGACTGAAGCACAAATGATAATGCCTTACGTTTGAGCTGTGCCGAAGGATTATAGAAAATTTCTGACATATTTAATAACAAAATATTTAAGGTACACTATTAAATAAAAAGCTAAATTTGCAAAGCTTTGTTCTGTATGACCCTCTTTTTGCTCCATATTAGAACTATTATACAGCTTGATTCTAGTGGTGGATATGATGGGTGAAATTTGTTTCTTTCTGGTCATTTGTACTTTCTAAACTGTGTTATAAATATGAATTACATTTGAAAAGAAAAACATGTTGGAGAATTAAAATGTTTTTAACATCTATTTTTCCCTGTCCTATTGATTTTATGAAAAGGCAATAAGGGAAGCTATATTTTCCTGAAAACTTAACAGGTAGTGAAATTGTAGACTTATAACAGTGGAATTTTTATGATGGAAAACAACATTTTGAAGCAGCCAGATTATTTAGAAGATCTTGCTTGCTATCTCTGAACAATCATGTGCACAGGTAAAAGTATTAGAAATCATGAAATGTACTGATAATGTTGATTAATCAAAAGTACAATATCTATAAGCATAAGAGGTAGCCACTATTCCCGGGATCTTTAAGATTTCCTTGAGTGTATGAGTCGTCAGTAGAGCCTTTTATAGAGAGAACAGTAGAAACTCTTATACATTTCCCATTAAAAATAAACTCCTTTACTTGTATTGCTGATGAGGTAGTACAAATTGAGCCAGTGTTTAAAATCCTCTTTCCAATCACTGTATTTCACTACTCTCACATGCTGTGTTTTCCCTTTATTTGATGGTATTTTCCTAGGTCAAAAGAGGACCTAAAACAAATAGTACAGAATCCAGATTCAGGATTATGTGGCATCTGATGTGTCCTTTGTCCACAAATAGGAAGTCACGTGTGTTCTCATTACAACATTGGATGGCTTTCTGACAGGCACTGGGATTCTTCCAGACAGGAATAAAACGAATGTCATAAGATAAAGGCAAGGTATCTTCTCTCAGATATTTAACTAGAGAAGCAAGTCAGGAAACATTTAACTTCATTGGCAAGATGGACTCTTCTAGAGAGGAATAATCTTAAAACATACAGAGTCTGCTATAATTTTCTATTTCTACTAAAAATTTTAATATATGTAACCTTCAAGTGTGTTGACTCTCTGGGGTATTATTTATCTGTTTGCCTAATAAGCAATGGAAAGTACTCATCTAACCTATGTAAAGAGATTTATCAAGTGGTCTGTAATACCAACACCTAACATTGGAACTAGTACAGGACAAATATACATAAGGATTTTTGTTTGTTTGCTTTGTTTTGTTCTGGTTATTTTCAAATGTGACCTCCTTTGGGTGAGGGGTACCTCCATATGAATTGGCATACTCCAGGACTACACTCTTATATGGTCTCTTTCCACAACATCAATTCCTTTGTTATAAAATAATTTTCAAAATGCACAAATTCATGCTCAATTGCCCAGGTCTTAAGAATGCTTTCTTTTAACTCAAACCCATCTTTTTTTTCCTTTTTTCTTTTTATAGGTATCATCGGTTTATGTTGCTGCTTGAAGACTTCCTATTGTACTTTTTCACTCAGGTGACCCTTAGCATTATTTATCAGAATAGTCCAAATTCTCTCCAATTCAGAATTATCTCTTTTAGAAAGAATTTCTTTGACTATCCAATAACCATGGTCTTATCTATCAATATGTCTTGTGTATTTTTCTTTATAGGCCTGACCACACTTTACGAATTTACAGCTATTTTTTTTCCACAAATCTACCTGCATATATACATATATCTATTCTGCATGATAGAATACATTTAAAACGATATCTTAGCTATATCATATGATTTCAGAAGTGAGTAACTTTACAAATTCCACTGTCCAACTGCCCTTGCAACTTTTGACCATCAAAGAAAGCTACACAGTAGGGAGGGATATGGTCTGATGCGAGTCAGAGCGGAACGCCTACCACATCTCCATTGTCACTTGAGACTATTTAACTTTCCTCACACCACGGAAGAGTCCAGTCTGATCTTAATGTTCCTGAACACAGAACTCCTAGCTCGTTCCTGTTAGCATGTTTGGAAATTCTAAACTCCATCTGGGTATTTTTCTTACACTTCTCTTTACTATGTTAACCATATTAAATGTTCCTTTGTTTAGTTTATTCTTATTACAATATGCATGATGATAACTATCTCCCTACCCTTTTAGGTTTTTAACATGCCAGATATACTATCTTCCTTTTAAGTTTTTGTTGAAATTTCTTTACTAATATTTGATTCTTATGGAAAAATTATACCTAACTCCTCAGATAGTCAAAATATTAGTTTCTCTTTCATCTCCTTAGTATGAATTCCCGATACCTGGTGGAGTTTTACCAAAATTAAATTGGGGGCCTTTGTCTTACTCATTAATCCATTTCTTTCCATGCAACCCAGCATTGTTGTTTTTTCCAATACTTCTACAATGCTACCCACCTGCTAACCTGTGTCCAGTTATGTTTGCTAGCATTTATATCTGCCTTGCCATCCTTACACTTTAAGTTTCTTTTTAATCCTAATTTGATTACTTTCACGGGAATATAAATCAAATCATGTGTTGAATAAGCTATCATCAATGGAGGGAAACACATGCTATCCCTGAGATAAACTGTTTTAAACTTGCATATCTCAAATATATTGGTTCCATCATTCACTTTTTCTATCCAACTTTAGAGTTGTAACACACATGTCAATAGACAAATGACAGATAGATATTAGCAAATACCAACACCTCCTTCATCCCTACCTTTGTAAGCAGATTCAGTCTCCAGATTCAATATATATATTTCATAGGTCAGACATAAAAGTGAGCAAAGTGACCAATAAGTTCAGACCTAATAATTTTTTTTTTCCTAAGTTCTACCTTCAATCCTCAAGTTGCACACCATCATTCAGATTTTCTGTATGGCTTTTCCAACCAGTTCCAAAGCTCATACCACCTGCAGCCTGATGAAATTAAACCTACTAATCCAAGAAGACATGGAGCCAGCACAGCTCCCACCACAGCCACGGCCATCACCCCAGTCCCCTTATTTTCACTCTCTAAAAGTGTCATCAAAAATATTTTGTTAAATTGTAACCTTTAACACCAAATCAACACTCTTAGAAAAGATTGTAATGCTTCATTTAGAAGCTTCTAAAAATTAAGCAACTACTGAGTACAGAAATGAAAGGAAACATACTAAACCTGGTCAGATATAAGGCTGTTACAAGAAAATACTAAATATCTCTGCTATTTTCCCATATATTTCACTTATTAAAGCACAACTTACCTTTAACCCTTCTGTGGCCAGGAAATGCACTTGAATTAAGGAGACTGACGCATCACAACAATGAAATATTTCCAAAGTGTAGTTGTAGCGCCAGCTAGGGGCACAGAGCAAGTTCTCCATGATTCTGGCAGACAGGTCAGGGAGGAGTCTTGGAGCCCTCCGCGGCTTTTTATGCTGTTATTATCAGAGGCGACCAGGTACATGGCAAGCAGGGAGGCGGGGGAGCCAGGAGGCTGACAGGCCTCCTAGCCCCTGGCGCATCTTCACTCTCTCAGCAGTTTTGCTGCTGCTGCTGCTCTTGTTCGCCTGCTCTGCTGCTCTGCTGCTCTCCTTCTGCTGGCGTCCTCCTGACTCCGCCCTTGTCTAAACCCAGGTGCACCCACTTGCGCACGCCCACTTAGGCAAGCCTGTAGGGCCGCAGATGTCCATCATTACACCAATGGCAGGAGGGCGGAAAAGCCTGATTTTTCCATTTACTCTACAGTGGTTTTGTGTGAAAGTATCATATACTTCAGATATATAGTCACTTGCCATATGATAAATAAATGGCACCCACACAAGTGTGCTAGAAAGTGAGGATAATTGTAAAGTAAATGAAAAGCAATCAGGCTTTTCCGCCCTCCCGCCATTGGTGTTGATGATGGATACCCGTGGTCCTGCACGCATGCCTAATAGCAGGCACAGCAAGTAGGGTGTGGGCATGCGCAAGTGGGCCACCTGGGCTGAGACACAGGGCGTCTAAGGGTGGCGTCACGAGGAGGCCTGCAGAGGTGCAGAGAGCAGAAAGAGAAGAGTAAGCAGTAAGCACCAGCAAACCATAGAGTGAAAATGAGCAGGGTGCTAGGAGGCCCAGCAGCCTTCTGGCCTCCCGGCAGTTCCTGCCTGCCGTGTACCTTGTCTCCTCGGATGGAAAGAGTAATAAAAGCTGGAAAAAGCCACTGAGAGCTTCAGGACTCCTTCTTCACCTGTCTGCTGGATCATGGAGAACCTGCCATGTGCCTTCCTGCCCCTATTATAACCATCTGAAATTTATAAATATTTAAACCTTTACTAAAAGCAACTTGAGGGCCTCCCTGGTGGCACAGCGGGTCAAAAGCTGCACTGTGAAGCATCCATGGCACAGTAGTGCAAGTTCAATCCCCTGCCAGGGAGGGAACCCACATGGTGCAGCAGACCTCACTTGCCTAGGCTGCTGCTCCCCTCAGCAGTGTACTTCAGTACATCTGCCTGTTCTGTTCCCCACTCTCTCTCTGATGAATCCTCTCACCTCCCAGGACTCTGGCCTGTACCCCAGCTCTTGTAAGCATAAATAAAAATCTTTTTTTAAAAAACCAACTTGGATGTGAAATTTAAATGGCATATAATACAACAGAAAAAGGCTCCATTCCAAAGTTCTACAAAAAATGAATTGTATTTACAGATGACATGAACTAATCAAATACATCTAGTATCATCTGGAAAACTTAATGGTATGCCACAACTTAATATCACAGTCAACATGAATAACAGAACCCAGAATTATGTTTTCTAATAATTAAGCCAAAAGCAAAGAAACCAATGAATCAATATAAAAATGAAACAGAAAAAGACAAAGTATCACAAATCAATGAAATGGTTTGAGAAACCAATTAAATCCCTAAGATTTTGTTGTTGTTGTTATTTTATTACAGGCAGTGTCTGTCACTAATTACTAAAATGCCTTCATGATTCTGCAGATACCTCAGATCTTTGCTAATCCTCCAGAGCTCCCTCCCATTGAATCGAAGTTTAATGGAAAGTACAAGATGTGCGGGGAGACTCTGGCAATCTCTCCACCATGGGAACAGATGGGTGGAAAGCCGCCCCTCTACCCACAATATCTTCTAGGTGGTCACTGTTAATTCGCGTCTGAGTAGTGCCTTTGGTATTCACGACAGCTGCGAGCAAAATGCTGCTCCTGGAACAAAGTTAGCATACTATGCCATTTCTGCTTCTTCATTAACACCAACTTCCTCAGCGGGGAAGGCTTCCAAAATGCAAAAACAACCAAGGTTTCTCAGATGGATTTGATTTCAATCAAAATTAGTGCCAAAGAAACATCTTTGACGTGCAGAATGTCTAGGCTAGTAAATAATAAAGACTTCTCCCCCTTGTCCCAACAAAAGTTTTCTTTGGAGAGATTAAAAGAAGTAGCTGAGCTATAAATGTGAATATATCTGTTGTAAAGATAAAGAAATTGAAGGACAATGATTAAGGGAATCAAATGATCAGAAGAACTACAACCCATAAAATCCTGTGAAAAGTTAATATTTCAGGTCTTTAATAAGGCAAGATTATCATTCTTATATGGAAATATTTTGAAAATTTACAGCTAGTGCCTATTAAAATCAACTTTCATTAATAAAGCTTCACATGCTGAACATATTAGAAATATAATTTTTAAATGGAAATTTAAAAATATTAAATAGAACTATGTACTAAGCTGTTATTCTTTTTATATATTTTCAACCACATTATATAGATATAATTAACCTTTTTAAGTTCATAAAAATGCAATCTGGATTATATATAGTTTGGTGCACAGGCTTGCTACTTTTAAATACCATGTAAGGTTTATGTAAGTATGCATAATTAATAAATAAAACTAAATAACCAAACTAGTGTTGTTAAGAAAGCAGAGTAAGTACATATTCCCATTTTCATTGCTACCCATTGTAACTGATCAGTTTGTATGACTCCTGCTACAAGAATAACTACCATCTATTTTTAAATAATGAATAATTTGCTCACAGGAATCAGTAGATGTGTGTGTGGCTGTGTATGTGTGTGAAGAAATGGAGTAATTTATCTGACAACATTTGTTTTCCATTCTTAATTGTTCTCCAAGATTTTTTTAAAATAGCAGCAGAAGTGAATGTCAAGGAGGCTTTAAATCAAACTTTGATTTGGCCCAGGTGGTGGTATTATGCTATTATCAGGTCTCTGCCACCTGCATGAGCTCTAGAAAGTTCAATGAAAAGGGAGCCCATGCTCCCTAAAGAACTAGGTTCTTGATAGCTCTTAGATAAGAAGGAAACATGTTGGTGTGTAGATCAATTCTAGGACCTTCTTGTTAGAGGAAATCACAAGCAAAAAGATTAATTTAAGTAGCAACTGAAGAATTAAATCAGTAAAGTCTATGCTGGGATCACTAAAACAAAATGAAAAATAGATGTGCTGTTTAAAATCTCAAGAAAATACTGGAGATGACAGTTTCATTAGTGATGTAGCTGAATATGCCGTCCAATAATTATAAATAGTAATCCAGCTAACAAAGAGAAAAATATCCCTGCCGGTGCCAGAAAAAATGACCAGCCATACAGAACAGAAGGAGTGAAGTCCAAGCAGTCTTTCATTTTCATGTTTCTGTAGCTTTCCAGGTCAGCCACTGCCTGGACCCAGATGACATACAGCATCACCACCAGGGAAAACAGGAAGCCTGTGAGAAACGAAACAGAAGACCTTTAGCCTTTCTGAAGATGTTTTCCCAAGAACACTATATTAGACTATTTATTTGCCTGATAATCTGTTTCTGAAAATGCAGTTTTAGCTAAATCACCTACTTAGTCAGATCCTTTATTATGTGCTGTATATCCACATTGTTTATCTTTAATTTTCTAAGTATTGAGAAGAGGGCTAGCGCAGGATAAGAACAATGGCAGCAATTGACAATTATTTATTGAATACTTACTGTGTGCCAGGCACTGTATTAGATGCTTTGAATGTAAGAGGCAATGATCCCTGCCTGTGGAATTTATATTCTAAAATTTATAGACTTACTATAAACTGATAAAATGTGTCCTACTAACACCTAGTATGTGCAGTCACAGCTCATCGTTTTCTGGGCTGATTTTTAGCTGAGGTCTTTCTGACTATTGTTACACTACTAAAACACAGGTATCTAGTATTGCAATTAAACTCAGCAATGAAAGTAGATGCCAAGATAAGTACCAGACAGAACAAAGATGAAAATACTGAACTAATAAAATGAATATATGTGATTTTTGAAAATGAAATACATATGCTGAAACTGATATCAAGAAATAGAACTATTGGGGCCTCACTGGTGGCGCAGCGGGTTAAGCAACATACTATGAAGCAAACCGCAGCCACTGCAGCACGAGTTCGATCCCTGCCTCTGGCCAGGGAGGAGACCCACATGGCGTAGCAGACCTCTCCTGCCTCGCCCGCTGCGCCCTTGGCAGTGTATTTCGGTCAGTCTGCCTGTTCTGCTCTCCACTCTGGTGAATCCTCTCACCTCCCATGACTCTGGCCTATGCCCCAGCTCTTGTAAGCATAAGTAAATAAATCTTAAAAAAAGAAATAGAACTAGTGCCTTGAGGGACTGATAATAAAAGAATCTATCAAATATAAAAACCACAGGTTTGGATCAAGAGTTAATTAAACAAAATGGAAGGATGGAAGAAAAGTAGGGAGGGAGGGAGGGAGGGAGGTGGGAGGGATATAAGGGGGTAGGAGGGAAGGAAAGAGGAAGAAAAGAAGATAAAAGAAGGAAGGGAGGGAGGGAAGGAAGATGCCTAGCCTCTAATCAGAAGGCAGCATCACAATTTATCATTTTCAGTGCTTACTATAATCCATCATTCAAAAACACATTACAGAGAAAAAAATAGAGAAAGTATTAATGGGCTGGACCCTTGACCTTAAGAGGCAGTATGACAGAGGAGCTTGACAAATGCTGAAACTTGAGGATATCACTAATACTTTTCCATGTGATGGTTACTATAACAAACAGCAGGGAATGAGGTCCCTATACTGAGCTGCAAACTCAGGAGAGTCTGCTAAGCTGATTGTGAGTGAGTGACAGGTCTCACATACAAACCACACAGCCTGAGGGATTAAATTTGTCCTGAAGCACAATAGACTTTACATTACTTGCTATCTGCCCCAAAGTTCAATCCAAACACATCAAGGATCTATTATGCACTGTGAATTAATGAAATGAACCATCAGGACAGGTATAAAATCTCCATACCCTAGTTGTTGTTCTGTCTAAAAGTGAACATAACCCCATGGCTACAAGCAGGGACTAAGGTTTCTTGGCAGGAGATAGTAGGTTTTAAAAACCCAGGAATTAATCTCCTTTCTTGAGTTAATTGTTCTCCTATAACATTTAGGGTACCCTCTCTCTGGGGTCAGTAATTTTTAAGGACTCTTGAGAAGAGAAGTAAACACAAAGGATAAGGACTCATAAACATGTCAAGATGTGTTAGTATCAGAGCTTAAACTTTCTCATAATCATCATACAAGCTACAGAGCAGTGAAGAATTGACATAGATGCTTCACTAATAAGAAACATCCTCCACACCAGGGTCTGTAATGTAAATGCAAATACTGGAACATAGAATGGAGCAATTTAACCACTGAACAATAGCTCCATCAGAGAGAAACAGTTAAGTCATAGCCAGCGAGCAAACTCCTTACAGAGCAGATTTTGACAACAATATGGCAATGCCATGTGTTGTCTAGCAACTCTGCATTTCAAAACATTTTTTCAGCAAATATAGAGACAGTACTCTCTGTTAGTGTGAAGGTTTGATTTTGTTATTTGCATACTGTCATTTGTCTTTTGCAAACCTTTGTTATTATTTGTTGATATGGCTCTTCTTTGCGTCATAGGACTCTCTTGTGTTTGCGGATATCTTTATAAAAAGTATGAAAGTTGCCTTTGTGAAAAACAGCAGCTTTACACATAGTTTTTTCAAAACTTACAAGATCCATTACTGAATTTAATATTGAAAAAACTGTATTGAAGGTACATACAGGTAATAAGAGAGAATTAACCTATATTTAAATATTGTTGTTAAATGGAGAACAATTATATCCTAAAAGTAATGAATAATAGGCATTTCAATCACTACAATCTTTGACTTGCTCACTAATGAAGATAGAGCCCATTTAACTCATATCAGATCAGTTTGTGATTATATTTTACCCATAGGGTAAAATAGAATTTCCCTATCCATTAAATTGTCAGTTCTCTGTGTGTGTGGGGGGGGGGGGCGGAACATATGCACACAAACACAAATGAATACAGAAAGGCAGACAGAAAGAAGAAAATAGCAAATAAACATAGGGAAAGTATACCGAGGGGCAATGAATTAGCTGACATGATAGTAAGAATTTATGATGGGGACCTGCAAGGGAGGATTCAGGAGACTGATAAACACAGGTTGATTGCTCAAATAAGCTAACATATAGAGGCAAATTTGAGTCAGGGTCTTCACTGCTGACAACTGAGAAGGGATAAAGCTAAAATGAGCTCTATGGTGTTTATTTGGAGCTGATGTAGCACTATGAATCTGTGGTTTTAGATGAGAATAGATGATTGATAGGTTAGATAGATAGATAGATAGATAGATAGATAGATAGATAGATAGATAGATAGATGGATAGATGGATAGACGGACAGACAGATGGATAGACAGAGATAGATAGATAGATAGATAGATAGATAGATAGATAGATAGATAGATAGATAGATAGAGACAAATAGATTTTAGACTGTACCTTGTGTGTATATAGATAGATGCATTTCCTAATATACCTAGATATATTTCTGTCCCCTGAGAATATCCAGTTGCAATGAACATATCAAGTGTCTAGATAGATCATGGTTCCTAAATACTAGAAAGAGGGTTTATACTCCAAAATATAAAGAGAGTCTGAATATATGCTGTAACAAAACGTAAAGGTACACTCAAAGAATGATGGGGTGTTTCAGAAACTAGCTTGATGGGCTTCCCTAGTCAATTCTGAGACAAGCTGATTATCAGACAAATAAGGACAGTGGCAAATTATATCTCAATGAATAAAATAAGAATCCATGAATCCATAGTGATATAGATAAATGAACGAATGAATACGTGTGGAGAAGGGGAAGATATTCAACTAATGTAGAAGGAATAGATGAATTAGAAATCACTGTTTATCAACATTTAAATGACAATTCAGGCAGAAATCAAAAACATGCTAAAGCTAGTATATAAAATAAAAAAATGATATTTATATAGATTCAAAATCTCTTTCACAAAACACTTACTAATTGTAAAGGAAAAAACTATAAGTTTATACCAAAGAAATCCTGCAAATACCACCTTATGCAAGTGATCAGTTAATATCACCAGTGACTAGACAAACTGATGTCACTTACCACTCATGGAACATAATGAGAAGAATACAGCATCACTGCAATGATACTGCAGCCAAAAACACAGAGCCCAAATTCAATCATGAGGAAACATCAGACAAAACAATTAAGGGACATTCTAGAAAATCACAGGCCTGGATGCTTCAAAAGAGCCAAGGTCACAAAGGTCAAAAAAGAATTTGTTCTGGTGTGTTGGAGACTGAAGTGACACAACAATTAAATGCAAAGCACGATCTGGGACTCAGTTCTTTTGTTGTAAAGGACATTATTGGAAAAGTTAGCATGACTTGGAGTCTTAGGATATAGGAACTTGGAGTCTCTACATAAATCTGAAAATATCTCAAAAAGAAAACAAAAACAAATGACAAAAAAAGTGTGTTGAGGGCCTCCCTGGTGGCGCAATGGGTTACGCAATGCACTGTGAAGCCAAAGCAGCCACTGCAGCACAAGTTCAATCCCTGCTGGTCGGGGAGGGGACCCACATGGCACAGCAGACCTCTTCTGCCTCACCCACCGTTCCCCTCAGCAATGGGTTTCAGTTAGTCTGCCTGTTCAGGTCCCCACTTTGTCTCTGGTGGATCTTCTCACCCCTCACACCTCTGGCCTGTACCCCAGTGCTTGTATGCATAAATAAATATTTTTTTAAAAAAGTGTATTGCTATAGTACATGTTAGAAATGATACAAAATACATATGTTAGAAGATACATCTTCTTTTGCTGGGATATAAACAGTAATATTTATTTGGTCCACCTACCAAATGATCTCTCTTCTCTGGGACAGTACTAATCTTACAGAAAAATCTTAATCATTATCCCTTAAGACCTTAAGATATCTCTTAAGGTATCATTCATTCACACAAACATAAAAAATGAGTTACATTTTAAACAGTTGCCACAGTGATTTGAGATTTTCATTTTCAATATTGCTAATATTTAGATAATTTGTTTAAATAAAGTTAAATTTAAATTTAGTCATCCATTTTAAATCACAATTTACTTTCAATTAAATTTTGTAATATCCATTTTTTGAAGTCCAACAAAATCATAAAACAGCTCAATGGAGACATAATCAAAACATAGTCCCAAATCTCATGAAGAATTGTGATTGTAATAAAATGTGGACAAATAATTGAGTCATACCAATAATATGTTGGATCTCTTCTTACTGGCTAGAGGAAGTTATTGAAGGTAACAATTTTGTACGGCTTCTCTTATAAAAAACTGAAAATTTGTCCCTCTAAATTTCATA
The DNA here is from genome assembly GCA_019455555.1 of Galemys pyrenaicus. Taxonomy (NCBI): domain Eukaryota; kingdom Metazoa; phylum Chordata; class Mammalia; order Eulipotyphla; family Talpidae; genus Galemys; species Galemys pyrenaicus. The sequence goes on along the minus strand of JAGFMF010012281.1, from coordinate 3,198,240 downwards.
AATTCAACTTGGTAAGCATTTTTTTCTGAAACAAGGCCCCATCAAATGTGGTCATAAATGTTCATTAGGAGCACAATTGTAATGAAAAACAATATAGAAACAATCATATTTTTTAAAAGATTTATTTATTTATCATACAAGAGATGGGGTACAAGCCAGAGTCCTGGGAGGTGAGAGGATTCACCAGAGAGAGAGTGGGGAACAGAACAGGCAAATCGACTGAAATACACTGCTGAGGGGAGCAGTGGGTGAGACAGGAGAGGTCTGCTGTGCCATGTGGGTCCCCTCCCTCGCCAGGGATCGAATTTGCACTGCTGTGCTGCGGATGCTTCACAGGGCAGCGCTCAACCCACTGCACCACCAGGGAGGCCCAGAAACAATCATATTTTATAAACAAAAAAGAATTTGCTCAACCCCTAGTCACAAGCTATGAAATAAAATTGTATGCCCTCAACACTCCACAGAAACAGAGGGGGAAAAGGAGGCATACTGTACAGAGCTTACAGACTGTATTGTAAAAGCCAGATTTAAAAACATGTTACTAAGGAAAAGCTATCCACAAAAATGAAAATTTTCTTCTTCAAAAATATAGGTAAATGTCAAACCCCTATATTTTTGTCTAAAAGTACATCTACCTATATATTTTTAAGTCACTGAAAGCAATAAACTTGATCTTTGACTTTCTACATGTAACTGAACTTTAAAATGGACTTTAGCAATCTGAATCCTGAGCAGTTATTGCAGCAGAATCATAAAATCAAGGTGATTCCTTGGCCCCTTTTAGTGATGTGGCAACTCATTTCAATGGATATAAGAAAAGCCATCCTTAATGGGGAAAAAATGCATTATGAAGGAAGTTAACGTGAAAAGTAAAGTAGAATCAGAGAAATACATCTCTATCTGGAGGATACACACAGTCTGGAGACAGCAATACTCAGCAAGGGCATATAAGAAAAACTAGAAAGTAAGTTACTTAGGGATGAGAGCATCAGCTCACACACTGTGTCTAGTTTCAAAGGATGAAAATGAGGTTTGCAGTGGTTGTTTAAGATTAAAAGTTTAGCCTAGGGCATAACTCTGAGCAGGTATAACACATTAGACTGAAGACATTTCAAAACAGTCTACAGTAAGGAAAATATTCCAACTTGATGGTAGGAGACTAGGTTGCTTGTCCAGATGGTGCTGTCTGGAAGGCAGAAGAGTTGTCATGCTAACTATAGAAGAGGAAAATCTAGAGTGTGGGTAAGTGTGGGCGAGGATAGTAGATTTAATGGAATGGTAATCCCAGTGTGCTTTCCTGTTAGAGATGACATGGGGCCATTAGGATTATTTCAATTGTGCCCCACATTCACAGAAGACTTTGGATAAAATTCACAAAGTAAGCTATATACAGGGTCATTACACTTATATGTATTAAAGGTACAGAACACTAATATATTGAATATAAACACTTAAAACTGCCACAGTATTTGCAAACCAGTTTTAATATGTATTAATTTTTAATCTACTAGAAATCTTTAAAAGTGTAGTATTGAGCCATTTATCAACTTCTCAGAATCCCTGTGTATCATGCTAACAGAGTAAGCATGGGCATTAATACAGGTTGATTCTATTGTTAAATGTCCATTCCACTGTTAAAAGTGTATACTTTTCTAAACAGTATATGACGGGAAAAAGAAAATTTGCCAATTCTGACATTTTCTAAAGAGTAATAAATTACCATTATCTTGTAATATATTTTCAACATTGTCTTGGATCTATTATTTCATTCATTATAAAATTAGATTTTCTGGGAAAGTAAGCTAGAAGACCTTAAGTATAAACCACATTTTGGTAATGATTTTCTTTATACTGATATATCACTGTTTTATCTTATAATTAAATTATGTTATTTTTACATTTGTTTCAGAAATTATAAAACTACTAATGCATAGTAGCCTATCATAAACATCCTTATCTCCATTCTTCATTTGCTCAGACTCACTTTCCATTGATTTTTCTCCAATTTTCTGAGATATTCTGAAAACCTAATACATTGATCTAATTTATAAATATTCATTGCTCCTTGAACTTCATTTTACTACTTTCCTAGTAAACTTGTTGCCTCTCCCCTTTCATTTTCTGGTCTCATATTTTTATTTACTTAGCCAAACCTATAACATGTCTATTAAATTTCTCAAACATTTATTACTATTTTAGATTGGCATAATAATTTTAAGCAAACATACTGTATATTAAATAATCTACAGTCTCTTGAGAATCAATTACTGGTAGAGAATTATTATGGGGGTATAATCATCTCTACAAGTAATTATATATTTAATATGAATAGCAGAGTTTTATTTATGCAGAGGAAGTGTATCCTCACAATAACTAACTTTGAGGAAGTAAGAAGTAGTTGAAAAGCACATGCCTGTATCCTGACTGTCCTGGTTCAAATCCCACCCCAAAGGTTTACTGGTTGGCAAGTTTGACACTTGAGTAGCTGAGTAACCTTGAATAAGTTTTTATTCTCTAGTCTTCATTGGTAAAATAGACATAATCCACGTGACGACATCACAAAGCATTCATAAGAAATTAATGGAGGCAAAGCACGTATCTTGGTGCCTGGAACTTGGCCAGCACATAATAAACACTGCTAGTTTTGTTATTATTGTTATTATTATTAAGCTTTGGCATGTGCTTCTGCTAATGACTAACAAGTTATTAGTCTCTAAATTATTTTGAGCATCAGAGTTTCTCATGTGGCTGGACTTTTTCATGACTATCCAAGAAGAATAAGGCCACCATTCTACCTTTCTGTTCTAAGAGTTCCTAAGAGAAGTAAAGGAAAGATTGCTTCGAATGTCTGCACTGTCCTACTGGAATAATCCACCAGGTGGCATCAGTCACTTCACAGTCCCATTGCTTAACATTTTGGGGAAAAGACCAGGAGAATTCAGACTTGCACTCCTTCATATTAAGGAAAATTTCTGCTTAAAGTGTTGAATCACAAAATCTTCCTGCCCCCTTCAATAGTCCTTCAGTTATAGGAAGTAAAAATTCCTTCTAGAATAATCAGTATATGCTGATTGGGTCATTCAGGTGAATTTATATCTAGTGAGCTTTCTTTCTACATAAGAAAGTATAAATCATTTAAAAAGTCTCAGAAAATGCATCCAAAAAATGTAGTAAAGAAACAAGTTATATTTTATCCACTCACTCCTAGTTATTTCTGAACAAGTGACTATTTGAGGGGAGGGAATGAAAAAGAAACTTTGCAAAGAAATTAAATCCTTTACAGTACAGAGTAAATAGTAGATGTTAATTATACCCACACTTTGGAGAAGGAGAATGAAGCAGATGGAAACACATTCTGCCTTCCCACCATGACAAACCTAATCCCAAAGCAGAGAGTCTATTTATAGGCCAGAAAGAATCTTGTCACCTTACACATCTGAAAACTCCCTTTCAGGGTGGAGATTAATCATACCCCATAATAATATGTCATGTGAATAAAAACATTCACTTGCCAGGACTGTTACTCTCGTTCTCAGAAGAGCAGTACAAATACACATATTTTCAAGAGGGTGGGTAACACTGATTCAAAGGTGAAGTTCAAGGTTTTCCAGAAAAGTTCCAGTGAGGCTATTACTAAGCTGACCGTGCACTCCCGAGATTTCTCTGGGGAGGGGTTAGATCATAATCCAGAGTCTTTCCACAAGGACATATAACAGCTCAGCCCACACAGTTCTTTCTAGAGAGATGGTTGTTTCTCCTCCCTCCTTCCACAGAGTCTCACAGAACTTGGTCTGACATGTCCTTTTGAAACTTTCCTCTGGAACTTACTTCCTCACCTCAGTGTCATACACGAACTGTGTTGGTGCTCCATCAAACCAAGCCTGCCTTGGTTTTGTCACAGTCTGCCTTGCCTATTTCAGCAGAAGAGCAATGTGGGGGAAAATAAACTTTCAAAGAAGTATCTGAGAAAGAAAAGTAATAAGGCTTGAAATATTTTAGTAAACAAAAGTTCTTCATAGCTCTTTCACATATAATATTAACCGAGGTTCACTAATTCTAGCACTTGACATTTATAGGAAATGTCAGATGGGGGAAATTAAAATCCTACATCAATATGTGAAGGAAGGTCCTCCCTTATTATAATAGTGTTAGTATGGAAACAATATTTTTTTCTAGACAGAGTCCCAAATATGACAACCAGAGGCATGAAGCAAGGGTGCAAAGTGAGTACTTGGACAAGGCAGCAACCTGAGGGTGACTAGTTCTACCCCCTACTTGAAAAGCAGATCTGGTGTAGCTACATCTTTTGTTTGAACAAAAGGAAAATCCATCTGCCAGTTCTGTTTACCTAGTATACCTAAGTCTTTGTTTGAACAAAAGAGAAATCCATCTGCCAGTTCTGTTTCATAAAAATCGGAAACAGGGGCTCTACAAGAAGTACATCTTGTGAAGATATCAGTAACACATTGTTTTTAGTGATTTTTTTTTCACTTCCCACCACCAAGAAACCAGAGCTCTGAAAAAATGTTTAGTCCTGGACCCTTGTGACATAATCTGATCCCTATTAGAAAGTGATGATTCTGACTTTCTCCTGAAAGTCTATTTCTTGCACATTAAAAAAGACACAGAAGCTGAGAAAACCCACCCTGGCCAGCAGGCGCTGACTGTCCAGGCCCATAACCACAGAGAATCTTTACTTGTTGGGGTAAGTGGCTGTTTATAGCCCAGATCTTTCACTACACAGACGAGGAGACAGCAGGTGTGAGCAGAGAGATGCTATGTCTGTAAGTTTGGAACGCCTGCCTCCAGGCCATCAGCAATTCTCTCCTAATCCCTTCCTGCTTTCGGTCTTCTGTTCCTTCCACATAGTCCTCTGCTCTGACTACTCTGTGTTCTGCTTCATCTGGCGAGGAAGTGAAGAAAAGCATGACACCGAGTGCCTCTTATGAGTCCTGTGATCAGCCCTGGCTGAAGGAAAAGAAGCACTTGAAATGTGCCCCTTGGCTTCTGTGAGTTATTTTTTTCTATGATTAAGGCCCCCAATATCTCTAATATTATGCATCCATTTTATATATAGATGCATATGTGTATGTATATATCTATATCTATATATACAAACACAAATATATCTCCTAGCTCATGTCAAAATAAATGTGGTTTATAGATGAGCTATTTAAATTCCATTGATCCTTTGAAGGAAGGCAAGAGGAAAACCACCACAAATCTGATTTGCTTTGAGTCAGTTTAGCTGATAGAAATGGTAATTGTATGTTCTCTTCACATCCTTCTTCTCAGAAACTCTGTACCATTACGCTTCTGGAAAGCATCATCCTCCAGACCAGAAGGGACTAGGGTGAGCCAGAGAAGGATATGTGTGGGGGTGTGCATTCCAACATGGTGGAAGATTTACACAATTCATCCCAACTCACTCTGCTTATGCTCCTAGACCAATAATAGCTTCTGAAACAAGTGTCTGGAGACAAAGCACACCCAGAGCCACAGGTGGCAGGAGTCACACCACAGTTTGGCCTTCATTGTGTTCCAAAAGACTGATAATAGTGCAAAGATATCCTCTCCTCTACTGACAAACCTGGGGTGAGAATAAGGGCCCCTGTAATTTTCCAGCTTAAAAATGTATACGCAATCATACCAACCTGAGGATCTAACAAGGATCCTAGCCAAGATTCAGGTTTTCAAGGCACCTTCACTGTGGTAAGGCTCTGTCTAGCTCAATATTCAGCAGAATAAAGTAACCTCAGTTTGTCATCCAGGGAAAGCTCATTTCGATTATGAAAGAAAAATCTCCCTATCCTGTTATGCTTATAAAATACCGACTTCTAGTTTTGTGACTTCTCACTTACTACCAAGACACCCACACCAAATCACAATTCTTTCTCACACACTTACTCATGCATAGCAATTCCCGTTCCCGTATGGAGGTTGCTTTGCCCAGACATTGGGGATATTCAGCTGAATGATACTTTTCTCCATTTTACTAAAATGTTATGTAATTCCATGCCTACCCATTCTAGCTCTTCCTGCATCTTTTCTGTCACCTGTAGTATCACAGGGTAAGGAAAGACAATTGTCAGCCCCTTTGCATCTACAAGGTCTCCAGCAGTTCACAGTAGAAACAATTTCCAGCAATTGTTCAGGCGTGGTGGAGGTGTGTGGTGAAAGTCATTGAAGCAAAGCTGTTTCACAATGTCCTGACAATGACCATATCATTGGTCCTGAACTGAACTTCCTCAGGAAACACCTGGCCTGGCCTGCCTGGCCTCTGAGGTAAGGAGAGCTGGGAGCGGCCCTCCGTGCCTTGCTCTGAGCCAGATGACAGAGGCCGAGGGATACCATGGCCCAGCCCTGACTCATAGGAACAGCTGTGACTCCAGCATGCCTTGTCCATGCATGGAATGCCCCAGAACAGTACTCCTGTTGATGCCATACACATTCTAAGTGCACACACCCAGCATACCATCTGGAATTTGGTTCTTCCCTGTCCTGAGGCATCTGTCCAAATAAAAGAGAGTGTCCAACCTTGTTTGTGACATTGATAAAGCAGCCACAGCCACTGGGGGCCCAAGCCAACTGTTGCTAACTGCTGGGCACAGCACAGTGTGGTACAGGGCAGCGTGGAAGACTCAGCTAGGAGGGGAATGATGAGGCAAGCCCAGAAGAGACTTTGGAAGACTAAAGTGTGTGGAATGAGAATGCTTCATTTTGAAAATATAAAATCTAACCAAAGAAAGCATTGTAAATTCAATTTAATGCATGGTTCTATAATAAATGCAGCACAGAAGAATTTTGGCTAGCTGACAAACCTAGCGTTTATTCCATTTTTCCTCATCTTTGTGTAGCATAGCATGTAAGTTTCCATTTTCAACTTTGAAAGGATAAGTTGCCTATGAACATTATCTGGTAATGTTAATAATAGATAATTGCAAGATTTGAGAAAGTTTCACGTCAGTAAGTATTCCACTTTTCAGGTGATCTATTGGTCCTATAATCTGTATTATAACTTTTTGGCTACTAGACTGTAAACTTTAGCTATTGTTGAGAACATCGCTTGTCCTGCCCTGAAAAACTGATAAAATGACTAGCAATATTTTATCTCATCTAATAGATTCTCTGTGTTCTGGGGAAACAATCTTACATAAACAATAAAGCATGGTGCTATGAAAGAAATCAAAAGTCAAATCTAAAAGAAAGTTTCCTCATAATTGTCTAGTTTAGTTACACATTGTGTTATTCCATTTATATTTAGTATCCATAAAGAGAGTAAATAGCTTGAAAGTTAACTCAGGACTGGGAGGAGAGAGGAGAGGTGAGCATGAGGTTTTCTGTGGGGTGGTAAAAATATTCAGCAATAGGGTAATGATATTTGCACAATCTGTAAAAGTACACTACTAAATACTTTAAGGAGTAGATTTTGTGTTATGTGAATTATATCTCAACTTCTTAAAAGTTATTTAAAAAAATTATGAGGTCAAATGGCTAAAGCAGACCCCTGAAAAAGACTGTGGATAGTGAAGAAGAGTTGAAAAAAAAAAGACAATAAAAGTCAGAATAGTTTATATAGCTCTCTTCTCCCAGTGGATATTTTTTATTCTTTAAACAAAGGAATCTAATGATAGCTGATAGTTTTTGATTCCTTCTGAAAAATTAGATACAATATTATACAAAAAGAGTACTTAAAAAGGAATATTCCACAATTGACCAGTGATAAAGTGATGGTGGATCATCTCACGAGCTTTCTTTGCAATGATTATAGAGACAGTGAAAGCCACCCATCTGCTCCTTCCCTTTACTGTCACTGTCTCATATGGTAACACTTTGTCCTTATCTGATGCTACAACAGAACTTAGTCATTTTGAGTTTGACCTTTTTTTATGTACTACTGTATTTTACTCTATTTAGTTTCTTAGTTATTTCCCATCCTGTTACCCCTCATGCTTCTTTCACCCTTGCTCCTTCCCCACCTCCTCTTAACATCAGAAGCCTCATTTTGCTCATAAGTGTCCACTAGCTTTTTTTTTTCCTTTTTTTTAATTTATTTTTTAAATTTTTTTATTAAAATATTTTAAAATTTATATATACTTGCCATTAATTGTAATCCCCATGTATTCCCCATCACCATCTCACCAGTGCACCATCACCTCAGTCCCTCATGTTCCCATCTTCCCTCAAACCTCCCCCTTCCCTCCCCACCAGGTGTCCCCAGTCTGTCCTTGTCTTTTCATTTTTGGTTTTTGTGTCTTTATTGTTATTATTATTGTTCCACTAGCTTTTATATGCATGTTACTTTATCAACTAGTCTGCTATGGAAATGTCCAGTATTTGTCTTTATCATTCATACTTACTTTACTACACATGGTTCCCTCAAACTCCTATTTTGCTGTAAAAGGCAACATTTCATCTTCCCTATGGCTGGATACCATTCCATTGTATGAATATACCACATCTTCTTGATACAATTCTCTATCACTGGCTCTTACGTTGTGTCCATGTCGTAGTCATAGTAAATAATGCACTAAACACTGTAAAGCATTAATGGTTTCAAGATACTAACTTAGATCCTAAGAGTGGAGTTACTGGGTCATATAGTTTTTCTGCTTCTATTTTTTTAAGGTAAATTCAGATGACTTTCCAAAACTGCTTCACTAGTTTATATTCCAAACAATAGTGTAATAAGTTTCCTTTTTCACCACATCCTCTCCAATACATGCTGTTAGGGCTCTCTTTAAGATATACTACTCATGTGTTAAATCTCGTTGTGTGACTGATATCTCGTTGTGGTTTGACCTACATCTTCCTTATTAAAAGTGCTGATATTCAATTTTTATATCTATTGGCCTTCTTAATAGCTTCTTCACTTAATTGTCTAGATCTGCTGGCAATTTATTAATTATATTGGCTTTTTATTGTCAAACTGTATATGTTTTTATATACATTTTGGATATTAACTTCAATTATGTAATATGTAAATATTTTCTCCCAATTTACTAATTTTAACTACATATATTTTATTTTGCTGTGTAAAATCTTTTCAATTAAAGGGAATCCCAATTGCTTATTTATGCTGCTTTTATTTCCCCTGTTATGAGGGTTGTATCTCCAAATATATCTTTACTTATCTTTATCATTAATGTTCATAAAGTATATTGCCTATATTCCTTTGCATATTTTATTGTTGAAGATCTCATGGTTAAGTCTTTAACCCATTTGAAATTTATTCATGTGCATGGAATTAGGGAGTGATTGATCCAATGATCTTCATTTTTTTCTCATTTGGCCATTCATTTCTGAATCTATTATGATTATTATCTTTACAAATAACCTGTACTTAGGTTTCCAGATTAATGTTCTGCCTTTACATCCTAATTAATAAGCAAAAAGATTAAAATTTTTAAGGCTTACATGGTCAATTATTTTTCTATTGGTACTATGACTATTTTAGCAGAAATCAGAAAGACGAGTTATAAAGCTCATTAAAATAAACACAGGTTTTACAAAGAAATGTGTTTAGATAATGTACATGAACCACAACTAAGAAAACTGAAGACAATGTAGAAAAATATGTTTTTATTATAATAAACTATAAGTCTTGTAATATCACTAGGGGACCCGTTTCTAAAAAAAAACCCAAAATGTTCACCTATATCCTGGTGTCACAGAGAGACATGTTATGATTCTGACTTCACAGAAAACTTAATAGGGTAAGAGATTTTAAAAAGCGCTTGTAGCCCAGTTTTCCCATCTACTGTCCTCATTCATTTAATGTGGATACAGTGAGCAAAGATTGACATGCTAATTAAGTGTTAGCACCTAAAAAATGGAAACAGTCCTGGAAAAGTGTCTAACATCTAGTTAGCACTCCAGAAATGTTAGCTATGGATATTATTCATTATATGGATATTCAATATATGGATATTATTCATTACTTCTACTAGAATCCTGCATCTGAAACTGGAAGTGAAAAATCTGAAAATAATGAGAAACGCCATGGCTGAAAACCACACCCATTATTACACTATACATACCTGCAGCAATATAGGAGCCTCCTCCAACTTTATAGAGAAGATGGCTGGCAAAGGGGGCGGCACAGATGATCAAAAAACTTGCGGTCACCACAGCTACTACTCCCAGAAGCATCAAGACTGCCCAGAAGCCACGGTATACTGGAGAAGCCAGGAGAAAAGGAGAAGATACTGTGAGCACAGCAGACAGTCACACAGTGAGATTCTTTCCTCTTCTTTAACATTTCAACCATAGCACCTCTAGCTAGGATTCCAGGCTCAGGTCCTCTAAAAGGAGAGCTTACCAGGTGACTTTGAACTCAATAATGTTGGTACCTTCAATCAACAGGTGTTCGGCATTGGTAGCAGACAAATGCTTAATATACTCTGGGAGCTCATTTTTCTGACCATATTTTCTACCTTTTCTAAGGTATACCATTTGTTAAGAACTATACTATCCATTTGTTAACAACGCTATCCATCAAATCAGACTTTCTGGCCCTTAACTAAACTTATATAACTTATAGTTATAAGGAATACCCAGAGTTCTAGAAATAGTTTTTTGTGTATATGTCCAGTCGGGTTACTTTTAGGTGTTTCATACCAATGTACAAAAACATGAAAAGTTACTTACTGCCTCTTACTTACAGCTAAGGTGATGTCTTACCACAGTGATTCTTAAGTGTTGATTAATAGTTTAACAAAGTGCATACTTCAATGTAGATATGACTCTTTTGGAAAGTAGTCATAAGGCAATAAAAATAGTTAGTAAAACAAAACATGTACAAACTGAGATTTTATTTCATTTTTTTAAAATATTTATTTATTTATGCATATGAGAGCTGGGATACAGACCAGAGTCACAGGTGAGAGGATTCACCAGAGACAGAATGGGAAGCAGAACAGGCAGATCGACTGAAACACACTGCTGAGGAGAACAGTGGGCAAGGCAGGAGAGGTCTGGGGCGCCATGTGGGTCCCTTCCCTGGCCGCGGGTAGAACTTGTGCTGCTATGCACCAGATACTTCATAGTGCAGCACTCCACCGGCTGTGTCACCAGGGAGGCCCCAAACTAAGATTTTAAACCAGATAGAGTTAAGGCATGAAGCTTCCTCTTACTGTTTATCATTAAAATGACTCAAAATGAGATGTTATATCAGTCTTTTAGTTAAGGACCAGAAAGTCTGATTTAATGGATATAGTTGTTAACAAATGGATAGTGGATTTGATGAGATAAAGTAATCAAATAAAGAATTTTAATGAATGATCATTTTTGAATAGGATAATTGCCAATCAATTAAACAAATACATCATTTTATAAAGGCTAAGCCACTAAAATAAATTTCTGTTGGGAAAAATAAGTGAAAGCTCAATAAAACATATTAGCCAAACTATAATTTTTATGGAACTATAAAAACCTGATAAGAAAATAAAGAATTGTGGCTTTTTCTCAATAAGCCTGTCAAATAAAATATATGTCAATCAACTAGAATCTTAAAGAGAGAATAGTGGAGGGGCCTCCCTGGTGGCGCAGTGGGTTAAGCAACGCACTATGAAGCAAAACGCAGTCACTGCAGCACGAGTTCGATCCCTGCTGCCAGCCAGGGAGGGGNCCCACATGGCGCAGCAGACCTCTCCTGCTGTGCCCACTGCTCCCCTCAGCAGTGTACTTCTGTTGATCTGCCTGTTCTGCTCCCCTCTCTGTCTGTGGTAAATCTTCTCACCCCCTCACACCTCTGGCCTGTACCCCAGTGCTTGTATGCATAAATAAATAAATCTTTAAAAAAAAAAGAGAGAGAATAGTGGATGGGAAGATGGAAATTTGAGTTAAGGAATCACTGTAGATAAATGAGAAAGGAAAATGAAATTCTAAGTCTTGAAGAAAGGAATTAAAGGTAGTCTGTTGCTACTGTTGCTACACATGCCAATGCTGTTCATTTGTCAGGAACTTCCAGTATTAGGAAAGTAGTCTATGCTTGTGTTCAGTCTCCACCAAGAGAGAGCAGAAAATAAGCTCTGATCCTTTTGTGTGTGACAAATCAGAGTGCAGACTATGCACCAAATATTTGTCATCCTGTTCCACCAGAGCTTACTAGATATTGACATTCTATACTTCACATATTCCTTCTCTTTATGTTATTATTTAACCCACAGCAGATTTTATGGCAAGCCTAAAGGAAACACTATCAAGGGTGCAAACAGCAAAACAAAACAAGAAAAAGCGAAGCCATCCTGGCTAGAGAAGCAGAAGAGCCCCTGCAGGCCACAGTATGGGAGAGAAACCTCCGGGTTTATTTTTTTCTTTTTATTCTCCCAGTCCTGTCTCAAGGCCAGCTTTTGGCTCTGCACTGCTATCAGGGTAGACACAGGCATTTAAGATTCCAAAATATAAGCCAACCCTTTGGCATGAAGAATTAGAATAAAGGACCCCCATTGCTCAACTATTAGGGGAATTTGTTCTTTTTTTCTCTCTTTTCTCTGGTAACTTTGCAATGTGGCACAATCCCCAGGAACTGTGCTGAAACTCTGAAAGCACCCTAACTTTCTAGCCTGAGAAACTGAGCAAGGGAGTCATAGAAGCCAAAGGAGTGAGGGAAATCTCATGGATACGAAGAGAGATGGGGAAGAGAATCTCTAGTCTGGGTCTGCCAGTCTGAATCTACAAAAGCAAGAGTCTACTCCCTGAGCAGCACATAAACATAAAATGCCAAGAGTAGAGCAAGGCTTTGAGAAACAAATTACAGTACAAAAACTACCCATGTAGGGCCCTCCCTGATGGTGCAAAGGGTTAAGTTTCAGCAATATAAAGCATCCGCAGCCACTGCAACAGGAGTTCTATCCCCAACCAGGGAGCTGACTCACATGGCACAGCAGCCCTCTCCTGCCTCTCCCGCTGCTCCCCTCAGCAGTATATTTCATTCTTGTTCTGCTCCCCACTCTGTCTCTGGTGACTCCTTTCACCCCCGACACCTCTGGCCTGTAGCACAGTTCTTGTATGCATAAATAAAGAAGTCTTTAAAAACAAAACTACCCAAGTACCAGAGCAACTCTGGAATGCCCAAAGCAGACCCAAATAGCATAGCAAAGGTTCTGGAACTGAAATGATATTGAAACTACTATTCCAGAAGAAAAAGACAACATGAAACTGATTGCTTATTCAAATAACAATATACTTTAGAGAATTTAAAAGTATCCAGTCCAAAAGTATGATACTAAATATGCCTGGAAATATAACCCAACATTATTTAATATAGCAACAATGAAAATATGACCAGTTCTCAAAGAAACAGAAATCAACAGATGCCAACCCAAAGATAATTCAAATGTATATATTATCAGAAGAACCTAACACAGTTATTAAACTCCTTTTCTATAAACTGAGGTGAACACTCTCAGGGGAAAAATAGAGTGTATAAAAATAACCAAATTAAAGTTTTAGAGTTTAAAAAAATATAATAACTTCAATTTAAAAAAAAAAACCACTGGATATGTACAATAGCAAAATGGGACGAAAGAGGAAAGAAGACAGAGCAATAGAAATTACCCATCAAATTACCATTTGAACATTAGAATAAAAGTAATTAAAAAAAAAAAACAACAGTAGAGTCTCAAAGACTAATGGAACAAGATTCAAAGATTGCTGTATGGTGTCCCTAAAGTAGTGGCAAAAGATATTAGTACAAAAAGAACATTCATAAAAATATGTCTGAAAACTTCCCAAATTTGGTGACAGCAAAGTTTGCAGGTGTAGGAAACCGAGTAAATACCACAGAGGTTAGACTCCAAAAAATCAGTCCAAACACAAAATAGTAAAATCATTCACACAAAAAAGGGGCTTCCTTGATGGTGCAAGAGGTTAAGCACCACACTATGATGCATCCCTGCAGCCACTGCAGCACGAGTTCAATCCCCGGCCAGGGAGCTGACCCACATGGAGCAGCTGACCCATATGGAGCAGCAGACCTCTCCTGCCTCTCCCACAGCTCCCCTCAGGAGTGTATTTCAGTCAGTCTGCCTCCTCTGTTCTACACTCTGTCTCTGGTGAATTCTTTCACCCCCCACACTTCTGGCCTGTACCCCAGTTCTTGTATGCATAGATAGATAGATAGATAGATAGATAGATAGATAGATAGATAGATAGATAGATAGATAGATAGATGATAGATGATAGATAGATAGATAGATAGATAGATAGATAGATAGATAGATAGATAGATAGATAGATAGATAGATAGATCTTTTTTAAAAATCATGCACACAAAAAAGTCTTGAAAACAACCACTGGCATTGCGGGGTCGGGGGGATAGCATATTACATATAGGGGACAGGACTCCCAAGGATTATGTTTCTCATCAGACATTACTGAGACCAGAAGAGGGTAGAAACCACCTTTTTTATGTACCAAAAGAAAAGACCTATCAAACTAAAATACTGCTTTCAATGAAAATACCTTTGAGGTATTAATTTTCAATGAAAATTCCTTTGAGGAATGAAAGTGGGAAAAGCCATTTCTTAAGGAGAAAAACAGAATTTACCACCAGAAAATCTGATCTACAAATAAATGCTAGTGGAATTTCTTTAGGGTATGGAAAAATGACATCAAAATTCAGTTGCACCTTTAGGAACACAGAAATGGCAAGTATCTATGCAAATATAGTAGACTACTCATCTTACTTTTTAAAAAAATATCTTTGATTATTATTAAGGTAAAAAAGTGCTCACATAATTGAGTAAAAAATTTGTTAGCTTCAGAATTAAAATAAAATCTTCTATTAGTTATTTTTTCCTGAATCTCTGTAACTTTTCTGAAAAAGAGAAATGTTTTTATATATCCTTTATAGCTATCAGAAGAATAATTAATAATGTATGTGAAGTGTGTGGCATATAATAAAAGAACAAAGAATGACATTTATTTTGTGGTTGCATTTATTGCTGTTATTCTTAAAATTGCATTAACAATACACAGCAGGTGGCATTGTGTTCCATAATAGGAAAGTGAATTACTTCCCTCAGAAAGCCTTGCACACTGTTTTTTTATGTACTAATATTTGGAAATCCTTTAGATTATAGCTTCAAGAACAGTACAGATGTTGTATTTGGGAAAGAAGACTACCGATATAGAAAGTTTTACAAAGTTTTCATATTATCTTCCATGGGAAGTTTCTTGTCTACAAATCTCTACTAAAACACTGGACATGTTTTATACCAGGTGTCTCTACCATAAATACCCAAAATATAGACAATGGGGTCAGGCACCTGGCACAAAGACAGCCACAACACGATGATCTGTGTCTAAGCTGTGCCTTATAACATTTTGAAATGATGGGTTGGACTAACCTGTGAGATATCCTTGAGAACTAGAAAATTGGAAAAGTGAGGGGATTAGTAGCAGAATTGAATCTCAAGGGAAATATCTGAAGTTGGGTTGCAGAAGAGGCATGGTATTCCAAGGTCATCTGCAAGCAACAGGGCAAGAAGGATAAATCAGGCCACAGAGAGGGAAGAAAAGCAGGATGGGCCTCCCACTGAGAGAAGTTGAGAGACTGTAGAAACCAGAAGAAATGCCTGTTGAGGGGGAGGGAAAAAGAGACTCAGACAGAAATGGGAAATAAATGATTCCAAGAGCTGCTGTTGTTCCTGACAACTGCTAGTTACTGTCCTTCCATTGGCTCGAGCTAAACAGCTTGGCTTTGATTCTGAGACCCATGTGAAATCAGGAGTAACAGATTTGTACTAAAGGAAAGAGGAACCTGGCTGCCTAGAGAGTTGTGACCATATAGAAATAGCAAGAAGTGAAATTCCGTACTGCCGTCACCACGTGCTTTATTTTTCTGCCTATGTTCAACATTCAAAAGCGCATAACTTCAAGCTTATTTAAAGATTTCTTGGAACTTCCAGTTTTTTAGCTAATTATATTACCTAGTTTACATATGCAACACATTTTGACTCCAAATTTAAATGTTCAGTTGTCATGAAGAATCATCTTATGGAAGTGGGTAGAGTTTTTCCACTCTATGAAGTCAAACTAAGGCAATCAGAATAAAGTGCAAAGTGAACGTGTTTTAAGACTCCCACATGATAGCAAAGACTCAATGCTTACAAACCGTGTTATTCTTCCCTAAGTTAGTTTATAGTAAGGATTGAGAAAATATATGAAAATAATAAGCACATGACTATTCAGGTATATTTAGTAGTAGTAATCATAGTATAGTAGTAGTAGTAGTAGTAGTAGTAGTAAACACTTTGTCAAAAAATGTTCTGTCAACAATGTAGCTGACACTTAAAAGATATGATTCATATTGGGGATTTAGGTGGGGGCCAAGCTTTCAGTTTTAATATATGCTAACTTGAAAATTTTGGTGGGGAAGATAGTTTTGGTCAGTTAGTGGTTTACAGTGTTTAAAATTTCTGGATTTTGAATATTTCTCAAAAAACTTAGCTTGTTTACTTGTCTTTATATGAGCCCATAAAAACTACAAATTTCTGTCTTTGAAGGTTTTAGAGTATAACGAATGAAAACATTTCAAAAATCCAATGGTACCATCAAATATAATGCAATATTTAAGCAATATTGAATTTCTATTAATACCTATTAGAATATGACATATATTTAATTTGTATCACCACAATTTGGATTAAATAAGCAAAGCTTAATTTCATCTGTGAAAAGCCAGGATTAATGGCTATTTCCAAAGAAATGAAGTTCTGCTGATTCTAAATAAATTACTGAACTGACCTACAAAATACTCTTTGGTCAGGTGTTGTTATGAGGAAGGTGACTAGTAATTAGTCTAACAACAGAAATTATAGAAATGGTTCTTCTGGAGTACTCACTTTATTTTCCTAAAGAGATAAAACTTGTTCCTTGCATATTACCATTACAATTCATTTAGTAACTTCTTCCTAATAGATCTTGATTGAAAATCAGCAGCCCTGAGTATACTGAATTGTTATCTTAGGATATTCCACATAGGTATATCATTTTATATTTTTTACAATAGTCTCACATATATACAACACTTTTTAGTTTTCCTTTAAGGATAACCCCATTATTTTTTTAATAGAGAATACAGACATCAAGTCATTAGCAATTGTGTCTACTTTGCTAACTAAATGTATACGTGGAATGCAAAGCTATGTGCATATATCTTAGTTTTATTCATAAAAAGTACATCACAAAAATTATTAATGGCATTGCATATTCAAATTTCAGAATCTAATATATATCAAAGTAGTTTATATCCTTCAAAAGTCAAAATCCCTAAGTGGCAATTTTGGAAAGTTTAGAGAGTCATCTATTTAAAGAATCTTTTAGGGAGGAAACATAAAAATCATCCAAAATTATAGGACAACAAAAATCATTAAAAATAATGATATTTTTATTAATTATACCCATTAATGCATATGTGTATGTATGTGTGTGTGTGTGCATGCATATTTGTGCTTGTGTGCAGGTTACCACAGACCAGAAGCTAATGGCAGATTTGGCATCTATTCTGAATACCATACAAAGGGTTAGAAAAATAAACCCCTACAGTATTTGTTTTTCCAACAGGGATGTAATAAAAATACATTAAGATCTCATTAATTTAGAAAATAAGCAAAAGCAGCCTGAAGTTTTGACTGTGGATTATTTTAGAAGTCCCATTTCAAGCCATTCACATTCATCCAATAACTCATACTGGTGTCTCCCAAGAGACCTCTAAAAGGGACCCTGGCAGGCTTTCTTGGTGAACGGATGCCTGGCTGACAACCAGAGCCATTTAATTTAGCAAACATATTTCAATGGCTCTTCATGTATCACGCACCAAAAACCAGAGTAAGATATAACCTATGTCCTCACAAATTCAGTCCAACCAAGGGAAAGCTGTATGATAAGAGGCTCAAGGGAGATATGCACAGAATTATCAAGGAGGGTTGGACTATTGCACATCGAGCACTGTCAGGGCTGAACAGTGATATGAAAAGTCCTCCTACTGCACTGAGTATGGTTGAACTGGTTCTGGTGTTTGCTAGGAATTCATTAGGCAGAATGCAGGAGGAAGGTTATTCTAATCAGAGTAGGAAATGCTATCATGTATTCTGGAATAAAAAGTTGTTCTGCAGCTATTGCTCAGGTTGATGAAGGAACAGGAAATGAGGACATAGAAGTAAGTAAGGCCTCACATGCTATTCAAAGGAGCTGGCCCTTTTACCATGGGCGGGGGGGGGGGGGTCCCAAATGCATATCAGGATGTCACTCCCTTAACAGTATAAGGAATGTTTTGGCAAGAAAAAACATCTAACAATGAAAACTAGCTAGATAGTTATTTATAGCAACCCAGTGGGACCTAAACGGGACAGTTGGGAATAGAGATGAAATAAACCTGAGTAATACTGTTGTTATAGGTGATGAAAAAGAATACAGGCTGTCTATGTGTTTTTATTCATATGCCCAAAGAGTTTGTTTGGTTAAGACATTAAGAAATCTCCTCTTGATTTCTTAATCTTTTACTTACCACAAACCTTCTTTCATACAGAGTCTAAATGGAAAAGTCAACCCAAATGATCACAACTCCAAATTCCATAGTGTTTTGATAAATTATTTCATTGTGTATGTAAAAATATAAATATTGTATTTGCAGTTTAAAGATAAACTTAAGATTCATTTCTCAAAACTTGCTATCTTGCCTCAGACACCTCACAAAGCTAGTTCATAAAGCTAATCCTATGTTTCAACACTTCCTCAAGCACACACATTGTGAAGTGCTATAAAATGTTCTAAATGAAGTCCAAACAAAACACACTACCCTCCTCCATCATATCCAGCAGCAAATGAGAGCCTTCAGCATATGTTGCTATAGCTTTAGGCAAATCGCTTCTGTTACACAGGCCAGCAAGCCTGTCCTGCATCTCTATGTACTACCATCTTGGCAGTGCCAGGCGGGTCTATAAATACAGTAATGCCTGCACCAAAGCAGAGACAGGCAGTACAGTATGTCCGTGTTTGAGCTCCATAATTGTGGACTTGCCAAGCCAAGACATGTGCTCTGCACGGTCCGTTGATTGCTTCAGAACAAAAAGAACCTGAGAGACCTGCTAGCCCTACTGTAAATATTGGCAGTGGGGAAATAACTGAGAGGGAGGAAATGCCTGAGTCAGGAGAGACAGCCCCTCGCCCTTCCACTGGCTAAGAGCTTGGATGAGTTTCTGAAGCAAAAGATATTGTTCCTTCATCTGGCTAGAGATCCTTCTTGGTTTGAGAGTCTATCCGTGGTCATTGTCTCCTTTTTCTCTCCTAAAGATTTTGGGAGGAAGGGTATGAGGGACTTACCGGGTAAGGTAGTTTTAAAGATAAAAGCCACAAGTGCTGCAGTCACAGGCATAGGAGAGGAATGCAGCTGGACAGCAGTAATCGCCAGCACCCTCAGGGTCACATTAGGGAGCAAACAAAGCTTCTCAGAAATGAGATGAAAGGGATCAGAATATGTCACTCCAAAATATGCCATTGTGGGACAAATACTATTTTTTTATTTATTAAAAGGTCCTTGTTCTGTAACATTGTATAGGTTTTCAGTCTATAGAATATAAATCATCATCAGTAAGTACTACATTATATTTGCCACCTAGGAATTCATTAGGCAAGGATTATTTAAGGATTATTAATTAATGAGGATTATTTTAAGTTGGATGCAAGAGTCAAGCATGCACAAAGAAACCATCCATGTGCTTTTCTTATCTTTTCTAATTGAAAAATTTCTGAGAAATGATAACTGACATAAATTCCCTTTATGACTAGAAGGAACACAAAAAATCAGCACCAAAATGGATCTGCTCTTACTGAAATAGCCCTGATCTTCCATCAGGTTCCCTGATGTATTTCCTAATCACATTCCCAGAAGTTATCACCCCTAGCTAGGCCAGACTCCTACCTACATCTTCACTTTCATCGTGTGTTATTTTGTTTACTTTCGATTTTTTTGGCATTTCAAAATAGTAAATAAATTTTATTTTTGTTGTTGTTATCACTTTGTTTCTTTTGTTTTATTATTAATGAAGTGCATTGTTAAGGGACTACGGCAGAAGACCATCGGTACTTTGGTGGTAGGAGAACCACATTCTCGTTAAAATGGTATATAAGTTCAGAGGCCTATATGCTTCTTTGGGTTGTCACTTTTCTATGAAGGGCTCCAAATGCATACGTGAAAGTAAACCTTTCCCCACTGCCCTATACACTCCACTTCCCAGGGCCCCAATAAGCAAAACTAAGGGGGAAGAGGAAAACAGTTTTTACTTCCCAATCAGAGGTATTATGTACAAAGCCTCTGATCCTAATACAGGAGATGTGGCGAGCAGCCAATCAACCTCCAGCTCCAAGTCTTCCTGTGATATCTGTGGCCTCGGAGGGCCTGCATTGGATGCACCCTCCAGCCTGAGCAGCACAGCTACTTAGTGAACTCTAACATCATAGCCAGGTCAGGATTCCAGCCCAGCCTGAATGAGACTCTTTGAAGGTGGGCATAAGCACTCCTACTTTTAAAAGCCTCTTGATAATGGAATGCACAGTCAGGTCTGGAGGCCCATAGCATAAAGGGTGAGCCTCCTTGGAGCTGGGCATTTCATTGAGAATGAGCCAGTCACTATGCAGACTGTCAGCCTTTGCAGGTATTCTTTCATCTGCCACAGTCATCACAATGATTCCTTCTTTCTATTTTATAGATAAGCCTCAGATATCTTAAGTAAAGTTCCAAAAATTGAAGTCACAAAATTTGTACTCAGGTTGTCTGTTCTCAGTCTCAGATACCACTAGTCTCTGTATCAGTCTCTATTTGTGCTGTCTCAAGTAAATTGCCATTGTTCCATCTAAGCCCTCTGAGCTCAAATCCTCCCTCACTGGCGTCTACTATATCCTACAGAAATGCTGAAATGATATTGACGTTTTCTGGGTTAAAATTCTGTTATCATGCCTCTAGGCTTTGGCAATTCCATTTCCTCTTGCCAAAATAAACAGTCTTCTTACTTTTTCTTCTAGATTCGATCAGCCCTCTTTCCCACCTCAAAAGGACATGGTGGAGTTATTTTCTAATTTCTACCAAAAGGCAGAAAGTATATAATTAGTAGGAGTATAGACAGACCCACAAAATGGAATACTTCTTCCTAGCTTTGTAATTTTGGGTAAATTAGAAAATAGTTATAGCAACATCTTGCTTATTTAGTTGTAAGTATTCTAAGTATTCTAGGACCCCTGAATCTTCATGTTCACATCATTTACATAATTTACTTCTATAAATCTCTAACAGACTAGAAATCACATTTCTCTACAGAATTGTATGTTCTTTGACATATTGCAACTATACATCAAGGAATCTTTCTCTTAGGAAAGTGACCCAAAAGTGACTTTTACTATTTTTATATCAGAAAAGTTTGTTTCAGAATTCCACAGCACTGAAATTTGATGTTTCCCCCTCTATTTTATCATAAAAACACCCATCAAAATAAGTGATTAACAACAAAATTGAGGTCCACTCTCTTATTTACCCATGTTCAAACACTAATTGAACATTTACCTGTTTCAGGCACTGTGCTAGGTAAGCACTTACTGGTGATAGGACATAGCAAATGTATAATATGTGCCATCAAGCTATCTAGCAGAATGGAAATACACCATCAGATAACCATCAGCTATGCCACAGGCAAGGAGAGAACTCTACTGTTTCATTATGCAAGAACTGAGAAGGCCACTTGACCCAATCTTAGCATACTGAGAAAGATTCTTGGAAGAAGTGACTCTTAAAGGGAAGAGCAGGAGATTCCCTGGTGGCACAGTGGGTTGAGTGCTGCCCTGTGAAGCATCCACCACACAGCAGTGTGAGTTAGATCCCTGGCCAGGGAAGGGACCCATATGGCACAGCAGACCTCTCTGCTTCACCCACTGCTCCCCTCAGCAGTGTATTTCAGTCGATCTGCCTGTTCTCCCCACTCTGTCTCTGGTGAATCCTCTCACCTCCCGTGACTCTGGCCTGTACCCTAGCTCTTGTATGCATAAATAAATAATTTTTTTTAAAAAAGGGATGAGCAGGACCACAAGAAATGGCAGCAGAAAGCAGAAGGCACAAACAAAGAAAACAGAGAAAAGCAGCAGTGTGCAAAAAGTTTAGTTTGAAGGCACAGAGAGTGAAAGACTTGTTAGGGGAAGTAACTGGAGAGAGAGAATAGGAGATGATCGTGATGGGCTTGCAGGACACATTCATTTCCCAGTGGCACATTTTGGTGCATGTCATGTGCAACTGTTCCTACAAATGATGTGAAAAAACACCGATTAGCTTAAACTAAAATTGACTTTTTGTTTGCATGAGACCTCAATCTATCAATATTGAAACCATTAGCAAAAGATTTGCAGCCTTGACTTGAGGAAGGGGGATATTTTCATGAGAAAGAAAAAGAAAAAATGCAGCAAAAGATATACTCTTTCTTAAAGAAATTTATATTTTTCTCCCCAGTGGTAAAATTATCGAGGTAAAGGCAGCAAAATACCTGACAATACTTCATAGAAACTAACCTGCTTTTATGGGGAAAATGAAATGGGCAAGGAGACCATATCAAGGAATTGCAATTAGAAAGAAAGGAAGCCAAAAAAAAAAAAAAGGACCTTGGAAGAAGAAGATAGACACAGAGAGATAAGAGTAACCATCTACTGCTGAAGTTAGAGGTCTCTGCAGGCAAGTAGTAGCCTGTCCTCACCAGCAAATGCCTTGGAAAGACACTTGGCCTGCTTAGAGTCAGGACCTGCGTAGTTTGGGATGTGAGTCACGCACGCAAGGAGTGCTAGCACAGCCAGTGCAAAATGAGTATCCTATGAGGACAGACAAGGTGCTGGGACATAGCTGGCATCTCTGGCAGGACAAGCATGTCTCATTTACTGTGGACAAACATTCATACTCTGCTTATTCACCAACAGACTAAGAGGTAAATTTTCTCCACTTTCCACAATACACAAATCTGGTGTTCAAAGTCAGCATTGACCAAGTACCTGCAGTCCCGGGTATCTTTCTTTGACTTGCCTCTTATAGGGATCAATCTGAAGGAATGTGGTAGAAATGATATCTACTTGGCTGCCTTGAGTTCTTAGGACCTGCCAACTGTTTGCTGTGTGTTTTCAGTAACCAGTAACTTAACTAGCCTCCCTATTGCTATTTGCTTCTGGATTTAAAACAATAAAAAGGTGGAACCAGCAGTCTCAGAAGTCTTTTTTAACTCTTCTGGTTAGAGTCCCAGCAAGTGAATGGTCAATATTTCCCTTTGATAATGAACTGTATAGATCGACTTCTAAGTCTCCTCTCCAAAAGACAGCTGTCTGAAATTGGCCATTTTAAGGAGAAAATCATTGAAAAGATCAAACATGCATTACACACATTCCCTTAGCCACTCAGTACACTCTAGTGGGGGAATTGGTTTTATTTATTTGTAGAGATAGGATACATCTTTGGAAAACTTCCCTCTCTAGCTACTCAACATAGAGCAAGCTGTTACAGCAAATACCCCCTAGATTGCACAACAACAGCTGTTGCTCTGGAAACAAGTTAACGCTTTGCTTTCCATAAAATGCTTCACTTTTCTCAACAATGAAATTAATTGCTCTATTGATGTAAATAATACCTTTGACCAGCAGAGACTGGAAGCAATGAGTTTGAGTACTAGGAAAAACACTTCATAAAAATCAATCATATCTTAAAATAACTATATTTAAAAGTTACTTTAATCTTATTTCTATGTGCCCAAACATGTTCATAAAAAGTAACAAATAGTAAAAGAAAGACTGATATTAACTCAAGACCTATCAAAACTAAGAACTAGAATAATAGCTCTTACCAATGCCTCCCTAATTAACCATCAATTTTGTTCTCAAGTATATATTACTTGCTGAGTAAAGGAAATATCATTTCCCATACAGTGTTATCAAGAAGGTAGCTACGGAGATGCAGGCAGCGCACTGCAGAGTTTTATCTTTAAGTTGAGAAACCTAAACACACTTGAGTTTCCTTGCCTTTGAAATGACAGTAATAAATCTTACCTCACATTGCTGTATTTAAGATCCCAGAGAACAATATATTCAGAATAGGTGGGTTAGCGCAATGAGCGCAAATAATAGGAACTCCACATCTATTCCCATCAGTCCATTCAATTTATAGTAAGAAACAAAATAAGTCATTTTGTTGCAATAAATGTGATATTTTAAGATCACAAAAATATTTTTTACTTGTCAATAAATTTGTAGGTTCTATAAGCAGAAATAAAAAATAAGGGTGTAAATGAATAGGTCTGAAGAAATCGTGATGGTGCCTCAGCACTTATATGGCTCCAATTACTGATAAATTCACTAGGTCTAATTCCTCATGACAGCACTAGAATCTATCAAGCAGCATTTATGTTTATCATTCATATATTACCCTGACAGATGGAAGAAAGAAAAAAGATAACACCAAATGTAATCTGTTAAAAGGAAAATAGTGGTAGTAAGTCTGAGAAGGAGGAAATCCAAGTTATAAAACATGAGGTCAGGTTGCTGTGGACAATCTGCCAGATCCAAAGGTCAGATTCCAGTCCATGCCTTCTTGGCAACACTTGGCCAAGCTTTTCACTCCCTCCTCTAAGAAAAACTCTCTGTCTGGGTTCTAGAACACCACCCTGGTTTACTTTCTACTTCCCTAGCTGCGCATATTCAGTGGGACCCTCTCATCTCCCTAACATCTTCACAATGGAACACGCTGGGGCCCAGTCCTTAGACTGACCTCCACTTTTCATTCACTCCCCAAATGATCTCCTCTTGTCCATGGCTTTAAATATAGCTCCACACAGTGACCTCACATGCAGTTCCTGACTACCAAGACTCTGTGATCTGAAAACCTCTATAACTAGGTATACTCAACTTCATATGTCCCAAACTATCAAAGCTTCCTCTCAAAAATCAGCTCCCCCTCAGCTCTCCCCATCTCTAATAATAACAACTTCATCCCGCCAGTTGCTACAGACAAAACCGGGTCATCAATGGCTATGTACTTTCCCTAACACCCCACGCCCAGTCCATTAGCAAATCCGGCCAGCTGTTCCTTCAGAATATAACCAGATAAAGTGAACTTCTGCTTCCAGGAAGATGAAGAAGACATGTCTTTTTTCCTATTGTTTCTTTTAATCACAGTTAAAACCCCTGGAGATCACTTAGAAACACACCAAAAAGGCTTTACAAAGATGGCAAGGGGAGCAAGAACAATTACAGATCTTGGAACCCATGAATGACACAGGGTTAAGTCCTGTGGGTTTTCTTTTTACCTCATTCTTGGTACTAGAATAACCATAACCAGAAAATGGTAACAGACGCAGAAGACAAAAGCTTTGTCTTTGTAGACAAAGAATCAGGAGTAGAGAAGTCAATCAAGACAGAACACATTTAGACAATAACTATTTTCTACAGTCAAACACCATAGAAGAAAGTTTGAATGCAGAGTCTAGATTTCACCCTCACCAGATTATATGGAACACTCTAGCCCCACTCCTGGGGTGGTATCAGAGAAGGAAGGGAGGTAAGACTTTCATCATTACCAGGTGGTAACATTCAAGGCCCCAACCATGGTATCAGTAGAGAAAAACTGGCAATCCAAAAAGGCCAAGAATCACAGACCAACAACCCTCACACTCCAGAAAAACTGTTGATCCAATGGACTAAGTAAACACCCACCTAATAACACAAACATATTTCAGGAAATAACCACTCTACTCCAGCCAAACACCAAAAACCAACCCTTGCCAACTAAATCCATTCCAAACAGCAAAGTTCTATAGTGGACCCTAAACTTTGACCCTTGGCTTTTGTAATAAGGTTCCCCAGCCTCTCTCCCTCCATATAAAAACATGTGTCGGAGAAGGCTAAACAGGGTATTGGGAAATGGACAGGTTTCCTGAGTGAAGGGCATTCCCAGGGAAAAAGGGCAGGATCCTGAGGTCTAATCCAAGGGAATGGACAGTGAGCAGGAGTAGGAGGCAGAGTGGAAGGTCTGATGATCTCAGACAAAATCAGCAGGACATGAGGTTTAGCTTTAGAGGGATGTACCTGGAAAGAACTGCCTTTATTGGACCACTGCAGCTGAGCTATTAGTGAGGAGGGTGCTATTAGGACAATCTCGAACATCGGTACTATCAGTGTATTATCTACTTCCCTCTTGCTCCCTTATTTTCATTCATTCTGTCTTTCTTATTGAAAACCTAAACAACCTAAACCTCTTTCTCAAGATTGTCCCCTTCAGTGAATAGTTTCCCTTTTGACAATACACCAGGCTATTCTTCAACTTGCTCCTTAAGCCTTCTTTTTCCTTCTCCTTTGTAGACTATTTTCACTTCTTCTTTTCCTCCATTTAAGTATAATTGATATTTTATTGCCTTCTTCCCTGTGATGTTTTTCCTGAATAACTGTTCTGATATCAAAAACCACCTCTATAATTCCTTACCAGCATCTGTTACACTAATTAATGTTTTCAGTAAAGTCAATTTCACACATCAAGCTATTGCAGAATTATTAAAAACTGGTGTTCCACCATCAATGCTCATTTAATATGTCTAAATCCAAATGAAATCCCCATCCTTCCCTTCAAAACCTGTTTTCTCCTCTTGATTCTCATATTTTTGTCCTCCTTATCAAGTTTTCTTAGTTGAAATTATTCACAGTTCAGTATTGGGTGGCAAGCAATTTGATGCTATAGCACAATAACAATAACAAAAAAACTAACTCCTATCTTTTCATTCACCATTCACATTCTAAAAATAGAATCTAAAGAAGATAAATTATAAAAAAGTTGCCCATATAAAATGTTTAAAGTGGAGGTAGAAACTTGCATATTTAAAATTTGAGAAGCTCTAAATAAAAACATGGAGAAATGCATGACAAAGAAAGTGAAATACACATTTGTATTTATAACGATTAAGAGCATGTGCAATACTCATATAAAAGGGACTGGAAAGAAATGCATTAAAAATTTTGGAGGGAAGTAATATTACTGTTCATTATAGATTGTTTAAATTGAATGACACTTTCTTCAAAAGCAAATTTTTTCATCACCCTACATTTTTCTAGCTTTTTGTTTGTTTGACTACCAACTTTACACATCAACTCTTGATATTTCTATTTTTTTAAGATTTATTTATTTATGCACACAAGAGCTGGGGTACAGGCCAGAGTCACGGGAGGTGAGAGGATTCACCAGAGACAGAGTGGGGAGCAGAACAGGCAGAATGACTGAAACACACTGCTGAGGGGAGCAGTGGGTGAAGCAGGAGAGGTCTGCTGCACCATGTGGGTCCCCTCGCTGACCAGAGGCAGGGATCAAACTCATGCTGCATTGACTGCAGTTTGCTTCATAGTGTGTTGCTTAACCCACTGCGCCACCAGGGAGCCCCGATATTTCTATTATTCCATTCTCATCTTTGTTTTTCTGCCCTTGTATAAGCCCTACTGACATTCAGGCAGGATCATGAAGCTAGTTACTGGTGAGGATCATTTAGGTTGATCCTCTCTGACTCCCAGTTCTACCTTCCCCTCTACTACTCCAGTGACTAGAAGGGTTAGTATATGTCCCAGAGCAGCAGAAGCCATGTGACACAGTTCTGAAGGCTAGAGCACCAGCATTCATCAATCACAGAATGCTAGAGGACACTTCTCTTCAGAAGGTGGAAGAACACGAAGGTTATGGCTCAGCATTACCAAAGGATGGTGGGAGAAAAGGCCGAAAGATCCCTTCCAGCAGCATCATTATGGCAGATGCACCTGAATGTCTTGTTGTTGGAGAAAAATGTTTCCTATTTATCTTTTTAGCTACTGTGTATTTTCTTTTTCTTATCACCTACTGCATTGCTAACTAATATCTTACCTAGCTGATTCTTTTCTGCTTCTGTCCTTATAGCTGCACTTCAGGAGGAAGGAACGATCAGACAAAATACTAAATAAATGAATGCTGACAACAAAAGTAAAACACATCTAGATGTTATAACAATGCTGAAGATCTGAAAATTACAAGAAGCTCAAAAATATTTCAAAGTAATCTAGATATTTTTATTAAAGGCTTTAAAAATCCTTACATATCAAAAGATGCTTAAAATATCCTAGAATACAATAGAGTAGATACAGTATAGTATATAGAGTACAGACACTCTTGGAATTGTTAATGTAGTATGCAGTCTACAGTGGATATAGTGGTAGCCACACATATAACCTCCACTTCCATGGGATTTAGAATTGAATGGGGTAAAAGTACATGCCAAAAATAATTACACAAGTAAATAGCTGAAATCTGTGCCACAAATGATAAAATTAAAACATGGGTTTTATAAAGGACACTCTGTCCTAGTCACATAAGGTGGAGAAGAGGGCTGCCAAGGGAGACTTCTTTAGAAAACCAAAGTTTGGAATAGCTCAAAGGATAAACCTTAGTGAATGAATAGGAGAGGTTAGAAAGAGAGGTACACATTTGGGGAAGATCATGCATATGAAGACCCTGAGACAGAAGATAAATACTGATTCTAAAGTGGCAAGCTTGTGTGTGCATGTTTGTTCCAACTCACAGATAAAAGGTGAAATCAATGACTAGACCAGGCTCTTTTCTATAAAATGACCTTGAACCTTGATCATTTAAAGCTCAGATTTTAACCCTAGCAGAAGAGTCTTAGGTTTTATATATATATATATATATGTGTGTGTGTGTGTGTGTGTAATTTATATTATGTGCCTTTACCGAGTTCCAATAAATAATGGGGGAAAAGAGGTAAAAAAAAATAATACAATAAAGTGTAATGAACATTTTAATGGAGATAGGATCAAAAGGCCCTGAATATCAAGCAAGACATGATTAATCACTAAGGGGTTTAGTTCATTAATGGCCAATGCATCATAAGCAAATGGTACTAAATGAGTGAACTGTGACTGAATTCAAGCATGAATAAAATATAACATCTAAATTCTGACAGAACTCAAAAGATAATAGAATTGTTTAATGAACTTTAAACTATGCAAGTCTACTTCCAAAATAATTCTTGGAATGAGACTACCTTCTCTAGGTTGGGGAACCTATTAAGTAACCAGATTTGAGTATCACTGAATTGTAAATATGTATTAAGGGTTTTCAAAATGAAACAAAATGTTAGATTTGACTGTGCAGATAGGACAAGATCAGATATCAATAGGAAAGTAGAAAAACTAACATAAATTTAAGTTGGTTTATTATTGCTGTTGAATTATAACTAAGAAAAGACTTAAGTTAAAATGATATGATAGTGAGCAGTGAAATTAACCATATCATTCATTGTTGTTTATAAGATTATCAATAAACAAAATTCAACAAAATGTACCTTTATATCGACTTTGCAGTGTGAAAACAGCCAAATGACTTCTCATGGAGTCTCAATCCCCTTATTGTGAGAACAATTTCATCAGCAGAATATAATGATTCTAAAATAGTCTTTTGAGAAAAATCATATATTACTGTATTACTTTCACTGATTTCTTCATTAACTAATGTTAACTATAAAAACTCAAGAGAATACTAAGTACTTTTACTAATAATTTGAATGATCAAAATACATCAGACTTTACAAATAATACTTTCAATTTGACAAGTTGGCAAATTTAGAATGCCTGATAATTGTGAAATGCAATAGTGATTCTGGAGTCTACTGAAGATTACTTAAGATTATAGGAAACACACATTTTAGTCAAGTACAGTCATTTTGATGTATCCATGCTTTTCTCTTGGATAAGGAAATAAAAACAAATTCCACTCAAATATAATATCAGATATTGTTGTACATTATCATGAAGATAAATGAGACTTGTATATGATACTTCTGTTGTGGGACATGCTTCTTTGCATCTCAGTCATTTTTATTCAGGGCTACGAAGTAACCGCTGAGCTATAGCCAACCCCGGTCATTTTTATTCAAAGTGTTTGATAAAGTTGCTTAAAGTCAGCAAAGAGTTATAATAGGTGTGCCAAAGAGGAGTTCTGATAATTAAAAAAAAAAAAAAACTGGAATAAGGTTTTGTCACTAGATCCAAAAAAATGACACAGTAATTACATGCAGTGCTACATAATAATTCTAACTGTAATTGCAGTATAATTTTTCTGACATGCATTTACTATCCACCTCCATCATAATTATTATGCATAGTTATACTACTTTGTGTGTGGTTTTTTTTTAAGTTAACCATTATCTCCTTGTGGTACAGATTTTCAAATATGTAGGTTTATTTTAAAATATATAATGCCTACATACCTTTCTCATCACAGGACTTCCACATATGAATAATAAACACAATACTAATATGTCTGCAGCCCTTCATGAAACCTAAAGTTCTGAAAAGTCAACCAGTACTACTTCTTAATTCATTTTCTAAAGTGAGAATGACAGGGAAAGGACACGCTTTTGCAATTTTTTTGTAATATAAAATGACCCCACTCTTTGCATACAATCTCTTCTCTCGTGAGCAGAGATATAAATAAGATGCTCATGCAGTTTTCAATAGGACCAGGCGTCCACTCCACACACATTTCATAGACGACAGACCACAGCATCCCGGTAGACAAGCACAGCTGCACATCAGCTCACCCCTTCTCCTAGCAGACCCCACAACAGCTCTAAATGTCACACTAATAATGTGACATAAGCAAATGCTATATCCTTTGACAAACTCAAAATGAAACCTATATATGAAAATGCATATTTATAGAAAGATGAAAAATGGATGAGTGATGTAAAGCTTCATTAGTTTACGTGATGGCTAATTTTATGTGTCAACTCAGACTATAGTGTCCAGCTTTTGGTCAAAGACTAGTGTAGATATTTCTGTGAACCTATTATTTAGATCTGATTAGCTTTTACAATCAATAGACTATAGCTAAAGTAGATAATGGGGTGTGAACTTCATCCAGTCAGCTGAAGTGCAACAATTGAGGTTTCCTAAAGAAGGGAAATCCTACCAGAGTTTTCAGACTTCAGACTAAGACTTTATCAGTTCTTATCTGAATCTTCTGCCTTCAGGCTCAAAGTTTCCTGCCTGATTCCACAATCAGGAATCAGTACCTTCAAATCTCTCCTTCAATCTCAACTCCTCTCTCTCTTTTCCTCTCCCCCTCTTTCTCTTATCCTAATATAAGTTTATTTGGCACATTAAATAGATTAACTCTTCTCTTTGAAAAATAAAATTTGACAGCTCTGTTTATACCACTGGGAAATTCTATACTAACCCATAGTTTTACAGTTAGGATAAATACCCTTTATTAAAATCTTCATGAAATCAGCTGAAAATAAAGTTGACATATGAATCTTATGTATTTCTTATACATATAGATTTATGTAGTCTGTATTATGAACTTTCTATAGAAACTAGCTTATGTACTTTCAATAGAACAAATAGCATGAAAACACAAAAGTAGGTAATCTCGACTTCCAGTTAAAGACATCTCTCATCTGGGTTATCACACACAACAAAGTTCATTCATTTTATAGAATACATTAGCATAATTACATTCTTATATATAACAATTACCATTTTTTAAAGCAGGGTATAGTATAAAATATTTTCAACTTGTAAGACTAGTTTTAGGTCATTTGAATCTTTAAGAAGTTTTAGGTCATTAAATCCTAAAGAGCATCTCTGATTTCAAATTATAAAGCACTTTTCAAAAATTATCTTTTAAAATAACAAATACATTTTAAAGACTTTATTTTTAGATCAATGTCATATTCTGTTAGAATTATAAATGGTATGTTGAAATGATATCCTACTATTTTATATATAATATATTGATATCAGGTAAAATGGTGAAATTATTTTTCAATTGCCTACATAAATTTTGTACTGGGCATATTTCAGAAAGACAAGTCCCTCTCAGAGGCATTCTAAGGACAGAAGTACTTACTAACTGCAGAGTCGTAAGATGTAGAATTGTGTTCGCCTCTCATAAAGGGATATGGAGACAGGTAAGCATGGGTGCAGTTCTTTGATGATGGTTGGTTGGCTAGGAAGAAAAAATTTTACTTGTTATTGATAAGTTCATGAAGACTCATTGCTGAAAAAAGAGAAAAACAAGCTCTGGGAGTATACAAGGAAAATAAAACTGTTGGTTCAATCTAGTTCAGAGAATTGTTGACTAGTAAGCTACAACCTCCTTAAAAATTCCTATGAAGAAGCAGAGGAGACCTAGAAAGCGGATTTACTCAAAATCTCCAGCGAAAGTATATTTCAAAGGAGAAAATGCCCTAATGTCCTCTCAAAATTGAATACACCACATTTAATTTATGTTCACGATCACATTCTCCAGTTTCTAACATATCCTGGCACATAACAGATACACACAAAAAATTATTTTGAAAATCTAATAAACTTAGATTTAACCTTGATTACTTCCAATTAAGATGACATTTTTCTACTTTCTATTTTTAGGAGAAGGATACAAATGCTAGATCATATAACTTAATTCAAATGCATTTTTTGCATTTGAGGGAGCAACACTTTATGTTGTTAAAAAATGTGAAGGTTTTACTCTATACTCTTTAAAGATGAGTGAAATATTCTTCCTTTCTCTCTGTCCTTATTAAAATTTTCCTCTTGCCACCTGCCTTACTTCACTGCCAAAGTTTAAATAATTTCACAGCAAACTGAAAGCTTATTCTCCTCCCAAAATGACTATAAAATAGTCTATCAAATAGCCCACTCAAAATACCATTTGATCATTAGTTTATTACTTTTATATGTGTCACCTTGCCATCAGCTTGCTCAGGTCTTTAGTGAATTCATATTTGGATTATATATCCCATAAACTTAACTATTGTATAAATACAATACTTTGATTTATTAGAGAAATATTTGATAAGGAGACTAACAGTTTCAACACACAATAAGCTGTAGGTAATTGTGGGTTGGACACAATAAGATAAAGGCTAGTTATTTTCAATGAATTGATTTTCAAAGATTAATACAACCTAGAAAATACAGTTAAAAGAATACCTCATATTTTAAAGAAGCCATTTTACTTCAAAAAGGAACTTTAAAGTTTCTATGAGAGAATGCAAACATCAAAAGCAAGACATTTCTTGAGATTGCCCACAACCTTGGTTATAGCCCAAATAGAGGAAGCTTTCATCTACTGCTGCAGGTAATTAAGTTTCATTATGAAAAAGATTTTTCTTAGCTTTGAAGTCATGAATATAAAATAACACATATCTATTTCCAGATTTTTAAATTTGAGATTTTAAGAGTTTATAGCAAAAAAAAAAAAGAAGAAAAAAAATTTATTTATAATAGCAATAACAGACACTTGAAAAAATATAGATAGTATTTGTCTTATTAAGTTTAGGGTACTTTAAATATATGCAAAGAAATAGTAGATAATTTATTTTTATCATAAATATTCAGACTTTTATTTTATGTTAGGAAATAAAATTATTACTCTTAAAGTCATTTCTCCTTACTAAGAAGGAATCACATCATGAACTTTGAAAATATCCTATTGAGATTCTACAATTAAGAACATAATTCTACTTGGTAAATAATATGAACTACATTAGGGGAAAATAAGCTAAATTTTACTTACTGTACCAGAACTTCCAAATATTGGGATCATTTTCTTCCACAATCCCATTAAACCAACATCTCCAGAAGAATCCTTCATGATGGAAAGTGATATTCTCTATCTGCAAAAAACACAAATGAAGCAATTTGCTGTCAACACCAGGAACATAATCTAAACTATTGCACCCAGGAAAATTTTCAAATAATGTATTTTATTCCAAGTAATGATGATTGGTAGATTTCTACTTCTCTTCTACGAATAAGACATTCCACTACTATTCTCTAATTTCAAGATATGTAAAGCTAGCCTCCTCACTTCCAAGTACATCAACATTTTGAAGAAGAAACGCACATTCTGTTCACCTGAACACCTCCCCACTTCAGTTGCAAGCAGCCAATAATCTGATCCAAAAGCCACCAAAAATAGTAAAACTCCCAAAGCACCAAAGAGAGCCCCAAAAAAGATGGCAATATTTAGTCTCATTTTCAATTCACTTCTTTTGTTTCCCTTTAAATAAAATAAAGAATTAAAAATGACAGACTCTCAGCTTCTCAATTAAAAAAAAAAAGAATAAAGATTTTTGAGTAGACAGAATCTTCTTGAGAAGCCTGTTCTCGCTCATGTTTTGGTAGCTTCTCATCCAAACCAGCTGGTGGATTTGTTTTCCCTTTGCTCTCCCCTGGCTGGACTCCAGCCCAGCAGCTGAGAATGGCTAGCT
The DNA here is from genome assembly GCA_019455555.1 of Galemys pyrenaicus. Lineage (NCBI taxonomy): Eukaryota > Metazoa > Chordata > Mammalia > Eulipotyphla > Talpidae > Galemys > Galemys pyrenaicus. The sequence goes on along the minus strand of JAGFMF010012281.1, from coordinate 3,163,915 downwards.
ATTTTAAGGTACTTATTGAGAAGCTTGCTTTCTCTCTCCCATGGGAATCAAAAAATAGCTGACCTTCCCCTGGCTGTAGAAGTATTAAGAATTGGTTAGAATTATCGTTATTGCTGTTTAGTAATCCATAGAAGTGAAAAGAAGATGAAATAGTATGAAGTCACTGATTTATTGACCCAACATCTTAAGTGTCTGAACAAGATCCAGTTAGTTTACAATGACCATTACAACCCCAAAGACACATAAGACGCTCTTTAAAGGTATATGATTCATGCAAATAAAGAACCACAGAAACTTCTCTGGAAGACGAAGTTATAATTAATTTTTTAACTTGGTTTGGATGTCTTGGGGACAGAAAATAACTTGTGGGTTAAACTTTCAAACAATGCTAAGTTCAGGTTAGAACCTAGACATTCAGATGTGTGCTTAAAAGATTATGAATAAATGATTTGAAGTACAAAAAAGACAAATAGTGTACTTTCATACACTATTGATGTAAAATAGCATTTTTTTAAGCAGTCTGACCCCCTCTTTTGTCTCCCATGGGAAAAGCATTCTGAGTGTCCTTAGATGAGCTGCCCTTCCTTGTCTTTGACTGACCGCACATACGTCTCCATTCCAGGGATGGACCATAGGTGACCTGGTCAAGTAGAGCTGTGGTGTAGCTAAGGAATACAGTGTAATAGGATCCGGCCTGAAGAAAGTCTACACCACAGCTTTTGCAGGAACTTGAGAAAAGTATAGCTTTTAAGCTAATATGTTGGTAAACCTGGAGCTATTGATGGTCATTGTCCCCTTCTCTGGAGACAATTCACTGAGTAATAAGCTAGCACTCAGAGGAGAAAGACTGAGAAACAAAGAGACACATCTCTGACTCACGGCCTCCTTAGTAATATGCCATCTCAGTGGTTCGAAAATTTCTTGGTCTCAGAAACCCTTTGCAGGTTTACAGCACATTCATGACCAAAAGGACTTTATTATTGTTATTATTATTTAAAGATTGATTTATTTATTTTACATAGAAGAATTGGGATGTAGGCCAGAGGTACAGGAGGTGAAAGGAATCAGCAGAGATAGAGGGGGTGCAGAACAGGTGGATCTGCTGAAATACACTGATAAGGGGAGCATCGGGCGAGAAAGGAGATATCTGCTGCACCGTATGTGGGTTAGCTCTTTGACCAGGGATCAAACTCAGGCCATGGCGATGATAGAGCTGAGATTTAACCCCTAGGCCATGAGGAGACACCCTAAAGGATTTTAATGTGAAGTATTTTTACTGATTTTCATTGTAACATGTGAAATTAAATTTGACAAATTAAACACTTATTTGATAAAATGAATAACAAATCGATTATGCTAATATATTTTGTGAAAAGTAGTATTTTCCCAAATATATATTCTTTTTCTTTTTAAGATTTATTTATTCATACAAGAACTGGGGTATAGGCCAGAAGTGTGGGGGCTGAGAGGATTCACCAGAGACAGAGTGGGGAGCAGAACAGGCAGATCGACTGAAATACATTGCTAAGGGGAGCAGCAGGTGAGGCAGGAGAGGTCTGCTGTGCCATGTGGGTCACTTCCTGGCCTGGGTTCTAACTCATGCTGCAGTGGCTGTGGATGCTTCATAGTGCATTGCTTGATCCAATGTGCCACCAAGGAGGCCCCCTGACAACATATATTCTGAAATGTGATTTTATTTTACTTTTTTCCCCATTTCTCTTGCAATGCCTGGTTTAATAAAAGGTAGCTGAGTTCTCATCTATGTTTTTGCATCTATGTAGAGTCATGTTATTTTAAAGTATATGAAGACAACCTCTCAAGGATTGGTACTTTAGGAAAAGAGAGAAGTATTTTATTTAGTTTTTTTTTTTCCCCTCACCACCATTCCTGTATCCCCTTGTCCCTTTCCCATATCTCTCCCTCTTAACCTCAGAACCTTCAGAATGGTTATTGATGTCCTCTGGTTTTATATTATTGAATCATCTACTATGTATATATTCATCATTTGTTTTAATCACTCTGACTTTGCTGCAAACAATTCTCTCAATTTTGTTGAAAATGGCTGCATTTCATCTTTCCTATGTCTATAGAATATTCAATGATGTGTATATACCACATTTTCTTGATATTGTCCTCTGTCAACAGACACATAGGCTGCTTCTGTGTCCTCATTATTATAAATAATGCAACTATGAACTCTGTGGAACCTATGGGGTCTTTGTTGGTGGCTTCAATTCTGGAGTTGTATGCTCTGGAGTGGAATTGCTAGGTGGGTGATACAGTATTTTCATTTTTAGTTTTTTAAGATAAATTCAGATTGCTTTTCATAATGGCTGCAACATTCCTACCAACAAGGTAAAAGGTTCATTTTTTTCTCATCTTCCCCAGCACTTGTTGTTGGGAGTCTTTTTAATGTGTGCCCTAATCACAGGTGTGCGATGGTTTCTCATAGTTTCAATCTGCATCCGTCTTATCAGAAATGGCAATACATATTTTTTTCATCAGTCTTTTGACCTTCTGGATATTTTCTTTGAAGAACTGCTCATATCTGCAGCCCATTTATTAATTGGGTTATTATATATTGTTGACATGTATGAATTTTTAAAATGTCTTGTATATTAATCCTTTATTAGTTATATACTGTGTAAACATTTTCTCCTCTGTTATTCTGTTTATTAATGTTTTATTTTGTTGTTGTTGATGCTGGCCTATCTAGACGTTTATCTACTTTGTATCTTCTCAAAGAACCAGGTCTAAGTTTCATTAATTATTTTTCCTATATAGTCTTTTTGATTTCTCTTTACTTATGCCCTTATTTTTATAATTTCCTTCCTTCTATTAACTTTGGGTCTTGTTTGTTTCTCTACTTCAAGTTACTTTAGTGTGATATTAAGTTTTTTATTTGGAATTTTTCTTGCCTCTTAATATGGGCCTGTAATGCAATTACCTTTTTGCTGTGCCCTATAGATTTTTGTATCTTCTATCATCTTTATTCATTTCAAAGTACATTTTAACTTCTGCTTTTATCTAATTATTATTAAGCAGTATGCTTTTAGTCTTCATTTATTCATTGGTGTTCCTGCCTTTTTTTTATTTTATACTTGATTCTTAGTTTTATGGCACTGTCGTATCAAATGAGTTTGGCATTCACATACATTAGGGTTCTCTTCTATCCTGCCTTTAGGTGGAGATCTTTCTTGATAAAATAAAATAAAATGAAACTCCCTATGCTCATTAGTATTACAGATCTGAATCAAGTTTATTTGAACTAGCTAACTTCTTACCAAACGCCTCTTATCCTCCCTAGACCTGTATATAGCATTCTCTTTCCTGGGTCACCATCAGGTCCCCAAATCTTTGCCTATTGGGTTTACATATGATTAGAATGTCCTTCTCATTTATCTATCTGATGAACTCTCCATTAATCCATTAACCCAAATTTCTAATACATGCTATATGTGCACCTAAGTGTGGCAAAGCACTCTCAAAGGGGGCTCTATTATACAACCTAAGTACTTACCAATTTTTTTAAATTTTTTTTCTTACATAGTCATTAATTTGTGTACAATATTTGATTTTTCCTCTCCTTAGATGTAATGTCCATAAATCTCCCATTACAGCTCACCCATCAACAGTCATCACAGTCCCTTGTGCTCTTCCCTCCCATTTTGAACATTCCCTCCCCATCCCCTGCTGAATGGCTCATATCTATAATTTGCCTGCTATTTTTGTCTTTTTTTTTCCCCTTTGACCCTTTTCCCAGTTTCCCTATATTTATCCTATATGTGAAACCATCCAATATTTTCCTTTTTCTTTTTGACTTATAGAGCATAATCCCTTTCAGCTCCATCCATATTGCTGAAAATGGCATGAGTTTATCTCTTTTGATTGTTGAGTAGTATTCCATTGTGTATATATACCACATCTCTTTGATGCAGTCATCAGTTTTTAGGTATTTAGGTTGTTTCCATATCTTAGTTATTGTGAATAGTGCTGCAATAAACATAGGGGTAGCACTTTCCAATATTTGTTTAATTATTGTATCTTTGTCTTCCAAACCTTGTGTCTTAGGGGAAAGGGTCAAGAATTGTTTGTTCAATGAATAAATTAACTGAATAATAATGAACAAATGAATGAAAGCCCCATATAAAATTTTCCCATTATTCTTCAGTGTTAGTGGACACATTCACTATAGACGTCTACAGTTCTCTTAAGAAGACCCCGGGAAATTTTTAACTGCTAAGAAACAGTTGTGTTTCCAGCACAACTATTGCTTTTAGACTTAGAGACTATAAATCTTGATTCACTGACAAATATTTATCAAACATTTATTACTTTCCTGTTCTATGGTTACTATGTCCTAGCCTAGTGATAGTGAATAAAATGTGCTCTCTGACCTCGATAAGCTTCTATTTTCATGACATGAGGATGCTTCTTCTCACTCTACCTTAGTAACTGGAAGTTCAGAGGCAAATGTATGTAAGGTGATATCCATGATACCCACTCCACTTTCCTGCCCCAACTTCTCTAGTTTCCTTCTCTGTGCCTTTAATTTTTCTCCTGAACATATAACTCTACCCCTGTTACAGAGAACACATAATCCTGTTACCTATTATTTGTTATTTTGTATGTATTTATTTAAACTAATTCAAATTTTTTTTTTAAACTAGGATTTCCCTTTTGGGTCTGGGTGGTATTCCCAGCTCATAATTGGCACTCAACTTGGAGTAGCCAAGTCCCAAAAGGCAGAGCAGACCAGACCACTACAGGGAAGGGTGCGGGTGACAACTTGGGTGAGCAGGTTCACGTCTAGTAACAGCAACAATAGAGTCCAGGAACTCCAAATACTTTTCAGAACAGATAAAGAGTAAACAGAAGCAGACAGACACGTCCTGAAACCAAGTATTAGAAGGTACAATATAGCCAGCTAAAAACACTGGCTTTATTTCATTTTGCTTTTTCATTCTAAAAGTTCCTTGAAGTCTTTGATCATTCCTGCCTAATTTCCCCCTCATTCTAATTATTTCTATTGATATAATTTTATTTGGAGAGACTTCTGACTTTCTGGAAACAACTTTTATTTTAGAGGAATTGTAGCACTTAGAGAACTGTGCAAAGTGTTTTTAATTAAAAAAATGTTAAGCTTTTAAAATCTAGAGTACAATAAGATCATTGGCTTTCCAAAACAATGTGTTTAATTTCCTCCTTGTTTTTTACAAATTAAATAAAAACCAAAGGCTGGATGACTGTAAGCAATAGAAAGTTTTGTCTGTTTTGTGATCAGTGTTTTATTTAGTTAACTATGCTTTTTTAATAATAAATTCACTGAAACTTAGCAGCAATCTCAAGTCTTATTTAATTTGTGAGTGCTAATGAGAAAAACATTCTTTTTTTCCAAGGCCATAATTTCCAATATTGATGTTGCAATTTATTCTTAATTATCTCAAAATATAATGAAATTATTTAGATATTCTCAAAACAAAATTAATTATGGTCCAGTTTGTTAAAAAAAAATAAGAATGGCAATGATTAGCACCCACCAATGCTGAACAAATTTGTAAATAAATATAGAAATCAAACTCTCCTGCAAACTGGTGATTTATGTTCCAGAACACTGGAATGGTTTTTTGGGGACTGTTGGGGTAGATTTTCTTTTGTCATGGACTGATATACTATAGGTCTAGAATATTCATCTGCCATTCCAAAAACCAAAAGCTGAAAACAAAAAGCTTTTAGCAAATTAGACCTAACTGGTATGATGGTGTATATAAACTATAGTGTGAATTCTCATATATTTTATTACATAAGTATGAAAGTGATTTTATAGTTCCAGTGAGAGCGTTAGGTGATATATGGAATAAGCATATTATTACTTTTCCAAAATCCCCAAAATGCTAGGTAAATGCTAGGTTTCAAAAACATTTTATCATGAAGGAAACAAATAAATGGCATATTTCCGTAGTCCTTTTTATACATAAAACCATATACTGAGTGTTAACCCTAAAATCCATTGCTTTCCTGTGATCTTTGATACAGATGTTTATTATCAATGAACCATCACTATTTCTCTATGTAGCTAATGATCTCTTTTATCTTTTCTGTATAGTTCTTGGTTTTCATGTGTCATTCTCCCTACTGCATCCCCCATCCACCAATGTGACACCAGGAAACTGGACCATATTCTATAATCTTAAGATATTTTCACAGGCTTTCTTGTCTCATATGTAGTACAGGAACAACAAATTTAATTTCTGAGGGTTATAAATGGCTCTGTTTTTGCTTATTGTGTCATCCCTAACACTGAAAACAATACTGTAGATAGGTGCTCATTGAAAATTTAGCTGATCAAATAGCAATCCTAGTGACTTAAAATGAATTGGGTTGAACACTGCCATCTGGTGGCCACATGTAAAATTTTCATGTCATGGTACACTGGTCAGGTGTAAGGATTTATATAATACAAGGACTGTGCTGCAAGGACTTACTATTTTCATAGTATTTGATGCTGAACAGCCTTAACTAAGATGATACCATCAAATTACCGAGGTGCTGATGAAATAGCCCACATGGAACAGCACACTAGCAAGACCCATAAGCTCATTCACCTCATTAATTCAGGCCATTTATGAGTCATTAAATTGAGACTCCTTATACAAGTAACTCACACAAAGGAAGCTATATAACAAAAATATCCTTTGCTTTGTAAAGGCTCACTGCCTACCTCTGTGCTCAATTCCATAAAGAATTCTATTAGAGCACTTAAGGGACACTAAGTCTTTCAAGGGACTAAAAACCCTTAGAATTTATTTGTTAAAAACTTTCCTTCAGTTTCAATCAATGCAAAAAAAATCATTTCAGAAATAAAATTGGAGACCAAAGGGGAAATTTTTTTCTATATAGAACTAGAAATCAAAATGATGTATAACTTATAGACTATATTACAAAACGATGTATTATTTATAGGCATTTATCTATTGTATGACCAATATGCATTTTAAAAGATTGTACTTTTTATATCATTTACTCACCCTGTTTCCTTGAAATTCTTTCTGAGAGCACATAATATATTCTATATGCTGAAAATCGTGTGAATGAAAAGATTCCCTTCATTTATTGTTTGCAAAAGTGCTTTACATGAAACTGGTGTGTAATGATCTGAGTCTTAATTTAGAAAAATACTTATTTATCCTTGGCACAGGGATATATTGCCTTCTCCTTACATACTTTTGTCACTGAGTTGTTCTTGTCCATAAAGATGAAGGTAGACTGTTAATTTCCACTCCAGATGATTTTCCCAAATTGGGAGGTGGGGCACTTGTCAGAGGCAAGACAATCCAACCAATGAGAGAGAGAGGTGGGAGGGAAGGGGAGTTGAGGGTTGCAAAGACACATCTAAGTGACCTTAATGGTACCAAGTCTCCAAGAGGAGAAAATAGTTGGTGCTACACAGTGAGTGTCCTGAAGAAAGGTTATTGTCTTCAGGATTAGTGAAGATGCCACCAATTCTGCATGGATAGCTCCACAGCCTCTTCTTCACATATTGCTCAGTCAAGCCCTTTGAGTTTTATTTAATTACTATATGGCATGATATCAGTGCTTGAATATTAGGATATATCTAGATACTCAAATAACAACTGAATAACAAATGACAATATCTACAAAATAATAACAGCCAGCATCCATTCTGCCCAAATACATTTCAGGCCCATTACTCATGTAACCTTCATAATAATCCACAGAAATAGATGTTGTGGCCTCCCCCCAATCCCACCACCTATTTTATCAGTGAGGAGACTAAGGCAACTATGAACCATTCTACGACAGGATTTCTTATTATGTGTACCACCAAATTCATATGTTGAATTCCTAACCCGAATGAAAATACCCTGGGTGTGTCTGGAGTTATGGTCTTCAAACTCTATAGGGGTAATTACAGTTAAATGAAAATATAAAAGTAGGACACTAAAGTATCAGCCTGAAACATGGAAGTAAGACCAGGAAATAGATGCTCTATACAGATTCCATTTCGATATCAGTTGTCAAAGAATTATAATGTAAAAAAGTAATATGACTCATTTTCATCTTGGAGGTGTAGTGTTGGAATGAGCATTCTGACCACTTTTTCTATAAACAACTAGACAAATTTCAAATTAATGATTTTCCTTAAACCCATGAGAGAACTGTGGTTTTGCTTAAATGATCAACCAATTTGTTTGTGTGGGAATAAACAAGTTCCTATTGGAAGAAAAAGGACCCAAGCATTTGCCTCTTTATGGTTGATAATACCGAGTATTATAGTAGCTCCTAACAAAGCTCAGGTAAGAATTTCTAATGAATTGCCATAAGCCAAGTGTGGCTAGCATGAAGACCCTGCAGCTGCCATATAACAGAGCATGCTTTTCCTCAAAAAACCCTACCATGTGCTTACAGAAATCAATGGGGGGGATCTTGAGAATTCTACCCTATATGATGAACCTTAAAATTACTGTGCTAAGGAAAAGAGGTAAGTCACAAAAGAACACCTGCACTTTAGTTCCATTTATTATTAAATGTCCAAAATAGTCAAATATAGAGAGACAGAAAGTAGATTCAGAGGTTGTCTGGGAGTGAGGAAGGTTAAGGATTTAGACAGTGAAGCCCATGGTGTGCGGGTTTTCTTTCTATAGTGATTAAAATATTTAAAATTGTGTAAGGGTTATAACATTCATTGAATATCTTAAAAGTTACTGAATAGTACATGTGTAATAGGTGAGTTATCTAGTATATGCAGTATATCTCAATAATTGAAAAGGAAAAGAAGAAAGGACAGAAGGAATAGAGGGTGGGAGAAAGGGGGAGGGAGTAAAAAGTTTCAAGAAACAAAGCATTTATCACAAATCCATATATGACATAAATGTTCAAACTATCAGAGTGGAATTAAAATAAATATGATAAATATGATAAATTAAATAAATATGATAAATTAAATAAATTGATAAATTAAATAAATATGATAAATATAATAAATATGATATTAAATATTATGAGTAAGGTAGACTTATTAAACCCTGAGACACATATTCATCAGAGAAATGCAAAACATAAGAATCGAATGTAGATTCTGAACATCAAAACGTAGTAACAGAGATAAAGATTGTCTATTCTAGTTTCATCAACAAACTCAAGCAAGACTCAGTGGTTTTATTTTGAGGATAGACCAATACCGTAAGTGTATTTTAAAATGATTAAATTTCTCTTCTCCCTGCTGAAACTTTATTGGGACCTTTGTTGACTCTTCACCATAAAAATCTAGTGTGCTTCTCTTGGTATAGACCATTAAGAGCTGGGATATCCTCAAAACTGAGCCTCCAAGAATTTAAAACTGTCATGACAGTTCAGACTCTAACAATTCAGCAACATTACCCTCACGTTTTCCTCTGGCTGCTGGTTCTAGCAACTTCTGTTTTCAGTAAGCCATCCTCAACTATAATTCTCTGTAGTAGCCTCTCTCCAGATTTCCAGGTGATGGCTCTCACTGTGACATCAATTAGCTGATGGATCTATGAAACATCTGTTTGTTTTCAGGATCTCCACCTTTTTATTTATTCATTTTTTGTAAAAATGAGATATGTGTTATGCAGCCTACCTGGTGGCAGAGAGGTTAAGTTTCAGCACTATCACCAGTATAGCCTGAGTCTGAGTGCCATCCTTGGGCAGAGAGCTGACCCACATGGCCGCAAACCTTTCCTGTCTCACCCGCTGCTCCCCTCAGTATTGTATATCAGTAGACCCGCCTGTTCTGCTCCTCACTCTGTCTCTGGTGAATATTCTCACCCTCTGAACCTCTGGCCTATACCCCAGCTCTTCTACGCAAATAAATAAATAAATTAAAAATTGAAAAACCAGAATGAGATTTGCAACTTCCAACCTCTTTACACATTGAAACAATACATACTTCTAGGTGCATTGTGCCATTATTTACAAGTTATGGAAACATCCTAAATGTCCAGTGACAAAATGAGTGATATAAAAATATTACAATATGTATAAATAATGGAATACTTCATATATATACATATGGAATGACAGGGAGGGAATTGGAGGGATTATTCTAAGTAAAATAGGACAACGTCAAATACTAGATGGCTCACTTATTTGTGGAATATATAGGAACAAAATAAAGTATCTTAAAGACTAAACCAAACAAACCCAAGAAATCTGACTGTGGAACTAAGGCTACAGAAGGGGTAACTGTGAATAGTAATGAGAGGAGGGGTCTCAGGAAACTATGGTGGATGATTAATGGTGTTTGAGTGTCTGCCAGTTGTGCTAACATATATTTAAAGAGAAGTTAAATCCATATCTTTAAAGCACATATAGTGGGGCTCCCTGGTGGCACAGTGGGTTGAGCACCGCTCTGTGAGGCATCCGCTACACAGCAGCGAGAGTTTGATCCCTGGCCAGGGAGGGACCCTCCTGGCACTATAGATCTCTCCTGCCTCCCTGCTGCTCTCCTCAGCAATGTATTTCAGTTGATCTGCCTGTTCTGCTCCCCACTCTGTCTCTGGTGAATCCTCTCGCCTCCAGCAACTCTAGCCTGTTTCCCAGCTCTTGTACGATAAATAAATAAATCTTTTTTAAAAAATAAAAAAATAAAGCACATACAGTGTTTTAGGTCAATGTTAACTTAACAAAAAATGAGGAATTAAAAAATAATATATATTGTCAATTTTACCTGGCTCCAACCACGTATCTTCATTCAGGATTCCAGTATTTCAATCTTTCCTAAACAGTGTCCTAATTTCACATGAAAGCTGCAGAATTAAGTTCAACAGAGGTTCTAATTTAGTAATCTGCACAAATAATTTGACATTTCATCAAAATCTCAGGTTCTTCTTGATACCAGAATGAAAGAGAAATAAGTAATGAAATAAGTCCCTGCATACAACAAGGTCTAGTCACCCTAGTTGATCGTTATTATGTATATACCCTAAATGTTAAGTGATGTATACACAATGTCATGCGCTACCTTTTCCACTCATTGCAGTCAGAATAGGTCATGGTCTTTTAGGTCCTGAATGCCTGGCACCCCTGCCGATCTCTCTGGTGTCTCAGAATGTTCAACTATATGAGAAGACTCCTTTAAAGTCTTCTCAGTTTACATGTCATCTCTTCCAAACTAACTTCCTAATACAGCGCCCCCATTTTCTACCTCCATGGCACTGTTTGTTGTTTTTTTTTTTTTTATCACTTGTCAGTACACTGTTTTATTTACTACGGTTTTATTCTTTAAATATTTTACGGTTATTATTTGCTATGTTATGCATAGTTATTGTACTTGAGGAAACTTGAACCTCTACTCGGGCTGAGATCACACTGCACAACACCAGAGAAGTGTCCAGTAAAGCATCTGCTGACTTCTCAGGGTTCTGTGAAGTTGGTCTACATTATCTCCTCCTGTTTTCCAAGCAGGCAAGCCGAAGCTTGGTGAGGCCAAATTAACTTACTTTGGGTCAAACAACTCGTGCTCTAAATCCATGTGTTTTCCAGGGGAACTGATCCCCGCTCAGGACACCCCCTCCATATTCTGAGATGAAGCTCATCACACAATTCCCTCCCGCCCTTCAGTGGCAGGGACAGTGGAGATCTTTAACCCAAGGAAACGTAGGGCATCATCATTACCACTGGACCCAACACATCCTCCCCGACTGCGGGCCGCAGGCCATCCACCCCCGCCTAGAGGTGCGTACAAGCGGCGAGTCGAGCCAGCAGGCTCCTGCCGCCTGGGGGCAGCCTCGCGGAGTTCCCTTTCTGCGCAGGCGCACCCCGCCCGCTTCCGCTTGGGGCGGGGCCGGCGCGCCGCAGGGGGGTCGCGGCGGCTGCTGCGGTCATCGGTGCGCCCCCCGCGGCGTCTGCATGGAGGTCTGGGCAGGCCACGGCCCGGGCCTGCGGTCGGCCCCGGGGCTGGCCCCGGAGACCCAGAAATCGCGGCGGGAGCCGAGGACAGGAACCGAGGCGGCGGCTCCTTGTCCGGTTCAGACCCACCGCTTCTTGCTCTGCCTTTACCTGGTGGGCTTCTTGGTGAGTGCTGGGCTGGGGGCGAAGTAGTGACTTAGTCCCAGACCTGGAACCCAGTTACGGGTGCTTTTTTTCTTAAAGTCCCCAGGACAGATGTAACGCTCACCCAGGCAGCTTACGAGCGATGTGCCGACGGTGCCTCCCTACTCTCAGACTTGCTCCTGCCCCATAATACTTTTCACTATACACCTGGCCAAACTACCTTTTGACCTTCCTGCTTTAACTGCGCACGCTTTATGGCGCCCCGCCCCTTCCTGCAGTTTAAACACCCCAGCAATTGCCCCAGGTGTGACCCATGGACCTAGTTGCGCTTCTGGATGACACCCAGGTATTAAATGCTGTCGCAGGTGCATGCTGGACAGAGAGCCTGTCCTCCTGGGCAAGCTTGGGAAAGCCTAGCTACTCCAGTGGCTGCAGTAAGAACACACAAGTCCTTTTTACTTGGCTAGATGCGGGGAAATCGCTCTCGCTGACCCTGCTTGGACAGAATTAAGCACATTTTCACTAAGGTTACCAGTAGACTGGAACGTTTAAAAGTCAGGTGACAGTGAATCATACACATCTACCTTTTGACAAACTATTGCACAAAGCAGATTTGATTTTGTCTGGAGGGTGTGTGTGTACTGGTTTAATAAGGACAATTACTCTTTCTTTTCATGTAGAATGGAGAGCTTAGAGAGCTTGAGTGTATGGTAGGGCAAGTCATTCATCCATCCATGCATTCACTTATTAATCATGGAATTTCTGAAAACTTCCTATGCTGTAGGTACTGTTGAGCTACATCACTGTAATGCACAGTTCTTGCCAGAAGAATTTATAATCTTTTTAAAACGTTGGTAAATCATGGATCATCTGCAGGAAACCTCCATCTTCTTCTTCACCCTCTTTTCCAAATTTAGACCTTGTTCATTTGTCCTAGTCATGAACCAATTCAGGTTAGGTCAGTTGGGTCAGGACTTAGTAGAATTTCCTCTTTGAGATCAAATGGAACTGGTCAGGTTATGTGTCAGTGGAAGAATACTACCCCAGGTCCCTAAGGGACTGTGCCCTGGCAAAAGGAATTATGTTTTCTGCCAAGATGCAGGTTAAGCCCACAACTTCTCCACAGTCCTGTGCCTCACTAGAGTTAGGACAGTGAGCGATATTAACAAGGAAGGCAGCAGGGAAGCAGTTGTCCTTTCCTCTTCTTAAGCACGGTGTTCAACAGTGTGTAAAATTTTGATGCACTAATAACTGTTAAGGCAGTCATGACTGCATGTTCACCAGATCACAATAAACACACATCATTCTAGGCTCAGTGTCTTTTAATTTCAGGCTGGCACTTTTGCTTCTCTTTGCTTTAATCTCTTTTATAGCTCAAATTCAGGATGTAGATGCTGCTTCTGCTTTCCAGTCCAGTTACAAGAATTCAAAACCAGTGAGTGGGATGGTTCTTCAAATTTGGAAAGAGAAGTGACTGCCACCCCTCCTCTGGTTGGAGATGGAGACACAAAGCTGTTGCTGCCCTATCCCACTTAGTTCTACTGTCTAGATCTGCCAGACGAAAAGTATTTGCATCCTCACCTAGAAAATCCAGACTAGAGTTCATAGAGTTTGGAAAGCAACATGACCTAGGATTCAGAATAGTTTGAGCTTAAAATAAAATCACAGTCATTTGTTATAGTCAGCCTTGTAATATAAATTGGACTATTCAGAGCTTTTTATATATTTTCTATGCATTGTACACATAGTGAGTCTTATGTAGTGCACCTGATGTAAAATTTTAATGGAAAAGCATTAGGTCTCTAATATAAAAGATTTTATATATAAAAGATTTTTCAATCTTCAGGGGTATATAAAAGATTTTTCAAAAAAATTTCTTTTTACGAATTTAATGAAAATTTTTTTAGTGGAAAAGATTTTTCAAAAGTTAAAAAGAATTTTTTTAATGGAAAATATAAACAATTATATACAGCTTTGGGTATTCCCAAAGGATCTGATGACTGTTAGATAACAATCTAGGAAATATTATATGGACTTTAGTTATAATTTTTATATATTTAAAAATGTAAAGACCCTAAGACTTTTGGGAAAATGGTTTCCAATTGGAAGAGGAAGGGAGCAAGATTAAAGAATTCATTTGCAAAATATTCTGTTTTTAACTCTTATCTGTGCTTCAGATTTTAATTTGTTTAGATATGTAGACTAAATGACTAAGATGACCTTAGGCCCTTTTTGGCTCACATGCTAAGGTGTACTAGGATCTAGGATTTTAGTCCTTTCTTTCCTCCTGGTGAGATTTGAATTCCATTTCTTCAGCTTTAGTCAACTGATATACTTTTTAAAATAATTCACTAACCAAGAAGTATTTGCATTACTTTCTTGAAAAGGGCCCTAAACTTTGGAGTGTATTCATCAGTTTTCACTGGTATATGTAGCTGTTCCTTGGAAGGCTGACATGACTCCCTCTGGCCTGATTTCCTTTTACATGGTTACAAGGACATGACAAGTTATCAAATTCTAAATGCATTCCAAGAGGGTGGTTTTGAAGGAACTGACTCCAGAAGAGAGGAGTTGCCTTTTATAGTAAAAGTGAAGACCACTTTAGAGCAGAACTTCCTGAGGGGAATGAGCTAGCAGTCAAGATCCCTTAGATCTCAGCCTATTGCTTAAATATTTGGCTTCTGCCTTTGTTTAGAATAAACATTTGAATAAAAAGTGACAAGTGGCACTGGAAAATTAAAAAAAAAAATTGTTGGAAAATTGCCTTTTCTGAAAGATTCTGAAAATTAAATAGGTAGCTGATATATTTTGAGTCTTTTAGATGGTATCAAATATCAGTTAGGCTGAGTGAACAAAGCAGGTAGTAAAGCCCAAAAGAAATTGCTTCAGACCCAAAAGAAACTTTAAGTAATCTTAAAATTTAAATTATAGTTCTGGTAGTATAAATTTGAGCTATTTAAGATTCCTTGACATTAAACATAGGGTATCACTCAAACATTGCTCTTCCTTCAGTTCACCAGCTTTCTCTCTCCTTGCTTTGCTGAGACTTTCATTTCAAGTGTTATCTCATAGGCTGTAAATCACAGATTATTCCCTTTCTTGGGGAGGAAATTCATATTATTAAACAAGTGTTTCTTTGCCAAGAAGTATGCATTACCCACCTCTTCTACTTGATTACCCATACAGATGTTTTTGGTTTTTTCTTTGAAGAATTTCTGCAGCACATCTTTCCTTGAATATTAAGAATTACAAAAAAAGAAAAAACTAAACTCAGGTCAGGGTGGCCCAGGCACTTACAGATGACAACTACACGACAGCAGTGTATTTAGACTTCTTGGTAACTTTAGCCTGATGTGTACAGCGTACTATAGAATACAATTATGGTTTCCTATTTGCTCAAAATTTTTGATGTTGGTGTTATTCTTAAAAGTCTATGTTAGTATCACCACTTTAAAAGCACCCAGGCTTCAGTTCCTAAATTCGGTTAATCAGTGTTTTGCTTTTTAGGATTTGTTTGGTGTCAGCATGGTTGTCCCTTTATTGAGCCTTCATGTCAAGTCTCTTGGAGCAAGTCCAACACTTGCTGGAATAGTAGGTGAGTGGTTAATACTGTGCATTTTCAATCCCCTGAATTAATTTTAAATCCCCTGAATTAAGTACCTGAGAACAAATCAGTATTATATCTAAATATCCAAAAGTAAATTGAAAGTGGGATAAAATGAATTTTCAGAACATTTAAAAATATTACCCCCAAAGCAAATGTAGGTTTTTGTTTTTGTTTTTTTTGAGCATTATTCCAGCACTCCATACCATCAGTGCTGTCATAGTTACTGAGTAAAGAATCTCCAAGTGTTACAGGGCAACCTTAATATAAAATGGGTTTGCTTGACTGGGTCCTTACCCGCGCGCTCGAACGGCACTTATAATGCCCCAACTGCAGACACACACAATAAAGGTTAATAAAGTGTTTTATTTACAAGGGAAGGAGAAATAGTGTAGTGAATAACACAAGGGGAAGAGAGGGATACAGATCTGTAAATATTCTACCAGTTCCTTGGAGCTGGAACCCAATGGTGTGCTGAGAGTTGACTCCCAAGGAAAAAGGACCCCCCCCAAGGCCCACGTGTTTGCTTTTATATTTAGCCTGGCTGTTCAACTCCACCCTCAGGTCCCAGTGATCCGCTCTTCAATAATGACCTTATGGGATTTGTAGTCCTTAGATCTTGTAAGTCTGGAATGGGGGTCGAAGTCCATAACCTATTTGTATAATCCATTCAGAAGGGTCTTTCCCCCTAACACAAGGAGCTGTGTTATGTTGAACAATAGATGTAGATTCCTCCTTACAGAATTCTGCAACCTAATGCTAGAGACCAGAGAAACAGGATCTACAGAAATCATACCATACAGGAAATGGATTTGTGGTTAAGCCAGGCAAATCAGTCGCAAGTTTCTCACACCACCCCCAATTCATCTTAGAGGTGTTGTAGGGTTACTCTGTCTATGCAGCATAAAATCTCCTTTTGAAGGTCACTGACTTACTAAAGAGTTAGGAATAGTAGGGTTTAGAACATTGCACACTAATGAGAAATTGTTAAGACTTAGCCCTTGATCATTCACAAAAGTATATATTCTGGGACCATCTTGTATATAATATCTGGTAAGTCCTGGCCCATGCTGTGACTTATATTTCCTTTGAAAAATGTACTTGGAATTATCCTGGACCCCCCAGGAGCATGAAGGTTTTTATGAAGAGCAAGGGGACATGTTATGTGATACTATAAAGGTGAAAGTTCTCCATAAAAATTTATAAGTTCATTTTAAAACTAAGTAATTCTCTAAAGCTTAAGTGTTGAGATATGAGTAATATTAAAATGTTAAGACTTTATAGAATTTTTCCAAGGGACCTCCCTGGTGGCACAAGGAGTTGAATGCTGCACTGCGGGACTTCTGCAGCCACTGCAGCACCAGTTCCATCTCCAGCCAGGCAGGGTTACCCACATGGTGTAACAGATCTCTCCGGCCTCCCTCACTGCTCCCCTCAGCAGTATATTTAAGTTGATCTGCCTCTTCTGTTCCCCACTCTGTCTCTGGTGAATCCTCTCACCCCGCTGTACCTTCTGGCCTGTACCCCAGCTCTTGTACGCATAAATAAAATCTTTTTTAAAAAAAAGTAATGGAAATAAATAAACAAATGGCTAAAAAAAGAGTTTTTCCAAGATTCAAATGTTTACTCCCGAATTCTCTCTGTGCAGTCTCCCCAGTCAAAGCCACACACTCTTCACATATTGGAGGAAGGCCTTGTTTTCAAGCTCCCTAAAGGTGACCCTCGTCTTTTTTCCCTCTTCTGCAACTCTCAGTTTTGTACACCTTTTATTAAAAGTCATATTACTTATACTCTCCTAACTGAAAAAAAAAGTGAGATAATCTTTTTTAAAATAGTCTTTTTTTCTCTAATTTCTGTCTGTTAATTTCTGAGTAATTGTTAACACCTTAATCCATTCATGTGATTGGTCTTGCTTATTTTGTTGACGTTATTAATGTTTTTTTTTTTTTTTCAGGCTCCTCTTATGGCATTTTACAACTCTTTTCTAGCACAATGGTGGTAAGTTATCTTTTACCCAGCAACACATCTTGAAAGCATAGTTAAACACCTCGGAGGCCATCCATGGCTGCAGCAAAATTGGAGGTTTGATAATTACAAGAAAAGAAGATGTGCAGATGATTAGGAAATGCAGAGAAGTTAGGCCAAGAAGCATACTTCAGTCATGGCTCTTCATTTGACACCTGAGAAGATAAGGGCCTAGTGGACGCAGGTGACTTGTTCTGAAGAAACCACATTGTATCAGAATGAGAATCTACTTGGTGACTTATATCACATTTTTCCCATGCCCTGTTAACTTTTGACTAGGAGAAAATGTAAACAGAAGTTATGATCAGTTTTTTTTTTAATTCAATTAACTGACAATAATCAAATCCATTCAGCTTCCTTAAGATTCTGTTTGAAGTTTTGTTTCTCAAACTTATTAAGCATAGAACTTAAGGTATAGGCAGAAGAAACTATGTGGAATGACAAGTTGTATATCGAGATTGGATAGAAAGACCCAGAGCTGAGCTTGTCACTCCATTTCTGACTCCTCAGTTTGAAATTCAGAATCCCTGACTGATCTGCCCTTCTCACTCCTCTGTGCATACAACAGTGGCCACTTTGGCTTGAGACCTGAGCCCAGCGGTTTAGGCAGTTCAAACAGAGCAGTTTAGTTCCAAAGACTATCAGCCATGACCTTGATCTCAATAGCTGCTAGTCTCACCTTTCTCAGATTGTACTGTACAGTACAGATAGTCACTTGCTTGTAAAATAAATTGTAAATATAAAATTTGGTCAGATTCCATAATGAATTATTAAATAACTAAAACTATTTCTTGATTTATCTTGAAATCTTTTTTTATCTATCAAATTTGGATAACAATAACAGTTTTATTCTCATTTCAACTTTTACAGTAGCTCAACAAAATAATTTTGAAATCTCCCTTTTATGTAAAAGGAGGAAATTAAGACATAGAGTTTAAATATTTTGATGAAGTCACTTAATTTCAGTATCTACTCTGAGCCCATATTATTTCTTATACAAAAGTTATCTGTCATTGCTTGACTGACCTAAAAGAAGTAGCTAAATACTGAATATCAGATTGTATAGGAGACTGATATACTCACTTGTAAGACATCTTTTATTTCATATTTTTACTTGTGAGAGAAAAATTTGAACTCTGCTTTAGTAAACATCTTTTCTGTTTTATTTGGAAACTCATTACCAGTGTTTAACACGTGTGTGTATATATGTGAGATCACTTAAAATCACCGTGTATTTAACTTCTCACATGCCTTTCTCCTACTGAACTCTGAACTCCCTGAGAATAAACCAGATTTTGTTTGTGTTTGTTGCTAGCACTTATAGCATCTGGCACTTACTAGAACTTAATGGATGTGAATATTCCTTGCCAATTGTGTCCCAGCCCTCTTTTTCAAACTGTTCCTTTGCTTTGTTACATTTGTGTTTACAAAGCACATTTCATATATCTAGTAGCTTTAATGTAGTGAGAACCTTCTTTAGGCATCCTTCAGATAGAGAAATATACCTAATTAAAATTTCCTATGTTAACCAATACTTTTATAAATATATAAATAAACAATAATACATTTTGTAAAAAACATTTTCACTTTAAAAACAAATATTTATGAAGATGTGCTATATCAGATCTGGCTACTTTTTGATACGTGTTTTGATAAAAATCACCAGTATTTCGTAAGTAATTATTATGGTCAGACCCTATTGTAAGCATTTTCATTTAATCCTCATAATAACTACCAACTACCAGTCTGGTGATTGTGGATTTTTAATGATTCATTCTATACAAAGTATATGGCAAGCGTATGAAGGAGTAAAATCACATTGAGGCAGGTACTATCTTACTCCCATTTTATAGTTAGAGAAACTGAGACAGAGAGATCTTAACCGATGTATCTATGGCCGTGGTATGCGGAATGTTTTGAGTTCAGAGCTGAAAGCAGACAGTTGGCTCAGGGCTCAGGCTCTAACTGCAGATTATATCACTGCCCTAGGTACATGGGCAGCCAATGACCTTTCACCAGGTCAAAGAATGTGGTGAATTCTAAAATCCATTCAAATGAAACTGGGGGAAAGGACTGATGACATTTTTAAAAGTATGACAGTATTTTAGAGTATTTATCCACAAGTGTTTTTAAAGGGAATTTTATGAGAGTTTATACCCTTATGTAAAGAGATCTTTGGGTCGTTAAGAAAAAGATGATTAAAAGAACGAAAGGAAGAAAAAGAACTTATCAATAAAAATGGTAAAGGGCATGAACAGGTATAGTTGGGTTTTGGTAAGGAAGAGAGACAGGCTCAGATTACATGGTATTTGGAAGGGTAGAGAAATGTCACCGAACATCACTGAAGAATGAGAGAAACAAGATGAAATATTGAGCACTTTTGACAAAAGTCCAAGATCCAGGGAATTGTGCATATCACCAGAGACTCTTTTCCTCATCCTTCTCAGACAATGCCCTATCGTTCTATAGTATTTAGCAACTTTTATTTTAATCATTTGCTTTTTTTTTTTTTTCAAAGCCTCACCCATAACATCAATATATAAAATGGGTCATGTGGAACTGCTGTAGTTGAATTGGGCTTATAAGGTAGACTCATGCACATCTGCACAAAACAGTTCTTTTCTAAGTAGGCATCAGGGGGAAAAATGAAACAGCCTGCTTGAGGCTGCCCAGGTGCCTAGAGACCCAGCCTCCTGCCACCTTCTTGCTCTGCCATTCTTAACTCAGCCTCCAGAATTGTGGGAATGGTAAGCACAAGAAAGGGAAAGATGAAGAGGAAAAATGTGCCATTGAGGAACATCCTCAGAAGCCTTACCCAGTGACTTCTGGTTGTATCATGTAGGTAAAAGCGTTCAGCCTGCAATAAAGACTTGGTTTTCATTAAGCATTTTGGACTATGGAAAATATTACATCAAGAATATTCTGACTCCTAAAAGTTAGGAGCCCTGCAGCTACACTCACTGCCCTTTATCCCCTAAGGTATCTGATCATCTCCAGCCCCACCCCCAAGGTGGTAGGCCTCCACATACACACCACCAACAAATCCATCATTTCTTCCTCGCTAGCTTTTGCCTAACCTGTTTCTCTCTGTTCCCTCTGCCTGTCCAGGCCTCACATTCAGATTCCCATAGGAAGGTGCTGGGGGACAGCTAGTCGCCCACTAGGCAAACTTCACCCTTAGTCTCTGTGGTAATCTCCATGGTATTACCACACCTCCTTACTTGCAACAAGAATGATTCAGAAGGGAGCCGGTGACTGGGAGGACTCTAAGCCTTCCCAAATATGGGTCATAACTGACAGACTTATGTAAGGCCCAAAACCATAAAACTCTTAGAAGAAAACAGAAAAAATAACTCACGGACATGGATCTCAGCAACAGTTTTTAGACAGGGCATTTAAAGCACAAGTAACAAAAAGGAAACAAATGACACTATATCAAATGAAAAAATTCTGCACAACAAACGAAACAATAAAATGTAAAGGCAACCTATGGAATAGAAGCGCATGCTTGCAAATACACCTGATAAAGGGTGAATATATATATAAAGAACTTGCAAATCAGCAGAAAAACAATTAAAAAATAGGTAAAGGAAATAAGCAAACTTTTTTTTTACAAAGAAGTTATATAACAGTCATCATGTACCCAGAGAAATAGCATCAATAATCATTTGGGAAATGCAAGTCAAAAACCACAGTGAAAATCACTTCACTCCTTTAGAATGACTATTTCAAAAAGACAAATGATAACAAGTGCTGGTGAGAATGTGGAAAAAAGGGAAACCTGCATTATTGGTGAGATCATATAAGTTGGTGCAGCCACTTTGGAAAACAATATGGAGTTTTCTCAAAAAGTTCAAAATACATCTGCCATGGGATCCAACAGTTCTACTTTCGGGGTTTTGTCCAAGGAAGTGAAATTGCTACCTGAAAGACAGTACAACAGTGAAGACATGGAAACAACCCAAGTGTCTTCATGTGGCACATATACACAATGGAATACTGTTTAGCCATAATAAATCCTGCCATTTGCAACAATATGGGTGGATCTAGAGGTATTATGCTCAGGAAATAATTCAGAAGAGGCCAGTTACTATGTGATTTTAATTTTATGTGTGGACTCTTAGAGAAACTCAGAAAAATAAGTTCATGGTTAGCAGAGGCTGGGATGGAAGTGGAGAGATTGAATGCAGATTGTCAAAATGCATAGATTTCCAATTATAAATAAGTACTGAGGGTGTAATATACAACATGGTTACTATAGTTAACAATGCTATAGGATATAACTGAAAGTTACTACAAAAGTAGATCTTAGAAGGTCTCATCAGAAGGAAGAATTTTTTTCTTGGTGTCTGTATGTCTATATGAGAAAATCGATTTTAACTAAACTAATTGCGATCATTTTGCAATACATGTAAGTCAAACAATTGTGTTGTACACTTTAAAGTTAGTGTTCTATGTCAAATACATGTTGCTAAAACCAAAAGAAAAAAATGACAGTAGGAAAAGTTACATCTCAGTGATAAAAGCAGTCTAGTTACGTCTTAAAAAAATCAAATTAAAACAATCAGAAATCATTTTCATCTATTAGATTGATGAAAGTTAATGATAAAATCTGCATTTGTCCATGATGGTAGGGAACAGACACTTCTAAGGAAAAAAAAAGATAAAAGCCTTAATGATATGAAATGATGTTCTAGTTAAACTGTTAAATGAAAAAACAAGTTGTAAAATAGGTATACTCTGAACATATTTGTAATTATGACATTCCTTTATTCACTGTTTTTCAAAACTGTTAATATGGCTACCGAGTTGAATTGCAGAAATAATTTGAAGGTCATTATAGGTACTATCTTAAATTTTCTATGGATAAAGACAGCTAAATGTATATTACCATTCCACTTGTGGAAAGATCAAAGAGAATAATTTACTTTAATAAACGGTATAATAGAATTGAGCATCTAAGGATCATAAACCAAAAGCCTAACGTTTTCCACTGGGCCCAAATTTGGGAACATTTCTATGGTGCCGGTGGTGGTGACAACTCTAGAGTGAATCAAAGGATTTCTGTGTTTCTTGCTTTCTCAGGGCTGCTGGAGTGATGTGGTGGGAAGACGGCCTTCCTTGCTGGTGTGCATTCTCCTCAGCGCCTTGGGTTACCTTATTCTTGGAGCATCAACCAATGTGTTTCTGTTCACCCTTGCTAGAGTCCCTGTGGGTGAGTTGCCTGTGTGTGTTTTCATTCAAAACAAGTCACTTATACGTACATGTGCATAGAGCCTCCCTGATCACCTCGGTGATGGAGCTTACTAATCCACAACAGAACTTGTCGCCTCCTGTCGACCCGTTAGCATTCAGTGAGTGAGGATTTGTTCAGTGCCTTTGGCAGCTCTATGGCTATTTTTCCCTCCCTGTCAAAGCCCATAGTTTTCAAATGGGGCTTCTTGGTTTCAAATTGAGAATTATCCCTGTCACATTCCTGCTAGCACTTGGGGGATGCTCAAGGGTTAGTTTTTCATTTCTAAGTTGGACTAGAATATTTCTAACACTTTCAGCGACAGAAAAAGTAAATATGTCCATTCACTGAAATGTTTTTTTTCATCTTTTGAAATGTCACCTGTGAATGCTGGATGATGGCAGTGTGCAGGTAGTTACTGTGGAAGCTCTTTATTGCCTTTCTTAGTGATTGGCGCTCTGGAGGGTGAGTGCTTCTTTCTCCCAGTGCCCACTGGAGCACTGTGAGACTCTGCTACCCTGGTAGACAACCCTTCAGCCTGAATCTCTGCTCACATTCAGTGAAGCTGCTTATTTTTAATACTCAAGGAAATAGAGCATAAATCATTTTAACATTGTTGATCAGCTTACTTAGGATTTCTGTACCATTTCTGTGATACGTATATTTGCCTTGAAATTCTTTGATTTCATACTCCCAAATTCATGCCATGCCATTTTGTTGACTTCAGAAAATGCTTTATGAAAGTCTTTGCTTTAAATGTGATCATCCACCTTCACAAGCCCAACTGCCACTTAACAAAAATCAACTGATAGCTGTTGCATGTGCATCAAAGTTATTGTATGTTCTTGGTTTGGATGGTAGTAACTCTTGCT
The DNA here is from genome assembly GCA_019455555.1 of Galemys pyrenaicus. NCBI lineage: Eukaryota > Metazoa > Chordata > Mammalia > Eulipotyphla > Talpidae > Galemys > Galemys pyrenaicus. The sequence continues at coordinate 3,140,142 of JAGFMF010012281.1, read as the reverse complement.
ATAATATACAAAAAGAAAAAAACACTCCATTCAGTAACTTCACTCATAACTCTGAAGAAACAGATGAGATGAATAGAATTTGCATACTTTCATGAAATGCATAGATATTTGGGGAAGGGTTAAATGCTTTTATTTAATATGAAGTGAGCCTGGTTTAAATAGTGATAATTCTGTTATGTGTACACTATCCTTTTTGCCATCAAGGAAAGCTATACATAAAAATGCTCTCGTGCCCATAGAACCTCTGTAGTGTTTGTGGTCCATGAGCATGAGGGAGCCCTAGTGAGTTTTGCTGGTACTCTACTACCCAAGAACAGTTGTAAGTTTAGTTCCTTGTATTCAAAAAGTGAGCCTGAGGTTGAAATGCCAGAGTTGGACACATGATGCTCCCCTCTTCCCTCTGTCCACTGACCCACTTCTAGAAGGCAAGAGATGGCTTGTCTGGGTTGCTCATGGATATTCTTACAATAGTCTTCTTCCCTTAGATGTGGAAGGTGAACTTGCACCCATATTATTCAAAACTTATGGAATTCCTAAAAGGCCTAGGGGTCAGCTTCTAGTCTAATCCTTTCTCATATTTAAGGAAGTAGATCTAGAGTCACTCTAACTAATGCCAGCAAGGAGGTATGTTTGCTTCTCAAAAAGCTGGTTGCCATTTATCAAAGGCCCACTCTGGTTTTGAGACAAAACGGGGACCAGAACTGGAGACTGATTAGTGTGTTTAAGCGTGGTGATGTGATAGTAAGTAGTGCTTCTTCCAAGAAACCAGAAGCCATGTATCACATCATACTTAGGAGCAACTTGGGCAGGTTTGCCAGCAGCATTTATTGAGTTCCTACTATGTATATATTGATAAAATTTGTGGGACACCTATTTCATGAGCATCCATTAGTGTATTTATGAGTGTGTTTACTCGTATGGGTATATGAGTTTATATAATGTCAAATATGTAAGTAAAGTATGGAGAATATAAAACTGTTATATACACTTTAATCGCTCGTTAAGATAACAACTCTTAGTTTGTTTAGTTAATGCATTCGCAAGCTTCTTACTAGTAGTAAATCTCTAGGAATTGGTTAAATGAACATGTCATCACACAAACACACATTCACACACGCTTTTTGAGGATAGGGGTTTTGGGGCTTTTTTCCCTCTCTGTTCCTGCATTATTCTCAGCATCAAGTGAAGAACAGTGCCAGACTTAGAGTAGGGATACAGTCAATGTTTGTTCACTGAGTGAATGACTACAGAACGGTAGATCTTAGATCAGAGCCCCTAAGAATTACAGTTGGCTAACAGAGGACTGGCGACACCGGGACATCAGGCAGGGTGGTGGACAAACAGGGCTCAACAGCATGGTTGCCAGAGGGGAGGTAACCAACTAGATGTGCAGACAGGTTAGGATGGAACCTGCAGGCTGTAGACGTTCAGAGAAAGTAAAGATCAGAAACATTCAGATAAAGTGCAGGATTATAAGCAAGATACTTTTGACCTGGAAAGCATGACAGAACATATTTCTTGTTTCCTTGCAGGTATTTTTAAACACACACTCTCCATTTCAAGGGCTCTGCTTTCTGATTTGGTTGCAGAGAAGGAAAGGCCACTTGTAATTGGTCGTTTTAATACAGCATCCAGTGTGGGCTTCATCCTAGGCCCCATGGTTGGAGGGTATCTTACTGAACTAGATGGTGGATTCTATCTAACAGCTTTCATCTGCTTTTCTGTCTTCATTCTCAATGCTGGTAAGTTGATATCTAATTGTGAAAAGATTGATTTATGCATTCATACTGACTAGTTTACCTACACTTATCTCCTTACTTTTTTTTTTTCTTAGAATAGGCAGACTCATTATTTATAAATGAATGTTGGACCATACCTTCCCCTGCTGCAGGCCTCCTGTGGCTTCCCACCATGCTAACGCACACATGTCACACAGCCCCACACTGGGGGTGGCCTTTACCTCTCCGCCTCCCTCCATATGACTTCAGTTGCACTGGTTTCCCAGTTGACCTCTTGCATTCCTGTCTATTCCACAGGGAAGCATTGTAACTTGCTCTTTCTTCCCACGTGTCTCTACTTACTCTTTCTTCTGATTCAAGCCTCAAACATTTGCTTCTTTAAAGAGGTCTTCCTTAATCGTTATGTCTAAAATAATCCAATTTTATTCATACTTCTCTGAATCTGTCTCTTCCCACCCAAACAGCCCACATATAATTAGAAAGTAAACTCCACAAGGGTAGGAATTTACTCACTGCTGTCACTCTGCCTAGAACAGGCCAGGAAAATAGTGACATTTAATAATACTTGATGAATAAAAGAATACATACTAGACTGTATGCCCTTTGAATATAGGGCCAGTTGCTTAAAGCAAAAAGAACCACCCCCTTTGCCAGAGACTGATGCTTGCCTAGTGTTCAAGTAAACAAGAAGATCAGTACTGCTCCATTTTCCTTAATTATTATATTTTACTTTACTGCAACTTTTTAAATCTACCTATTCAAGGCTCCAGGTTGAGTGATTAATTCCATATCAGATTTGCAAAGCAAAGTTCCTGAGTTAAGTCTCAATTCTCAAAAATACTTTGGATTTTATGCCAATTGTTTAATCTGTATAACGTCAGCCAGGTCTGATGAATTAGTGTAAATTTAGATAAGATGACTTGAAATAAATGACCAGTTGGTGTGATCACATACCTTCACTTGTAAAGGCAGGTCCATGAATGTTGTATCTCTCGAAGTCAAAAGTCAGCCTGTGAACAAAGCATATGGCTGCAGAGTTCTGTTTTGGATTCTTCAGCAATAGTGTACTTATTATTGTGCCCTAACCTAAGATGGGCTCTGAGTCAGTTAAGATTATATTCAGCTACAAATGTTCCCAACTACAGTGACTTAAAGTACTAGGGATTTAATTTTCTCACTGAGGGATGAAACATGGAGGTAGTTGTGGCTGAGGCAGAGAACCTTAGCAGAGGAGTCGGAGAGTGATAGGAGCCCAGGACAGCCAGTGTCTCCGAGGGCATTGCCTTCCAGTGCAGAGAATATGGTACTGCTGATTTCTCAGAGTTTTACCATACTTTTATACTCAACAAGTACGGTTGTCTTTCTCAAAACCCTTTTTTAGCTACTTCTAGCCTTGCCTCATCCACTGCTTTGCCTGAGAAAGGCTTTTCATCTCTCTTTTTCTATGCTTTCTGTTTCCATGGCTAAAAACTCAAACTGGAGTCCAACAGACTTGGGTTGAAATCTCACTTTACCACTTTGTCGTGTCAGCATTGAGCAAGTTTCCTCAGCCTGCTCATCCATAAATTGGCGTAGTCCACCTCATTGACTATGCTGGCGAGTATAGGTTTCACAGCAGTTTACCCCACTGCCTTGCATATAAGCACTCCGTACGTGCCACTTGCTATCACCATAATCAGTTTTATTATTATTTTAACTCTGTCTTTTAGTCCATTAGAGATAATTCTTTCACTTTTTTATCAAGTTTCTATGAAATGTCCAAAGACCCTATAAAAGATAAGAACAGATGAAGAGCTCAGGCCTGTATTCTCATATGGTTACATGTCTGTCATAAATACAGTGACTTATTTATTAGGCCTTCGCTGATGGTCCACTTATACTGTATTTACAAAAACATGTATACAAATGCAGTTGCTGAACCCAGCATAAGAAACAGCACTGATTAGTGTCTCTCCCAAATTGAACTGAAGTGGTGAAGGGCTAAAAACCATCAGGGATGGGTTTGAGAGGATATCCTCGAATGGCATGAATTTATTTTAAGAAAATCTTTGGGCACAGATTGGTGAGAGGCCAATCTTGGATGACATGGGAGAAATAATACAGGCAGAAACATACCAGTCAGGTGAGGGTAGAGGCAGGGTTTTCTGATCATAGCTGCTGCATTGGGTTGTATGCCGTGGTCCACAAGCGTGGCCCTTGCACAGATTTTGAAATAAGATTTGCTGACCATTTGTGGCCCTGACTGGGGAAAGATCCATGTTTGTACTTCTTGACAAGTCCTTGGTGTCAAGTTTTTCCTGCTCCTCCCTTAGTCAAGCCTGACTGTTCAGAGCATCCTGTGCTCCCCACAGCAGAGCACTGCCACGCTCTAATTGCCTGTTTCCTTGTCTGGACCTCTTTTAAGAGTTAAGTGTGTTGTGTTGAAGGTGGCATTTTATTGCCATGTCTTATTAATATAGTCTTAGTGTTTAGCACAGGAGTTAGTATTCTGAAAGTGTGTGGGTACATGAAGATAGATGGGAGAATGGATGAGTGGGTGGAGGGTAGATAGTAGATAGGAAGAGCATCAAAAAGTCAATGAAGGAAAGAATTTCAATATAAAATCTAAGAATTCAGATAAGAAAGGATTTAGGAAACTATCATAGGCTCTTGAGCTTAGAGGAAAATAGTAAATGTTTTGTAGGTATAGATGTTTTTCTTAAAGGTGAATAACAGAACCCTGCTATCAAAATGGAGTAGAAGTAGCTGTGGGAATAGTTAAAATTTGGATTCAAAAATACAGATTAGTAAATTTACTAATACAGCACAGTAATCTAATACAAATGATGCTTTCTCCCCTGTGGAGCACTGTGTGAATGGTGTTCACTCAGTCTACTGAAACAGGATCCTGTGCCATTTTACAGGTCTGGTTTGGCTATTTCCATGGAATGAAGTAAAACCAGAGAGCACAAAGAATGGCCTGTGGTTAGAGAAGCACGGTGAGGTTTTGGGCAATAGAGACCATCAAGTGCTGGGAGCAAATACCACCCGTGAGACCATGGCGAGTAAGAAGAATGCTCAGCTGCCCTGGATGGAAGTGGTGTCCACGCTGCAGAACATGAAGAACCTGATATTTTCTGAGATGTGGGACATATTTCTAGTGCGCTTGCTGATGGCCGTGGCAGTCATGCTTTACTATAGTAATTTTGTCCTGGCCCTTGAGGAACGCTTCGGGGTGAGGCCCAAGACCACAGGCTACCTCATCAGCTACAGCAGCGCTATGGGAGCCCTTGCAGGCTTTGCCCTAGGGCCCATTATGAGGCTGTACAAGCACAACTCCCACACCATCCTGCTGCACTCCAGCGTGCTCACCTTCCTGCTGCTGCTGCTCTACTCCACGGCACACACCATCGGCACTGTCATCTTCTCCTCCACCCTCCTTTCCTTCTCCACCGCCATTGGCAGGACATGCATTACAGACCTCCAGCTGACTGTAGGGGGCACCCAGGCCAGTGGCACCCTCATAGGTGTGGGACAGTCAGTGACAGCAATGGGCCGGATCATTGCTCCCCTGCTCTCCGGACTTGCCCAGGAGGTTAGCCCTTGTGGCCCCCCCAGTCTGGGGGCAGTGTTAGCCCTAGGGGCTATCTTTATAATGTCACTAAACAAGCCTCGCTACAGTGGTAATACAAGTGATAAATTTAAAAGTGAATAGAACTGATTTGGATCACATGAGAATACAAAATTCCAAGTGTATGAATGAGGGACAGAGGCCACGATGAGAAGGGGGCTTTGGAAAGGGTCATGGTATAAGTGAAATGACTTACTTCCAAGGGACTGTTTTGTTGGCATCCAAGACAAACTTGGATGGAGGAAGGTTAGGATCAGGGCAAAGGTTTACCAAATTGGAAGATATTAAATATGTACCTAAGTTTGTTCTTCTGGGCCAGTGCAGTTAAATTTTTTAGGAAGTTAATGTTTCCCACTACAGGATAAGGAAATAATGGTGGAACAACAGAACATAATATGTGCAAGCAGGGAAGAGACAACAAGGATTTTCCTACCAAAATTTCATGTTAAATCCCATAAGCTAAAAGGGAGATTTTCTGATATCAAAATCTTACAGGTGGAGAAGCTGCTTTACTAAAACAATCTTGTCATTTTGAAAGTCCTAACAAGGTTAGGAATACTTGTTCTAGCTGGGAAACTGGTTCAAACTTAGAGACTGATTTCAAGGGTCTAGGTGAGGCCCAGAAACCTCCTATGTTTAATAAGCACAACTTACAATTTTGCATTAGTAGAAAATAATTATTTTGAGATACACTGCTCTTGATTAAAATAAAAGCAGGAGACTTGGTTGCTTTTCTTAATAGTTAGCTGTTAAAATTGTATAGTAAGTATATTACACTTTCTCCTATGATGTGCAATTATAGGAGAAAGAAGTTTGTGGGGTCCGTTCCCTGTATCCATTGCCTCTCAAACCCCATGCTCTGCATAAAGCTGAGCTTGTGTTTCTGACAAATCTACCTGAAGATCTGCTTCTAGAAGCCAGCACTCCACCAGTCTGGTGGTGATAGAAGCCAAAGCACAAAAATTCTTTGAAGAGAAATGATTTATGTAGAGTAAGAGTGTCAGGTGTCGTGCCTCATTCGAGGGACTTAATTCTTCAGCATCGTGTGTTGAAGATAATTTCCTTTATTTCATTTACTCTCATACCTGCAGGAAAAGTGCTGTAATGATCTACAGGGAAATATTAGGATGCCTTTTTTGAGGCCTACCTACAGCTTTGGAACCAACATTCCAAAAGCATCTCCCAAGGGACCAGCTAAAAGCCCCACAGTGAGTGAGCCGAGTACAAACTTGCAGGGAGCTGCTTGCCAGGCACTGGCTGACTGTGTGGATGATATTAATTTCAATAAAAACTGTTTTGGAACTTCCTTTCTCACACACAGCCAAGAAAAGTCCTCTAAATTAGTCTACTAAAATATTATTTCTGTTTTCAACCTAATCCATTAATAATTCCAAATGATATCTTAATGCACTGATTTAACTTTAATATTTATTATGTGTAAAGCAGAAAACATCCTTATAGTTATAGAAGTTGTGTAAGGTAAGCTCAAATATTTATGATAAAGATCAAATTAGAAGTTTAAAGATTAGCCTTTTTCCTGTCTGTAAGAAAAATATTAACTTTCTATTGTGTTGTAATTATAAACTTGTATTCAAGTGCCATATGCATACGAATGAAATATGACATAAAATTAAGGAGCATGCCAAAGTGTAGATATTAGACTAAATAGACAAGAAGAAAATAGGAGTTTATGTAATGAAGTAGAATTTCAGAAAAAAATCTCCAAAAAATGGCTTTTCTTTACTCTCAGAAAATAGGCATCTTTCTTAGGACCTTTTAAATATAGCCATGTTTTAATTTTTAAAATAATAGCATTATTTTCAGAGTTAAAATAAACCTATAAATTTAATGAGTTTATAATTAGACACATGGAAACCTGAAGACCAAAGATTGATATTAGAGAGGCATTTTAGTCTTCTCCATTAGTGATTTCCGCATTTCATGCACATGATTCTTTTTAGCTGACTCTTTGTTAGAGTTCCTCTTAAATAGTCTGATGTTGCTGCTCAGTCTGGCTGAGGACCCATAGTATCAGCATCCCCTGTAGAAATGCCAATGTTCATCCCTCCTGAGACTTTTAGGGACCATTTTCACAGGTACCTGCTTTGTATATCTAGTAAAGTTTGAAAAGCACTTGTCTATTTGTGCAATTTATGGAATATGATCTCAGGGACATTAAATCTGCTTAATTAAAGGTGTAGTTTTTTTTTTTTAATTCTCTTGAGTAACTTCTGTAAACATCTTTTCCATAGTATTTGGTTAAACCACGTGAAATTGTTATTTTTATAAATTAAAATTAGTTGCAGTGGTATATGGTTCAACTTAATATTACATGGACTCTTTTAAAGGCATTGAACTTGCCTGAGAAATTTATAAAAGAAATGGTACCCTTTCGACATGCCAGTCAAAGCTGCCAGTCAAAGCCAGAATACTTGAGGATTCTAGAATCCTTGGCCTTCTCACCACAAGGTGCAGCGCTACCCTTGTGTTCAAAGAAATGAGCAAAATTCAGGCAGGGAGACTGGCTATGGGAGTCACATGTGCCTGGACCCACACCCCTAGTAGCAAAGGGCAGGCGCTGGACTAATCTGACTGCATGTTAGTCACCTGGGTCAGGAGTCTGCCCTAGACCTTGGAACTTGACTTTCAGGTACCCCTGGTATTTCTAACGCACGCTGATTTGAGATCACAAAAGGCCACATCAGCCAAGGCACTAGGAATTCATACTGGAGAGTACACACATAATTTGATGTTTTGGAAAGATCCCTCTGTATGTGGCAAAGAGATATAAAAAAGGAGTAGCAGCCTGGGGTCAGGGTAGTCATTCAGAGAAGCATGAGGGAAGTCATGGGAACTGAGGGAACCAGGTATAAAGGAGGTAGGGGGCAAACCCCCAAGGCCTCTATCAGGTGGGATCTCCAGGGAGACACCAGGAGAGACTGTGAGTGACACCCAGACATCTGGGCAGAGCTTTCTAAGGTTAGAGAGGCTGGTAATAAGCTTTGAGTACATTCTATGCTGTCCTGTGTTAACTGATGGAGAATGTGTGTGGGCATTTATGGGAGTTCTTCCTCTGGAATATTCAGAATACTAAGATATTTTCCTATATGTATTTAGAAATATAGGGAGTAAGAGTCCACTGTAGGGAGAGTTTGAGGCATCTGGGAAACTGCTAGAGAATAGCTTTTTATTTGGAATGCAGTGTAAAGGCTGGCACACTGATGCCCCACGCCCAGTCCTCCAAACACGAACATTTTCCTGTAAGAAGTCTCTGAAATAAAGTTACTACAGACTCAGCCTGGATGATATATAAGGCAGAGAGATGGACTGAAAAAAGCCATTTTCAGTCTTAATATTTTTTCTAAACAATTTGCCAATTACATTGAAATAAAAGCCTTTAATAATAAAATCCCATGAAAGTTGTAATGAAGTGTTATTCTAATGAATTGAATTTTTAGGAGTCATTGTATCCTGATATATATTTTAATTCAGTGTCCTGAAGTGCTTGAACATTTACCTCCAGTAAATGCCCTTGCCTTTTAACATGATTTTGTTACTAACAAATATATACATAATCTGAAATTCTATACTGATAGTGACTAATTTGAAGGTAATATGTCATCCCAATAGGATATATATTTAATCATGTTTGCAAATACTTACTTTTTAAATATTATTTTACTTTCCAACTCTTGTTTTTTGGGATACATTATCTAAACTCACTGTTTTACAGATAGCTACCTTGCAAGCAAAAGGTTTCTACTCTTTCTGATTATATTGTAAGAAATAGTATTGATTATCATTTTGAAAATAATTTCAAGATTATCATTTTGAAAATACTCTCAATTTGTGTTGTTCTCCAAGGGGAAAAGATCATTAATAAATGTGAAAGAAGAAATGTTACTTACTACGACTAACTTGTATTACATAAAAGTGAACTGAAGGATCTTGTAAAGATAAAACATATTTTTAATAATGCTACAGACTAATTTAACTTAAAGTACACCACATACTGGGCTTCCCTGGTAGCATAGGATTACATCTCAGCACTGTCACTTCTACTGCCTGAGTACCGATCCCGGCCAGGGAGCCAACCAACATGGCCCAGCAGACCTCTCCTCTCTCACCCACTAATCCCCTCTCCAGTGTATTTTAAGTAACTCTAACTTTTCTGCTCCCTACTCTGTCTCTTACCCTTATACCTCTGGCCTACACCCTAGTTGTTCTAGGCCAAAGTAAAAAAAAACTACACCACACATGTTGATAAATGACCCTTTTCCAAAGCATACGCTGTGAAGGAGAAAAAGTTCAAATGCCTAGTAAGAGTTGCAGTGTACAATGTGGTAATCTTCCTTCAGATACGTAGGAACGTAATCTTCCTTCAGACTTATTAAATATTATTCCATTTTGAATAGCTGTAACTTGGATTCTTATGCAAACTATTATTTTTTGTGTACTAGCTTACCTACCTGAACTTAGCCGGAGTTTCATTTTTGAATGAAATAGAAGACACATGAACATTTAAAATGAACCTAATGTAATAAATGTGTTCTGCTGCTGGTGGGGATCTTGCCCTTGAGGTTCTGATGCCTGCCTTGTTCTATCGTCACAGGCCTGGGCAACATGGAGTCTGAATTTTGACAGTGCCACACGGTTATGTCGCTGCAAAAAAATGAGCCTTTCCTGTCACTTTCAAAGCACCATCACCATGCCTTCTCCAGCCCATGCTTTGGTGCTGACACAGCCTTCCCTTTGACATATTGGCTTGTCTGGGCTGAAGCATTTGTCAGATAGTGTCCCTGGGGGGTGGGGGGGGTACAGTTCTGGGCCAGTAGACCTGGGGGAGGGGGGAGGCGGGAAGCAGAGTCAGCCTTGATTTATACTGCTCTACATATTCCCACCCCCAGGCTACGGGGTCCCTGCCATCCACCCTGTGCTGAGTGGCCTGTCAGGATCATCAGTGGGGAAGAAGCTGTTCCCAGCTCGTGGCCCTGGCAGGTGTCCCCGCAAGTGAGGACAGTCTGAACCTGAGTGGAGTCACTGATCTACAGGCTCAACAGGTGGGGGATTCTGCCCTGCTGGGTGTGGCTGGGACTGACTGGTGCTGACCCTTCCCTCTTCCTACAGGACAGCCCCAGCTTCCACTTCTGTGGGGGATCCCTGATCAGTGAGAATTGGGTGGTCACTGCTGCTCACTGCAATGTCATGTGAGGCCAGGAGTCGCCAGAAAAACCCTTGGGATGGGGAGACACATAGCATGGGTAACCAGTCCTTTAACTCCTTTGGTCCTCATTTCCTTGTTTGGAAATGTGTAGGAAACACCAGTCCTGCCCTTCTCCCAGAGTGGTTTGGAAGGAAACACCCCACAGATGCTACTGGCCCAGGTGCTGGGTCCTGAGTGTCCATCCTGGTCAGCACCACACAGGCATGCACACAGGCATGAGGGCACACCTGCATGCTTGCACACTCATGTGCACATAAAGCACCCTGCAGCCCCCACATGGACTCCCACCACACGGCAGACACCCGACCTTTCTATGGCCTCCAGAACGTCCCTCTGGGTAGTGGCCAGAGAGTTCGACCGGGACTCAAACGCCGAGAACATCCAGGTGTTGCAGATCACCCAGGTAAGGTGGCCCCAGAGTCTCAGTGTCACCTCCTGCAGGGCGGCCCTTTGGAGTGTCCAGCTAACTGGAACCCAAGCACAGGCTGGACACCCTAACCCTTCACTGCAACAACCTATGCTGAAGCAAAGCAGAAAGTGGGGGTGTATGAGGTTCCACACAGGGGAAGTTCTGACCTCAGCACTGGATCTCAGCTCCGGCAGCCCCAGCAGAGCCCAGAGCTGAACAGCCATTGTTCAAAGAGGCAGCAGGGGTGAGCCTGAGTCCTGGTCCTGCCCCATGTCAGCTGCCTCCCAGATACCAACAAGCTATCTACCCCTGCCCCGCAGGTTTTCAAGAACCCCAAGTTCAGCATGTTCACTATCAACAACATCACCCTGCTGAAGGTGGCCACCCCACCCACTTCTCCCAGACAGTGGCCGCCAGGTGCCTGCCCAAGGAAGCTAATGACCTCCCTGCTGGCTCCCTGTGTCCACCACAGGCAGGGGCCTGACCAAGCACACCTGTGAGTAACCAGCAGGCAGGTCAGGTGGGTAGTGGGCGGGGTCAGGCAGGCAGGGCCATGGTTGCTGACCACTCACCTGCCCTTCCAGATGCCAAAACCCCCAACAAGCTGCAGCCGGTATCTCTGCCCCTCCTGTCCAATGCTGAGTACCAGAGCGTAGGGGCAGGATGGCAACAGGGCTGGTTCTCTATGATCTGAGCAGACGAGTCAAGGAGTCCGGGAGCCTTCGGTGGCTTTTTCAGGCTTTTGTCTTTCTATATCAAAGGTGACCAGGTACACAGCCAGTGGGGAGGACTAGGAAGGGGGGGCCCAAGAGGCTGGCAGTTCTCTTAGCCCCCAGCCAATCTCCGCACACTGGGCTCCCTAGCCTCTGCTCTGCTGCTACTCCTGCTGCTCGTGCTTTTTTGGCGTCCCCGACGCTGCCCTTATACACCCTGTGTCTCAGCGCAGGTGCGCGCACCACGCATGCCCACATCCTACTTGAGGGGCCTGCCATCAGGCATGCGTGTAGGACCACAGGGGTCTATCATTGACACTAATGGTAGGAGGGTGGAAAAGCCTGATAACCTTTCATTACCTTACACAGAGGTCCTGGGGCAGCAAGATCACTGACCTCATGGTCTGCGCTGGAGCCAGGGGCATCTCCTCCTGCACGGTATGGCCCCTTGGGCTCTGCCTGGTGCCCTCCTCTGTCTCCTTCCAAGAGTGGCCAGGGAGGGAGCAGGCAAGTGACGTGGAGATGTAAAGAAGGATGGTATCATCTATGGCTGTGGCGTCCACTTGGTCTCCAACCCTCTCACCGAGTACCCTCCATCTATACCATTACTCCCGCTCAGTGTCCTGGGTGGCAGACCCACACACCTATGTTCCTGGGAAGCTTCCCAATGTCCCCCAGTTCTGAGCTGCCTCTCTCCCTGGGTCACACTGAAGGCAGGAGCTTCTTAGCCACAGGCTCATGATAAAGAGGGCATAGCAAGGCAGGCTGTTACTGGTGGGCTGGGAGAATCTAATGAGGGTCGTCAGGCCATGCTCCATCTGAGTTTCTGATCTTCACAGTGGCCTTTCTTGGGGTCCCCCCCTTCCTCCTTTTTGGCAGCAGTTTGCAGTTGTGTGACACTCAAGCCGCCTGAGTGAAGTCGCACCCTCTTGTCCCTTGCGGTCAACCCTATTAGAATTTTTTTGGGAAAAATTAGAAAACAAAGCAAAAGAGGTTAAGAAGCTAGATAACAGTGCAACATTAAATAAATCATTCAGAAATTCATCATGTGGGTACCTCTTCTGCACAATGGCTGTGGCACCACACTGTGCCAGCCACATGTGAACTGGGTGATACTAGAAGGAATTCTGAATGGAAATGTCTTTTTATCTTGGACAAAATGTTAAGGTTATTGCTTGGCAGCCGTTATGCAAACAATGTTCTCTTTGGCTTCACTACATGTGTGGTAAAAAAGAAACTGTTTAAAATGTGTATATGGGGACCTCCCTGGTGGCCCAGCGAGTTAAGCAACACACTATGAAGCAAACTGCAGTCAATGCAGCATGAGTTTGATCCCTGCCGCCGGCCAGGGAGGGGACCCATGTGGCATAGCAGACCTCTCCTGCCTCACCCGCTGCTCCCCTCAGCAGTGTGTTTCAGTCAGTCTGCCTGTTCTGCTCCCCACTCTGTCTGGTGAATCCTCTTACCTCCTGCAATTCTGGCCTGTACCCCAGCTCTTGTATGCATAAATAAATAAATCTTTTAAAAATAAATAAATAAATAAAAAGTAAAATGTGTATATGAAATATCAGCAAGCTATATATTTTGCTCTGAAGGTGAAAAAAGCTAATAACAAATAAAAGCCCAGACTACTACACTGTTTTGACCGATGAGCTTTGCTCGTCCAGGTGGAGGGAGTCAACAAAGATAAACAGAAAACTACAAATTAGAGACATTCTGTAGGGAAGAGGGAGGGACTGGTATCAAGGCAGGGACGGGAAGAGCACAAGGAACTGTGATGAGGTGCACAAGTGAATTGGTGATGGAAATTCTATGGGGGCTACACCTAGGAAAGAAAGCAAACAATGTAAGAAAAATAAATAATTTTTTTTAAAAAAAGTGTTCAAGCCCCATCAGTTAATGTTCTCAGCACCATAAAGATCTCTTTCATAACTCTTTGTGAATAAAGTTATGTGTGCATTTTGAACAAAGAAAAAAATTACATCTAAAAATGCCGATTTTAACATAAACAGGATTTGGGCAGTGCAAGTATACAAAAAAATGTTGACAGTCATATACAGTAAATCCACTTAAAGTCCTGGATAGGTACATGGAAACTGATTTTTAAATAAAATGATAGATAAGGAAACAAATTTTATCACTGAATAATTTATATAAACAGGATTTAAGTTCTTATAGCATATTTCTGGTCACAAAATCATCATCAAATTTCTAATCAAAGCACCCCAACCACTTCTAATACTCAACAATGATGCTATTCATTCACTCATTTTCCAATCTGCTTATTCCAGACCAGGATCTTGGGTGGTGGGAGCCTCACCTGATAGGTCAGAATTCAAGGTAGGAACCCAAACTAGACAGGACACCTTCCTTGCAGTCACACTCATGCCAGAGCACACTGATTCCCCCTGGGACGAGTCAGACACAGCAATGAATTTCATGTATGCACCTTCAGAATATGGGAAGAAACCAGATTACCAGGAGAAAACTCACACAGACATGGTGTCAACACGCAAACTCCACCCAGATGTTCCTAGTGGGAATCTATTTTGTTTTTTCTCATCAATAATAAAAAAAAATTAAACAAATGATGTTCCCAAAGACCAGCTATAATGAGTAACGGTGCTATATCTATATATAGATATAGATATATACATGCACCCCTCCGTTCCATACACATATAGGTAAAACTATACCCTCTCTACAGAGTTTAGTCAACGTGAAGGGAAATTCTTCCCAGATATTTTTGGGATACGTACATCAAGCAGACTTTTAAAAATATCAGTGTCCAATAGTTTCCTAACTGGCATAGCTGTTGCCCTGGGTGGACTAGAGCATGATAAAAAAATAAACTCAGACCTCACTTACAGGCAAATCAAATCAAATTTGTTACAAAAAACACTGAAAATTCATGAATGTCCCATTGGAACTTTGGTTGGATCAGATGCTGGTTGAAATAAAGGCATCACTTACAAAGAGCTGGGCCTTTTCCATGTGGAAGAAATTTAAATTGTTACACTAGTGAGTTAAAGGTTTTCAACTCTATACTCTCTCCTACAGGGTATAGAATTTAATAATTTTATAAAAAAGAAGTATAGAGAGAAAGCTAAATGAATTCAAATTTATTTTTCATTACTTTAGTCATTCAACAAATAAGAACAAATTTACACTGATAACATAAATGTTCCTTTTTAGAAATTTACTCATCAAATTCTTTATGTGACTTTTAATGAATGAAACCTGAATATGGTTTCCCTGTTTAAAAAGAAGTGATATAAAATTTTCATTTTCTCCTTCAGTTTCAGAAATTTAGACTTCTGATCATCAGATAGTTGTACAATATTTATTAATATAGAAAACCAAGAAATTTACTTTTAAGGTCATTTTCCACTTCTGCCTTTCTTGCCAGATTTCATAATTTTTAACTTTTGAAAACTTACTCTTGGTATTCTCAAAAATACACATCACATCTCTATATGAATCATATTCCTATAATAAGTTTCTAAACTGAAAATCAG
The DNA here is from genome assembly GCA_019455555.1 of Galemys pyrenaicus. Taxonomy (NCBI): domain Eukaryota; kingdom Metazoa; phylum Chordata; class Mammalia; order Eulipotyphla; family Talpidae; genus Galemys; species Galemys pyrenaicus. Next base: position 3,124,929 of record JAGFMF010012281.1, on the reverse strand, counting down.
CTTTAATTTCTCCTCGGCAGGTAAAATATAAATTTTATATAAATATTTGCTTTTAAAAGAGGCATTTGGCACCGGGTCCTAAGCATATAGTTTTCATATTGGGTCTACATGGCTTTCCACTGATCCACTTGGGAGAGTTTAGGAAAGAAATTGTGCTCTTCATGTACTTGTACCTTGTGTGTTTTCTTTCCTCTGTCTCACACTGAACAATCGAGCAGTATTCCAAAATTTTACAACATGGGAAAAGAGGTTAGATTTACTGCTGTAAGTCGCTGGGGCTAGAGGAAGGGCTACAGAACCACTGCTAACGATTTGTCAGTACTGAATCATTTCATTTAATTTATTCAGGTTTTTCCACCAGTAATAATAATATGTTCACTCATCTCCTTTACTAGATTTCCAGTGTGAATCCAGGGGATGACATCAGTGACTTGATTTCATATCTAAATCGAAACATTTAGTCTTGTTCCAGTCCAGTTTTAAAACAAGGTTTTCCAGCAAAAATGACAGGGCAATAAAATGTACAGTTTAAGAGACCAAGATTCAAATGTTAATCTTTAATGATTATGTTCTTTTCTTTCCGCTGTACTTTTAAAAAAGTACTCAGATAAGTGGAAATCAATGTACTGTGAATTATTTGGGTTATTACTTTATTGAGGGGGAAGAGGTAACAAATTACAGACTAGTGCAAAAATATAGAATTCCCACATTCTCCAAAGTGCTTCTTGAATAAAATTCAAAACCTGAAGTCTCAGTCGACTTGTTGAACATTGGAGTACTGTCTCTTCCTTGGAGTGTCTGACCTGGATTCAAAGTTCTAGAATATTCTACAGAAAAATTCTAAAGCAGGTAGGCATGATAGGAAGTCCCCTGCATCCTTCTCTTAGTATTGCACAATATAAGACCTGCCAACCAGCTGTAAGCAGGTACTGCCCTATCTCCCCAATATCCATGAGACCCACTTAGAAGGAACTTCATCAAAAGCTGCACCAAGTCTGTCATACATTGTAAACTGGTCTCACCCATACAGCATTTCTCTTTGCACCAAATAGACAAGGAGACAGGGAATACAGGTGTCACCCCCTAATGCAAGGCAAAATAAGAAGCAAATTAAAAAACAGCTGATGATCTGACTGTTTTCCTTATTTGAGTCTTTGGTATCTCTGCTCCATACTGTGCTCTTCTTTACCAACTGCGCTATCAGGCTACGATAAGGTAGTGCCTTGAGGGAGCTGATGGCCCCCCATCCATCTACCCTTTGGGTAGATGATTGGGATACCTTTAGTGTCATTCACTTAAAAACTCACAATAGATATACATATTTCTTCATAAATAAAATTTGAGGCATATATATATATTAAAAATTTCACCAATAGGAAGTGTTAAAAATTTCAAAGTTCTATCATTCAAGTTCAATAAAGGCACACTTTTTTTTTCTTTAGACCTGCAAAGAATACAACTGGTAGCAACAAGTCATTAAGGACATTTGCTGGGACTGTCTTTTCTTTGATTTCTTTTTCTTGGAATAAGCATTCCTCCCATTTATTAATGGCAAGATTCTACCACCCAACAGCAGTATTAAGATGCATAGAATTTTAAATGGATTCCACTGATTGTCAGGTTTCAAAGTAAAGGACCACACCTGGGCTGGGACAGTCACCCCAGGTCTGCATTGGCCATTCCCATTAAGGCTTCTCACATCCGAATCGGGTTTTCCGGCTGCCAGGTTCCGATGCCCTTCGAACCAGCCTGGGAGGTGGCTTGGGTGGGACACCTTCAGTCACACAGTCTTCCCGCTTTAGGCTAAACTGGCCTTTGGAGAGAAGGGGCTGCCTTAGCACACCTGGAGTCTGGGTGCCCCCCTCCTTGCCATGGGGAGCTGGGGGTGCGCAGGGCTGACCTTGGCCAGAATCAACATCTACCTCATTCTTCCATTCCATTTTGTATGTCTGCGGGGCTTTCTTTGAGAACTGTTCTGGCAAGAAGCGCCTTGCTCGTGGCTGCAAATTGAGGACTGTGGTCCCGGCATCTGTGTCTGAGTCGCTGCTGTTGCCACCTATCACAGAGCAAAGGACAACATGAGCAAGCATTTTTAAAAAAGGGTGTCACAAATGACTTGCTAATACCTTAGTGGGTCCTGTAACTGTGGTTTCCTTGAGTTCTGGGGGTTGCCTAGGAGCTCAGAGGGTTCACTAAACTCTAAGTAGGAGTTCATTGGGCCTGCCGTACAGTCTTTGTGTGCATTCATGTCCACAAGTAGGCATTAGTACTAACTGTAAAGAGCTTACTATTTGCCACACACCATCCTGAGTATTTTTAAATGCATTCATCCATTTTAAAGATGAAGTAACTGAGGTTGGTAATGGAGAAACTGGAATTCAAACAAAGCCCACCTGGCAGAAGCAGCTTTGCTGACCCCTGCCCCACAAGAAAGATTCTGGAGGATGCAGCCTAGTGTCAGCAACACAGTAACCTGACCAGCAGTTATTAGGAAGATTCTTGTCTTGATCCAGAATCTCATAAACAATCTTGCTTATTCCTTTACATTTTCATAAAAGTGCACCACTGTACACTTTCCAAAGGAAGGAGGCATGGCTAGAACTAGTTGAGAGTCAACGATCAGGTCCCAGGACACTGCCAGAAGGACAGCGAGTGGGGTGCTCTCCCAGGGGTGGGGAGGCTGGACTTGAGAACATTTCTGATGAACCCACACTGGTAACATGGGCCACTCCTAAATAGGCAGCACTGCCTTTTCCTCCATTTTTCTCTCATCTCATTGTCCATCACCACCAGCCATCATCAGTCTTTCCTCCTCTTGGCCAATTAAATAAATAAGCAAGAAAGGGGGGTGGAGAAGGTTATCATTATTATGCCTCACATTTGATAACATGATATTCTAACAGATTTCTCTTGAAGTTCACAGGAAATGGCTTGGACTTACATAACGATTACCATCAAATAAAGACACTTTAGACTTATATCAAGGTTGTAATAATTATAACCAGAAGTAAAATATATGGTTGCCTTTATGAAGGTATTGGAAGTTCAGAAGGTCATGATGCATTTTTTCTATATTTTTCAAAGAAAAAAAAATACATCATGATTTTTCTAACCACCCAATATATTAGATTATTGTACAATTTTAAGTATTTTGCAGATTTACAGTCTTGTCTTCACTTCTCTTACTAACCACATGATGATAATATTTGCTTTACTATATTAAGTAGAATCATTATGGAAAATTATCAATTGAATTATTTATCATGTACATAGAACTGCACTCAAAAATATTGTACTACTAATAAAAGGTCACAGTGTTATTATTTTAGATTAGAAATTATTGAAGTCATTGTTCTTCATGAAAATGAGGGAATATTTTTCTACTTTATAGACATTTATATATAAATTTCAAGTTTTTCTGACCCAAGTGTATCCATTACCTGCATTTGCAATATTCTTTTTCTTTTGCAGCTTTTCTGGAAGCTTTGTATTTTTTGGTAAGGATAAATATCGAGAGGTGGAAGTAGAAGCCTGTGAAAGAAATATAAAACTTTATTTAGGTTATGTAGATGTTATAATTGTAGATCAGAAATTAAAAATTCTATGGCAAACTAAAATTAAAATTTTAGTTCTTAATTCCAAAACTATGTTGCAAAGATTGTAAGAATGAGGAATAAATTTCCAAGCAATAATATTTGTATTTAAATAACTCGACCTCTTCCAAAACATACTAGAAATAAGTGCTAAGGAAAATGGAAACAAAGTGGAATCACAAAATACGAGATGTGAAAAACCACTGGATTTTGTCTCCAAAAAGCTACAGGAACACCTATTTATAAGAATATGATTTAAAAAGACATAAAATCTGAATATGTGGGGGGGGGGCAATACATGAAAAAATATAGCTTATTCAAATTTAAATTATATTAGTAAGCTTTGGAAACAGGGGGAAAAAGTATTACTATAGTTAACTTGCTGCCATTTCCAAAGTGCTGCAGCCTCTAGTTTCTTTAACTTTTAATTAGTAGTGTCACATTTCACACATTAAAAAAAAAGATAATCTTGTACGCACATAAACATTTTGATCTAGGATGACCCAATACAGAATACTATAATAAATAAGGTGCAACTCGTGTTATGCTAAATCAATTGTTTTCCTTCTCTACTGCCAATGCCTTCGACCAAGTGAAATGTTGACCAAACTGTACTGTGAATTCTCATCCCCCAGGCACTAATGCCCTGAATGGAACTTCCCCTGGAAAGTCATACAACCTTCCCCTGGAAAAGTCAAATATTACTTTCCAGATGAAGCCTGGCCTAGGCATTCTGTTTAAAATTGTAAACTGACCTTTCCCTGTATTCCCAACCTCCTTCCTCAGCTTTTTTTTTTTTTGCTTATTTTTTCATAACACTTAATTGTCTACTAACATCACAGATAATTTTCTTATTCTGTTTTTTGTCTCTCTCCCACTAGAAGATGAATTCTACAATCATAGGTATGTTTGTGTTTCTGTTCACCACTGTAATTTATATTATACAATTTAATTATGCTGTATTCCAAGCACCTAGGTCATTGTTTGGAATACAATAGGTGTTGAAGAAACATCTGAAAAGACTTTGTAACTAGCTCCATCCCAGAGTCCTCCATCAGTGGAGCCTCTGGAACAACTTTGCTGGTTCTGCTCTTGGGGCCTCTGCCTCCCAGAGGCACAAAGCCAGTTACCCTGCGCTCTCGATTCAAGCTGTTGTCTTTCCTGATGCTTTCTCGTAAGCTGTGCCTTCGGCGGATCAGAATTTCCTTGGCTTGTCTCTCACTTGTGTCAGTCGTCAGATTGTGTCTGTTGTATGACAAAGTCTAAAATGAAAACACAGTGACATTTTACAAAATATCTGCTCGATGCCCAGAAATTCCAAAATTTGACCATGTTTCTTTGACTTTGCACCTCAGCTAGAGACTTAAGAACTAACACAACAATTAAAAAAAAAAAAGGTTAACCTTTCTTTCAAATTTTAAAATCATTTGTCTTTAATAAAAGTTGGTATTTTTTTTAAATTAAAAGTCTGATCTTTTAAAGTAAGACCAGTCATTACATTCATCATATGTCATGATCCATTCTGAAACACCTTGTATATATTTAGCCATCATTGGCAGCTGGGGGTAAATACAAGTCATCTTCATTCACCTCCTATTGAATAGGAATTACTGGTGTTAAAACAAACCACTTTGAGCCACTTGGTGGTGCCATGTCCTTTTGTTTAACTAAAGAACGTTTCTTTTCAATGGAGTTGTTAAGTTGAAAAAGCAGTTACCACCGCTGTTAATGATCATGTCCCGGTATTTGAAGCAGTAAATTTCTAAAGTAGGGCTGCATCTGGCATACATTTTTAGTTTTATAAATTATATAAAAATATTTTTTCTGAAAAGTGGACTTGGTAACTATGTTCACTTTCTGGTAGAACTAATGGAGCTCTCTTGGGAATAGCCCTGTGTCTAGAACTGCACTGTGTCTAGTAGAGATAGTCAAAAGTCAATAGAATGAGGGTCAATCCCTGCCTTGAGAAATTTACTATCTAGTTGGGCATCTAAGACTAACAAAATAGTATAAGATCATGAAATCATGTGCTGACATTATGTGGTATGGTCCCATTTAAAGGTAAGGCTGGGAATAATATGGAGGCTGTTGGGGAAGCACTACAAATTGGTGGATCCAGATCAGCTTATAGGAAGCAGGAGGGCATTCTGTGTGGAGACCAAATGTAGGATAACATAGTTCAAAGAACGACAACAGAACCAGTCACCATGAGGGCTTTTGGGGTGGGTGGGTGAGGGAATGTGGAATCAGGGTTGATAAAGGAGAACTTGGAAATAGAAACCCCAAATTCTGAAAGAATAATTTAATATGAAAGACACAATTATGACTTTGTTTCATTTTAAAAAGTAGAATGCTGCTTTAGGGGAAAGGGTGAAGCACAAGCAAAACTGGATGGAATGGGAATAGCCTTTAGGGAGAGGGCTTAGATTCTAATGAGTTAAAACTCCTGACATGCCACTTCATCTGATTGCTCTTCAATTTCTCCATCTGCAAAATGGAGACACAGTAATATTTACCTTTTGTTGGAGAATCAAGTGAGTTCACAAACGCAATGCTCTGAAATGTGGGCATAGAAAATTATATGCATTCTCCAAGTGTTAGTGATACAGTAATTAAATAATTAAAATGAGTTGCTAATCATGGGAAAATAGTGAAAGAAGTGACTCAGAACATACATTAAAGCACTTTCTAAATAACAAAGATTATATTTCTAAAAGACTTTTGAGCTATACAGGTATCTTCTTTCAAAAAAAATTTAAAACAATCAGTTGCTTCCTACACAACTTGTTAGCCCATAGTTCATTTTTCAACTTCCATGCCCATAAGAGAAGAACTCTCAGAGGACTCCAAGTGGAGTGTCCAGAAGGAGAGTGACACCCCAACACAACACAGGGTAAAGCAGTGCTGGATGTGGGACCTACAGAGGCTGACACAAAGGTGATAACTGGATAGCAGAAAATCAAAACACTTAATTTTAGCCTAAGGCAAACAGATATTCTGCTAAATAAATTATCCTTACTCGCTGGCGGATTTGATAGAGATTTCTCGATAATATTTCTCGAATTTCATCCATTTCACCAGGTGTGAGTTTCCTTATTTTTTCTTCACGACAGTCACTGTGAAAGTTTAAAATAAGAATATTTTACTATTCAACCAATATTAAAATCATCAGTGTTCTTTCCTGAAAATATAACATTATTAAGAATGTCACTTTAAACACTTAGAAATTATCTAATTTGTTAAAATAATTCACAATTTTGAAACTTTGATTTCAGTGGCTAACCATTCCTCATTATTTTAAGCATGCACAAGATTTTAGAATCTGTTCATACAATTATTTTTTATGGAAAAAAACTATAGTAGCCTGTAATGTTATCATTCGATTATTTCTAATACTCCATACATCAAGCAATAGAGGTTTTTTCCAACAAAAACTTAATTAGCTACATTTTGCTTTTAAGGCCTGGTCTTTTAAATACCTAATTAAAAATTGCAAAGACAACCTTACCATCCGTATGTATGATACAGTTGATCCTTATTATTCAGGATTCTGTATTTGCAAATTTGCCTATTTGTTAAAATTTATTTCTAAATACAATATCAATATGAATGGCACTTTCCTTTATTCATAGATTTGTGGAATGTTGGGGGAAAGGAGAGCTTCCCAACATGCAGTTCCTGAAGACGGGGAGCTCAGTGGTACCCTGCCTTCTTGTTAGGCTCCAGTACTCTAGACAAGTGTCATTTCCACAAGGCACTTAATAATACATTTTCACATTTTTGTTGATGATTTCATTCCTTAAAATATTGTCCAGATCCCTCCTTGGTGGTGCAAGGGATTAAGGTACAGCATTTATGACGCTATCTGCAGCACTGCAGCAGAATTTCCATCCCCAGCCAGAGAGATGACACACATAGCACAGCAGACCTCTCCTGCCTTGCCCACTGCTCCCCTCAGCAGTGTATTTCAGTCAATCTGCTTGATTCTCCACCCTGTCTCTGGTGAATCCTCTCACCCCCATACGTCTGGCCTATACCCCCGTTTGCATGCATAAGTAAATAAATCTTAAAACAATCCTCCAAATATTGTTTATGAAATGCTGTCAAGTTTTAAGTGCAAGAAGGCACTTTTTAGGTTTTTTTTCTCCTCTAAAGAGAAAAGGTTGCCCTCTCTTCCCCTGCTCCCCATGGGCTTATTTAAAATTTTTCTCTTTTTTGATTTTTTTTAGCAGTTTGACTTAACCTATATCTATATTTGGTTTTCTTTTAATTTCATGTGTTTGAGGTTTGTCATACTTTACATCTTTTATCCATTTTGAAAGATTCTCAGTCACTCGCTCTTAAACTATTGTATCTAATGCAATAAAATGTCTTTCCTTCCAAGCCATCCTGATCACTGATTCTTTTTATTCTGGACTGTGTAAACCCCCACTATTTTTATAGGGGACTTCAATTCCTAGTAAAAATACTAGTTTTCATAGTTGGATGTGATTTGGAACTTCCCCTCTCATTTTAACCCACCCCTTGGCAACATTAAAATTAGGTGACATTTAGCTTACATGAATTTTCAAGCTCATCAGTGAAAGAAAAAACTGGTGGTGAAAGCTGTAATTTCAGTCATTTTTGTGCTAGAGATGGAATGATGACTACATAATGAATGACTTCACCTGCTAATTGAATATTTAACTGTTCTACTACTGATTTTGCTGCAAGATTTTGTGTAGGTCACTTCATCATTATAGTTCTTCATGTTTCATTTTTAAAACTAGAGAGAGAGAGACTATATCAGGGGATCTCTCTCCTAGCTGCATATTAAAAATATCTGATGAACTGAAAAAGACACCTACCCCTGGGTCTAAGAACAGAGATCTTCATTTTATTATCTGGATGCAGCCCAGACAACAATTATTTAAATGTTCCAATGGTGTAAACCACTGCAATATATATCACTGGTATTCTTTCCAGTCCTTAAAGTATGATTCCATAAATAATCTACAAGGAAACAGGTATGTAATGGCATGCATATTTACACTAGCAAATTTAAAACGCCTCAAACTATTTGATTTTGAAATGTAAACTGAAGAGACTTTACTTTCAATAATCACTGAATTGCTCAAAGCAAACACAATATAGACATATCATATTACACCTAACAAAATATTTTCTGACTTGTCAATTCTAACATGACATCACGTGACGTGATATGTGACGTGACATAACGTGCAGATTTCTAGACTTTCACATATTAACTAGGATCTTTTTCAGTTGTGAGATGTTAAGGAATCTCTCTTGGACAAAGGTCAAATTTGTTATTCTTGCTGATTTTAAAATATTATATATATTATAAAAATATAATATAAAATATTATAAATTTAAAATATATATAATATTGTTAACTTTTATTTGCAAAACAGTACTTACTTTAGAGATGCAAAAGAAGGGACAGTGCTTATCAGCCCAGTCTCTGCCATCTCAATGGCATGTTTTATTTCAAGCTTTTTATATAAGGACACAATGCTTGACTTGGGCTGGTTTTCCCGAATCAAAAGCTTCCGCAGGTATTTGTCATCAAACTTCTTAAACCTGGAAGTAAAAATCAAAGCTTCACTAATTAAAGCAACACTAAGAGAAAATCTGTTTTTTACCAATAAATTCATTTTGACTACTCCCAGGGAAATATTTACTAATAGTATTTAGTTAGTCTGATCATTATATATACTTTTTTATCTGTATCTATGAATATATGTGTATATAAGATATGTATACATGGCACATTTGTATATGACCATGACAAAGATACATCTCATATTCACTAATTATATGTACAAAAGTATATATTACTATATGTATATATTTTTGCAATTTCTATTTCTCTGCTTCCCTTTCCAGCAAAATGACTCAAAGGTGTTAATAATTCCCTATCTTCAAATCCTCTCCTCTGATTCTCTCCTGAACAGTGACAAATCAGGTTACTGTTTCCAACACACCACTGAAATTACTCTCATTAAGGTCATCAATGACACTCCCAATATAAATCTAATCACCAGTTATTATTCTTCCCTTTCCTGAACTCTCCTGCTGAAAACATTTTCTTCTAAGACAGATGCCTTCTATCTCCTCTTTGTTGGTTCTTTTCCTTCTTTCTGATGTCTTGGTATAGGAGTGCCCCGGGGCTCGGTCTTTGGTCTTTCTTACTTTACTCACTCCCCTAGTTAACTTGACCTTGGTTTAAAATAATATTTCTATGCCAATAACTCCCAAATCAGTATCTCCAGCTCAAACTACTTGTGAAATCTCAGAAATGAATTTTTAGCTACCTTCTCAACATCTTCCCCTGGGTATCTACAAGGCACCTCAAATTCAATTGATCTTCTCCCCACTGCAGTTAATGACAACTTTACCAGGTCAAAAAGTATGGTATCATCTTTGTTTCTTCTCCTTTCATATTTGAAAAATACGAGAATTCATATGTTGAAGTCCTAGCCCACAAAACCTCAGAATGTGACAGACCGCATTGGAGATGGGGGTCTTTACAAAAGTGCTGATTAGTTTAAAATGAGGTTATTGGGGTAAGTACAAATCCAATCTGATTGGTATCTGTATAACAAGAGGAAATTTGAACAAATACACGTATAGAAGGAGGATACAAAAAAGCAGGAGGAAGGCCCTCTACAAATCAAACAGAGGGGCCTGCAACAGGTTTCCCTCATGACCCTCAAAAGTCACCAAATCTACCAACACTGTGATCTTGGACTTCTAGCTCCTAGACAATTCTAGTTCCCAGAATTGTAAGAAAATAAATTTCTATTATTGAAATCCCTAATCTGTTATAGCAGCTGAAGCAAACTAATACTCCCCATCCTATTCATAAATTTTGTTATGTTCTACCATCAGAATACATACAAAATCAACCATCTTCACCATTTCTAATGTTATCACCCACATATAAAACATAATCATCTTAACAGATTCTTGCCAAGGCATCTATTTGACTCCCTGCTTCCATCATTGCATTCCTACAACTTAACCACAATACAGAATACAAAGTATCCTGCTAAATATTTCTTAACCTATACAGCTCCTCTGCATCTCACTTGGGTAAAAGTAAAATGACCTAGAGGTCTTACCCAACTTGGTGTTATATTTCTTAGCAACTTGCTTCTCTTACACAGGTCACATCTAACCTGTGTCTTTCCTGTCCTGCAAATGTTTTAGCTTTGCTCCCACCACTGGGTTATAAACTTATTGGTCCTTCTACATTCTTTGCCCACATATCTCCATGGCTACTTGCAGATCTCCTTTAAGTCTTTCCTTGATAACCTTTTTGTCAAAAGAACCGTATGCCATCCCTAGCACTTCTTATTGCACTTTCCATATATATTTTTCTTCATAGCCCTCGTTTTCTTAATCATTAGATAACTTACTTGTTTATCTTCTTGTCTGTCTCCTAGCACTATAAAGATCTATACAGGGAGACAATTTAATTTTCTGTATCACAAGTGCCCAGAATATCTCCTGGTACATTATTAAGTATGTGTGGCAGAATGGATCATTTGGTTTTGACTTCTCTGTGTATCCGTACTCTTTGCTATATTACTTGGCAATGTTGTTCTAGAATGGCCTTAGTGACCTGTTGTGACTTCCTTCCTGAAACTGGGCTCAATGTTACTTGCTTTGATCAATGGAACATTAGCATATACAATGTAGGGAGCAGAAGCTTGTCCCTTATACTTTCACAAAATCCATTAGAATAGACTGATGAGTCCCAGGTCAAAGGTGATTGCCACATGAAGCAGAGGGAAGTGCCCCAGTTACACCAAAGATGGTCAGTTGGGATAAGCTGACCACTAGTCAACCTACTGAAGCATGAGGAAGACCAGTCTGGAACAGTTGACCCTCAGTCTCTTGATTTATGTACCTGAATAATAAGTCCTATTTTGATCAACAAAGCATTGGGGTGATTTATTATGCAACATTATTATGCCAATTATATTTGCAGAGATGCATGCAATAAATATTTGTTGAGAAAGAAACGTGTGTTACAAGGATCACTATAAACCTAAAATAATTTATAAGCACACCTGCACTATGAAAGAAAACAATGTTAGCACACATCCTTGGTGCTTGTACTTTAGTACTTGGTTTTAAATACCAAAGGGGCTATGGACAATTAAAGAGTCATCCTTTAAATGCTTTTTTTATTGACTATGCACTACAGCAAAGACTGCACCAACTTTTTTCTAAGCTTATTTTTTTCATGTTAGGGTCACTGAAGCAGGACTCCTGATGTTAACACAACACCTTTTTTAAACCTTTTAAACTTCTTTTATTATTACTGTTTTAGCTTTTCATTAGAAATGAGCAAAAGGAAGAATAAACATTAAGGACATTGACATTTAATCCACCGAGTATAGGGATCGTGCACTTTCTTTCTTTGCTTGCTTTCCACACCACTTACTTTTCTGCCAAGCTGCGCATAGGTGGTTTTTTTCACTATCAACACACACCTTTTGCCAAGTTTGGAAGACTTCCCTACTATATTACCCTTTCATTTCAGTGTCAAAGGATCAAATACCTTAAGAAGCCTCTGGAAGGATGACTAGAAACTCACAGCATATGGATTTCAGAGGCAAGAGAAAGATGCCCAACATACTAAAACAATTACTTTACTCTCATGTCATTTTTAGTAACATCAACAATTTCATATATACCTGAGATGGGATTTCAGCAGAAGTGATTTTAAAATTGGCTGGTATTAGCACCAAATGTTCGACCTGAACCATATGGTATACTTGACAATCTAGAAAATTATTTAAAATTTACCTAGTAACATCATGTGCAGAAATATACAAATGTCTATGACATTATTAAGTGTACACTATGTACACTGCATGGAGAAATGTCAGACATGTAACAATGTTATCTTTTAGGTAGATCAAAATTGGTTCTTCCATCTTTATTATTTATATTCAACTGGCCTGGAAGCCTTAGAATTTTCCCTGGGACAGACACACAAACCCCAGAGATAGAATCTCTTTGAAAGAAAGGATCCAGCCAGATTTTCTCTGACATTTCTTCTGCTGAGTTCAGAACAAATCCACAAGATTACAGGGCTCACTTTTCTTTCTCCTGACATTGCCCTGTGGCCTACTGACCTGATTCTCATTTCTACACAGATCCAGTTTTTCCCCTTTGGGAGAAATGGAAAAAAGGTATCACTCTTTAGATAAAATTCAGTTTTGAAAGAGAATAAACTGTTCTGGCTTTCTCTCTTAGTTGTCCCTTCAGAGAATGACTGATAAGATGCTAGAAAGATGGAGAAAAGTGGTTGAGCTGAAGGGAAGAAAGCAGGTAGAAAATGGCTTAAGTGGAGATAAATAAGAGAAAAAGAAAGGAAGAAAAGTCTGTACCACTGCTTTGGTATAGACACAAATCTGTCTTTGTTAGAAGGTCCCAGGGGTGCAAACCAGGGAGTACCATAATGAAAGCACGAGGTTAGGTCTGCCTCCAAAAAAGTAGACATAGTAAATGGCCATTTTTCTCATATTTTTATAATGGAGATTCTTTTTTACTTTATTTTATAACTTTGTGTCCCCCATGTGGCTTATTAATTATTCTCTCATACAAACAAAACAATTTGTCCTTTGTTATAAAATAAGGCTAAGTCCGTGGGCCCTTCTATACAAGCAGACAGTATAGCCAGACTTGTAAAGGTTTTTCTCCACTTAAAATCTCTGTAACTCATTTTATTACTTAATGATATCACACTCACACATGCTTAGTGGTTTGTTAGGTGGCTGTTTTGTTGCCTTTATTGTATTGCAAAATTTTAAAAGCCCATGTCTATGCCTTATAACTCTTATGAAGTCCAGTATCATGTCAGAGCATGCAAGCCAACAGTAGTGCTTCAAAATTTCCTTATGTTAAATTGCATCAGACTGGCAGGAGGTCAACTTCATGTATATTAGCAGCAGAGGGGCAGGGGGAGGGTATCTGTTAGCAAGTTAGGAAAGAAGCCACAAGAAGGCAAGCAGGATCTACCAAACCAGCCTAGAATCAGTTGCCCTTCTGTTTTCAGGGACCAGAGTAAATGCTGTTTCTTAGTTGTCCCTTCAGAGAATGACTGATAAGATGCTGGAAAGATGGAGAAAAGTGGTTGAGCTGAAGGGAAGAAAGCAGGTAGAAAACAGCTTAAGTGGTGATAAATAAGAGAGAAAGAAAGAAAGAAAGAAAAGTCTGTACCACAGCTTTGGTATAGACACGAATCTGTCAAGCCTCCCCTAACCAGTCATGTACTGGTAAAAGTTTACATTGGACTTGTAGGATTGTCAGTTCTATGACACATTCCTGCCATGGCTGACTTAAGCCACCAGTGTAGATGGCTCTGGCTCAGGGTGAAGAAGCAGACAATTGGCCCCTACTAGCCAGTATGAGCTGACTCCTGCACCCCATGATTCCTAACCCTGCTATCAGAATTAATCTTATTTATGGCTTCATCAATCTGTTATTCACTTTATATTAAAGCATGCACTAGTTCTTTTCTACCTCTCCCACTTCTACTCTAAGATCCTTGAAGAGAGGTATTAAATCTTATTTATCTCCCAGAGCCTTTTAAAGGTACAAGAGATAGCTACAGAGATACACATTTCTAAAAGTTCATATTTTCTTTAAAGTAAGTATAGCTTTAAACAAATTTATTTCTGCTTGTCTCTTTATATCTTCTGGTGTTCTGAAGCTCTGCATCTGACAGTCTTTCAGCATGTGTGAGACATGCTGAGACAAACAAATAGCAATAGAATTCTCAGTTTTGAACCAAACAAACTGCATTCCTTCTGCCTCCCTTACAGCGAGAAACGCCCATAGGAAGTGCTGGCAATATCAGGCCAGTCCGTGCCACGGATAAGGAAGAACTGTGTTGCTGCTTCCAATCATTTTGGTTATGAGAAAGCTAGTACACAGCTTTTGTGTCTTCACTATCTTTCTTCCTAACATGTAACTGGAGAAGTAACTTTGACAGTAAGTGTTCTTAGTGGGATTAAACAAGGCAGAAGGGTCCTTGGACTACAAAGAAGCTGTGGAGCAGAACACTGATGTTGAACTTATATTGCCTATCTTTGGTTATGCACATTAGAAGTAAGCTTATATCTTATAAAGATACTAATATTCCAGATCTCAGTGATAGCTGGTAGCTAAACTTTATCTTTAAGGACATACTTTGGCACACCACAGAAACCATTTACAACTGTAAAAAGTTACACAAGTCCGTATGTCCTGCTTCCAGTGCAATCCAAGAGCCACTTCATAATAGGAAGGCACCAGGGCTTCTTACTTGTCTCTCCAAAAGTTGTGCCCCCAATGTCCACAGACATCTTCAATCCCAGTCTTCACATGATCAAAAAACTAAAAGAGAAAAAAGCAGGCTACAAGATTAATTTGTACCTGAAATTAGCAATTTCCACTCTAGTTATATCTTTCCAAAATTTCACAGCCCCTGATGATTTTTGGCTTTTTCTCACTGAAAAACAATAGATCAATTTGGGCCTCCCTGGTGGCACAGTGGTTAAGCAACACACTATGGAGCAAACCACAGCCTCTGCAACATGAGTTCAATCCCTTCCCCCGGCCAGGAAGGGACCCAAATGGTGCAGCAGACCGCCCCTGCCTTGCCTGCTGCTCCTCCCCTCAGCAGTGTGTTTCAGTCCGTCTGCCTGTTCTGCTCCCCACTCTGTCTCTGGTGGATCCTCTCATCACCCCAGCCTTTGGCCTGTATCCCCGCTCTTGTGTGCATAAATAAATAAATCTTTAAAAAAATAGATCAATTTATTGTCAAATTTATGCTATTTGTCATATCCATATTGGGCAACCCAGATTATTTTTTTATAAGTATTTTCATAATTTTGGAAAATATGAAATGTAGTAACACCTTTCAAGTTAAATCATTTTCAGTCTGAAGAAAATAACTAGGAGGGATTCACTCTCCCTCTTACCCTGTGGGAGTTTAGCAGGATAAATTGGAGAAGCCAGTAAGGGGCCATAACTTTTTTAAATTCACATCTCATGCCTTTCTCAGACCTTCCTCCTTGTTACCACTGTCATTTCCCTTTTCTTCAGAAAATGCACAAGTTAGTGCCAAATCGTTTGCTATAATCCAACAGTTTTTTTCTTCCATCACTTGAATTGTAACACTACATTACCGCCTACCCGACAATGGATTTCTTCACTGACAGCTTGCTGTTTCTTATTGGACCTCTTAACATCAAGAAACTCCACCAGTGGTCGAATAGTTATTCCCTGAGCAAGAGAAAAAGAAAAAGAAAATCTACTTATATTATAAAAGTGAAAATTCAAGAATAACTCTTATTCTTCTAGGATTTAATAGTCAACAAAAGATATCCTCCCCCCAAGATTTAACACAGTATATGTAACATTTTTGTTAATTTTTTCCTCCTCTTCAATAGCTGGCATATTTTCAAAGGCCAATGGCTAACACCTATTATCAGAAACAAAACAATGGACAAGCTACAAGAAATCAAAGAGTTATTCTGAAAAGTACAAAAAGAAAGATAGCAATTTTAAGACATGATAAAATACTAACCATTTCAGAAGAACCACCTACTTATGGTGTTATCCAAAGAAATTGTTTCAATGATTCTTTCATTCATTCATTTTGTAAAGCAATTTTAATCATGTATATGGCATATATGTAAGGGATTTGGGCATTAGTGACACAAAGATGAGGCATTAAGAATGTATGGTGGTGCAAGGGATTAAGTCACAGCACTATGAAGCTATCGCCATCGACTGCAGCACAACTTCGATCCATGGCCAGGAAGATGACCCACATGCTACCACAGACCTCTCCTGTCTGGCCCACTGCTCCCCCAGAAGAGCATTTCAGTCTATCTGCCTGTTCTGCTCCCTACTCTGTCTCTGATTAATCCTTTCACCCATCCTCCCCCCCACACCTGTGGTACCTGTGGTCTATATTCCAGTTCTTGCATGTATAAATAAATCTTTTTTTGGGGAAAAAAACAAAAACAAAAACAAAACTGTGTTCTAGGACTTTGTAGTCTCACATGGAAAAGTCTTATATTGTCTATACAAAAACAGTAAAAAATAGGCAAAGGGGGAAGGGAGCAATATACATAGGATGTGGGATGTTTTGCAGAGAGGGAAATACTTGTTCAGAGTCCCAAGTGAAGGACTAGGGGTATTGTGGTGATGGGTGTGGTGTGATACCATTCCCCTAATCACAGATAGTGTTGTAAATCAATGTCACCTCAGCTTTTAAAAAAACGGTGGCTATAAATCTGATGGATAGAAAAACAAAACAAAACCAACCAACAAAAAAAGATATTGGAAGCAAATCTCAGCAGAAATCAAATTTGAGCAAATGACCAGCAGGGAAAAAGAGCACAGAGATGGCTTGGACATGTTTATTGTAAACTTGGGAAATGTAGGGAAACATAGCTTTTTAGAAAGTAAGGAAGAGAAAAAAATTCTTTAAAGATAAAGAATGTTTTCAAGAAATCTATAGTGAACCTTTGACTTAATCATGAAACATTCAAAGCATTTCAATTTGAACCAGGAATAACACCCAGATTCTCTCAATTTGCTCATTGAAACAGTTCTGCATTTCCTACTCAATAATAAGAGATAAAGAAGTCAGAGCATATATAATAGAAATAATATGACAAGATTTTTGTTGCTCAAAGATGATCTATTTTTGTCCTCAATATCTAAGATAATTCTTTGCATTTGATAATAACTAGTTATTTAATCAGCATACACAAATCCCATATATCAATTTTTAAAAAGAAATAAACATCTATGCAATAGCAATGAAAATTATCCATATAGACACAAATATATACAGAATATATATAATACTATGTCCTAGTATAAGATACATAATATAATATATATATTAGCACACACATAATTCTATAACAAAATGCAATAACTCTTACAAAGAGAACTTTAAAAATCTTTAAAATATCTGCATTTGAAAGGACACAGTTCTTAGATGGGATGACAATTTTATCTCAAATCAACACATAGTCTCTAATTTTTAATAATGTAAATGAAAATAGGTAGAAACGTGGTTTATATAAATGAGTAAGTTCACTGAGTTCTAGAATCTATAAAGCCACTATTTTAATAACAGCTCCAGGAAAAAAAATCAACAAAACAAATGCATTTAAAAAATCTATTACATGAAACATTGAAGGACACTTGTTTCACATGCTGTTTTCCTATTAGTATTCATTTAGTGAATAATATTTGTATTACTTGTAAATATAGGCCACAAAATAAAGATAGGACACAGCATATCCCAAACCCTATGTGGATTCCTTTCACTAAATGGATAATCTAGAAGTAAATGCAATGTCACAAGAAACACTAGAACTGATCAGCCCAAGTTTATAAAAATACAAAATTTTAAAGTTTATAATTAATAAAATACATTAATTATATGCAATGGGTCATTGATATCATTTAAAATACGTATTTGTTTAAACAATTCCTTATAATAGTTACCACTTCTTTTAAATTATTTGCACTTTTCATACGTTCAA
The DNA here is from genome assembly GCA_019455555.1 of Galemys pyrenaicus. Taxonomy (NCBI): domain Eukaryota; kingdom Metazoa; phylum Chordata; class Mammalia; order Eulipotyphla; family Talpidae; genus Galemys; species Galemys pyrenaicus. The sequence goes on along the minus strand of JAGFMF010012281.1, from coordinate 3,106,757 downwards.
TAGGAATTATTTGATAGGTTCTGGCTTATTTCTTCTGCCTCCCTTTCTTTCCTTGATCCATCTATTTTGGAAGTAGAGTTTATGGGATTTGAATATGTCGCATTAAGTTTCCTAAACTGGATGTTATAATCTAGCAGCCTGAGTATCTGATTAGGGAAGGGGGCAGAGAACGAGAGCCAGAGAAACACATAGAGAGACAGGGATAGAAGGAAATAGGCAGAGATAGACGGGGGTAAAAAAAAAAAAAAAACCACCTTAGAGAAGGCAACTCATTTGAACACATTGGAAAATTCCTAATTTAGATCCCTTTGGGAGCAACCTGATAAATATTTAAAGAAAAATAGCCTGTTCTCCATTTCTCCATGTAAGTTTAAAGAATAAAGAAGCCCCTAGTTTTCCATCAAACCACTGAAAAACATACTTGCAAAGTACAAGTTAAATTTTCACCCATTTATTTAGCACTGCCAAAATAAATAACAGCTCCGAGCCGATTTACTGGAAAGGAATCACTGAACTGCCGGTCCAGGTGGAACAACAGCCAGGTGAGGTTGGTTTTCTATCCTGATCCTTCATGAGCTTCCTGTTCACCCTACACCCTTCCGCTTCCAGTAATATGAGGGAGAAAAAGTAACTGCTCTCAGATTAAATTATAAGCACATTTTTGTTTTGTTCTTTGGGAAGAAAATGATTTCTTCTTTTGATTTTGCTTTTTAAATTCATTTGGGGGAAAAAAAAAGAGGGGGAGAATGGGGGACAGCCTTCTATTTCTTTGCGGATTTATCAAATTCCAGAAAAGTTTGAAGAAAGTTTTTCTCATTTATTAAAAAAACATTACTTTCATTATTATGCTATTCAATAACAGACCTTTCTCAGTGACAAGTCCTAAGTACCAGTTGTACCTTGGTTTTTCCTTTAGAATCGGGTGAATGGGACAAGACCCAAGAGAGCACCCACATGGGGAGTTCATGCTCTTCCCTGCAGCCTCACTACTCTCAGTTTATCTGTCCCTCGGGACTTGTCATCTGGCACAGTGATCAGTTGTCCTGTGTCTGTCTCTTCCCTTCACCCTGTCTTACTCTCCATCACATCATCATAGCCAGCTGCATTACAGGACAGAGACACTGAGCATGAGGGTCTATCACTCATTGTCTCGAGGTGACATTACTTCATCTCTCAAGGTTCCTCACTGAGAACACCACCCTGAGATATACCCTGGGTAAAAGTGGTCAAAGTCTCTCATTTCCATTCCCCTTGGAGGACTCTGCAGGGACACTTAGAACCTGTGGGGATGGTCTTTCCTAATAATCAAATGCACCTCTTTAGCCCTCTCTCTCTCTACCATACCCCCGGGATTCAGAGACACAGCTATCATTCCCAGCTTTGAAAAGCAGAAACGCAAGCCCTTCTTCAGCATAAGCATCTCTCTACATATGGTCCCTTTCCCCTTACTGGACCTCAACAGGGTTGCCTGTATTTTCTGACTTCAATTTCTCTCTTATCCTTCTCTCTGGAATCCAGGCCATTAGGTTTCACCCTCTGATCTCAAGTGCTCAAGTGAAGAGGACCACTCTGCAAAAGTCCCAGCAGCCAGCAGTCCCTTCTCAGTCCCCACCTCACCTGACCTCAGCAGTCCCTTCTCGGCTCCCACCTCACCTGACCTGGAAGTCACATGTGTCACAGTTGAGAGCATCCTCTCCTTCCTGAATTCACTCTTCACTGGACTTCTGGATAAACGCCTCCTGAATGTCTTTCATTTGCTCCCACTTTCAGTCCCCTAGGCTGATACCTTGACATTGTTTGAACTTCTAGATGTTGGCAAGCTTCAGAATTCCTTTTCCGAATGCTTACTTATCTATACTTTTCCTGTACTCAATGCCTGAAGAGTATCTTCCAGACACTGTAGCACTAACAACCATCTCCATACTGATGAATGCTAAATTTAATTATATATCCAGCTCTGACTTCTCCCACAAATCCTGATATGTGTGGCTTTGTGTGTGTCCAACAGGCAAATGTACATGTCCAAAAGTGAACATCTGATTTCCTACCATACAAATATTTCACCTTTGCCCAGCTATTTAATTAAATAGTATCTCCCTTTGAAGAAGTGCTCAAAGAGCCTTAGAATTATTGTTTACTGGCTTTTTGCTCATCTCTTAACTTATTCACTTTCATTTTTCCATACTGAAAAAAATCTTGACCACTGTGCTCATTTTATTGTAGAAGCAAAATAAATTTTTCTTAGTTCCATAAAACTCTACAGATTAATGGCTTATATTAATTAAATATAGGGATTTGCCAGTATTGCACTGCATCTATGGATATATATTTATATACATATATTCACTACATGTGCATATATGTGTGTTGCATAACATATGACTTTTTAAAGATTTATTTTTACTTATTTATGCATACAAGAACTGGGGTGTGGGGAGGGTGAGTGGAGTCACCAGAGACAGAGTAGGGAACAGAACAGGTGGACCGACTGAAATACACTGCTGAGGGGAGAAACAAGCCAAGCAGGAGAGGTCTACTGTGCTATGTGTGTCACCTCCCTGCCCAGGGATCGAACTCATGCTGCAGTGGGTATGGATTGCTTCATAGTGCTGAGACGTAACCTCTTGTGACACCAGGGAGGCCCTACATATGACCATTTATTTGACAAACTAAAACATATTCACGGGTCCTTGGAATAATGAGGATAATGACTAAAATACTCAATAGAATCATTTCAGCTTGAAGGGCTAAAGAGGTGCATTTGATTATTGGGAAAGACCATCCCCACAGGTTCTAAGTGTCCCTGCAGAGTCCTCCAAGGGGAATGGAAATGAGAGACTTTGACCACTTTTACCCAGGGTATATCTCAGGGTGGTGTTCTCAGTGAGGAACCTTGAGAGATGAAGTAATGTCACCTCGAGACAATGAGTGATAGACCCTCATGCTCAGTGTCTCTGTCCTGTAATGCAGCTGACTACAGGGGTGAATGTGTGTCACCCCAGGGGACTTGGGATATGGAGCACTACACAAACCCAACATAAATCTCTGGCTACCGCTTTGTCTGGCTAATCTCTTTGTCCACGGCCCAGGAACTAAGTATCTTCTGCCAGTATCTGTAAAAACTTAATAGGTTCACTAACTAACTGTGAGAAAGGTAAAATCCCAAAAGATTCATAGTTCTAGACCATAACGCATGGTAGAGTCTAACACTAATATGCAAAGGAGGCAAAAGAGATTGCCATCTCCTGAATTCCAGTCCATTTTATTTCATGGTGGACTTGATGGACTTCCAGATGACCAGTGAATGAATTTCCAGAATTCTAAGGATCTGCTATATGATTACAGGAATCAATTATGGTATTCTAATCATTTACCTTTCAAAGGAAAGTACATGAAAATGTTTTTCTTTCTTATATTATATTCTAATTTAATATTATGATTAAAATATAGCAAATCAGCCCTCTCTTGTGGCACAGGGGTTAAAGTCTCAGTCCTATCAAGCTATCACCAGCCACTGTGGCATAAGTTTGATCCCTGGCCAGGGAGCTGACCCAATGGCACAGTAGACCTCTCCTGTCTAGTCCGCTGCTCCCCTCAGCAGTGTATTTCAGTAGATCTGCCTGTTCTGCTCCCAACTTTGTCTCTGGTGAATCCTCTCAAACCCCCACCTCTGGCCTACACCCCAGTTCTTGTGTGCATATATAAAATAATTATTACAAAAATAAAACAAATCACCATGCTAGCACCTTGTATCAGATACTGTGCTTAAAATAAATATCTCCTTTTGATTGCCTGGGAAGAAAGCACCGTGATCTGCATCTCAGCTAGTAAATGGGGCTCACCATAGCTGCAGAAGCAAGGCCAGCAGGAGCAAACCAGACAGCTGTGTCTCTACTATGTGACTCTACCTCACCAACACTCTTGAATACAATTTTAAAATGAGAGACAGCATAGGTTTTATATAACATCACAAAGATTATTTAAAGAAAATGAATTTATACAGTCATTACACCAGAATTGTTTACTCATTCGCTAGTTCGCAAAGAGGTCTGTATTGTTACATGTTAATGAACTTCAAAAGGAGGTTGCTTCGTCTAATTATCAACATGATTCAAATGTTAAAATTCTCATTATAAATCTTGGTATCAAATAATAAACCATATGACATATGAACTTTTAGAAGACAGTGCTTATTCAGCAGATTCAGGATGAAAAAGCTCATCATAAAAAATTAACATAAGGGGAAAGGCATTTTAAAATTTAATGATACAGCCATTCACATAAAAACTGTCATTTGAAGAGGAATGTACAGCTCTTATTCAGAAGGCAAATGGTTTCTATAGGTTTTAATTAATTACTTCTCCTGTGATTATATCCCATTAAAGTATGTCCTGCCAGACTTCTTTCTCTAAGTTCACTAATTATCAATATATTCTAGAAAAAGATTCCAAAGGGAGTCTGTCTGTCTTTCCAGGTGTGCATCTCTGTGTGTGTTCATAGTTTCTAAGAGCTAGTGGTGGGCCAGCAAATGGAAGAGAGAGAAAGGAGCCAAAATGAAGGCACCAAACAGTCCCTTGGGGTCACTCACCTTCACCCCGCAGTGGGGCAATGACAGGTCAGAGAGTTGTAGGTTCCAGCTAAAGCAATTCCTTTCCCCACAGCATCCCAGTGAGCTTGGCTAGTCTAGACTTATACCTAATCAGAGGAGAAGGCTGTCCATGGGGTATACTTGAAGACTTCAAATATTGGTCCCCTAATATTTCCATCACTGAAAGATCAATTTGGTGTGTTTACAATACCAAATATAGTTGATATATGTATTTTTTGGTCTCTGGTTCTTTTTAATTTTTCACATGTACATGGAATCCACTCAAAGTGAATGTGTAGACTTTGAGTATGGGAATCAAATCTTTTAGTTATGATTCCAAATGTCAAAATACTGTTTATAATAATGATGGTCTACATAAATTATGCACATACACACAGTCAATGAGTAACAGTATACATTCAGATAGTACTTTTCTTTTTTTCTGTGGTGTTTGCTCTGATGATAGAAATGTAATTTTATTTGTTGACTCTAATAACTAAAATGTTTGAACTTGGATTTTGTATATTGTTTTTACTTAGTCATTTTCATTGTGTTTTATAAATGTGTATGTCCATGATGAGAGCGGGGCTGGCTTTGCACTTGGAGTATTCGAGAAGCACTTCTGTAGATAGACTAACATCTTCATCTTAAGATGACCTAGTTCTGAGTTGCACTTGACTAACATGGTTCTATTTTCATATCTGATATTCATATTTGATACCTTAAGTTATGAGAGCTTGGAGAAGAGCACAGAACATTGGCTACACCTTGTCAGAGCTGGCTCTGGGTAGTGACGATAGAGGCAGGCCTAGGAAGAGGGAGTAAGTCCATCATCCCTGACATGACTCACAGCTGTTCCCTCAATCACTCTGCCCCCCAAGATTGCTTCTGAGAGAGTCAAATGTTCTAGCAAAATGCATTGACTTCAAATTTTCTTCTCAGGAAAAATGTGAAAATAGCTCATTGAATGATTTGCTATAAGGATTATGTAAACACCACGATGAAAAAATGAAGACAGGGAATTTGTTTCTCTTCTTCATCTAGGAGTCTCCCTAAATACAAGGGGGTTCAAACCAACGTGGCATATTTAAACCAAGCTGGTATGTACAACTATAACTGAAATATTTAAAAACTTTTAAAAAAGTTTTCCTCAAATTTTAAAGAAGTATAACTGCTATGATGAGTTCTGCTATAGTTTTGCATGTGTTTGCATGTTACTATTTTGAGGTTCTAGATGATTTTCAAGTAGTATTAGCACGCCAATCATAATACTCAAGCAAATAAAATCAGTTTGTCTTTTCAAGATAAAAAAAAATTTGGAAACTGTTACAAGTAGATTTAAAGACAACTGATATTTTTAACAAGGCACACATATTTGTGGAACTCGATTACTTTCCCAATCCAGTACAAATTCAAAGCTAGCCTACTTTTCATGCCTCCATGCTAGCTTGAAATGAAATAAGAAACCTTGCCAAAGAACAGGCAAATAACATCTTCTTGTAGAGATGTCAATTGAACTCAATAGTTCTGAACTCATCTGGGAGACAGAGAGACCTGGCTCAACTCCAGCACTGTCATTTACCAATGTGAGACCCTGTTCGGTCTGCTTTCTTCTCTTTGAGCCTCAGTTTCCTTACCCAGGGGTAGCATTAGTCTCTTTCCAGCATTTGTTTTGAAGATGAAAGGAGACAATGCATAGTGCATGATATTATGCACCACCACTGACGGGCACTGGCTTTAAAAAGTGCTGATGGCAAAGGCAATCTCATAGAGGCACCATTTCTGAACTTGGGTAGGGCCTTCCAAGCAAACACCCTTCTTCAGGCCTGCCTGGACAGCACAGCCCACTGCCCCCGCATTGTAAAGTATCAATGAATGAAGCATGGCCTGCTTTTTGAGAAAGGACTAGACGAAAGGGGAGAATGATGGTGAGTTACAATACTGAGCACTTATTACACAGCAGGCGAGCTGCCTGCACTTTATTTAGAGTTAAGACCAAACTGGTGTTGATTCCTGCTTTACCTTCACTCACTGTATAAAGTTAGGGAAAAGAATCCTGTTTTAGTGTCTCTGCTTTCTCATCTATGAAACTGGAATAAGAGCAATGACTCCTTCTAGAATTCATGCCACAGAATTGATGGGAGAATTAAATGAGTTCATATGAAGGATGCTTACACTGAGCAGACACTAAGATAGCATTCTATGACTCGCTGGTAAAACAATTTAAATAAATAAAACAGAACATGTGGTTTCCTTTCTTTTTTTTCTTATCACTTGTCCTCAGTCTCCTAGGCTGCCTTTCTCACCTCCCCTTAGGGTTCAAATTGGACCACTCCAAACACAGTTCCTGGTCCTCTTTTTTTGGACTCCTAGATCTATATTTTCAGTCCCTTGGTGATCACTTCCAACTTCCAGTTTCAAGGATTCAAGTATCAGCACCTGTGACAGAATGAACTCCAGGCTCACTATGCTGCTTTTCATTCTCTATGTGCACTTGCAGGTCTACAAGCTGTTCCTCACTCAGCGTGCTCATAGCTGAGCTGCCCATCTCCCAAACCCCATCTCCTCTATCCCACAGCTTTCCCATTCTCAGTAGAAGGCAATTCTATCCTTCTAGATGCTCAGACCCAAAGCACTGGAGCTTCATGGCTCCTCTTTTCTCTACACCCCAGAGGGAATCCTGTGGGTTCCACCTTCGGAATGTATTCTAGCAGCTCACCCCTGCCACAGCTGCACTCATCACCCTGGCCCTGTCCAAGGGCTGCACCGTCTCACACTGCAGTTCCCATTTCTACCCTACAGTCTATTCTCACAGTGACCAGGGTGATTCTTTTACAAAGCAAATCAAGATAAAACACACTTCTTCAGAAAACCTTCTGATGACTTCCATTTCACTGGGAGAGGAGCCAACGCCCTGGCACTGCCTGCCTGGCCTTACATAACCCAGGGCTCCAAAATCTCCCACACCTCATTCTTCTCTACTACACACTCCACTCCCCTCTAGCTACACTGGCCAAATGCCACAACCTCCAGACCTTTGCCATTTACTTCCATTTACCTGGAATGTTCTTAGGCTTAGTTAATTCCTTTGCCTCCTGAATGCCTTCGCTCAAGGCCAGTGGTTGTCTTCCATGATGACTCTTTAGAGTTAGAGCCATTCCCTCACTAATCCATTCCCACCATGCCTGACCCCACATCTGATTTTATAGCATCTTTCTCCTTTTAACACATCCTATAGTTTACTTACTTGTTATGTTTACTCACTAGTGTCTGTCATCATCCCTCGCAATGTAAGTTTTAAGGGACAGGCATATTTTTATGTGTTTTGTTCACTCCCAGAATCTAAGTAGCCCAGAGTACAGTCTGGAAAATAGTAGACAAACTCCATACATATTACTAAATGAATGTCCACAAAATCTAATCTTCTAAGGAGTGGCTTATTACCTTGAAGAGATTGATTACTGTGCAAAGTTAGGAACTTGACAGTGACCCATAATCTTCCTACCCTGCCGTCTGCCTCCTGATATTAACTATGTAGTCACCCATCCCACTGTTTCAAGGGACACACTGCTAAGCAATGGACTCACGTCAAATAGCTGTTGGAAGGTCATCACACAACTAGCATTTACTGCGCACATTGCTGGAGAGTAAGACAAATAGCGAGGATTAGCAAGCACAGTTCATAAGTTTCCAGTAGTAGGCTTAGATTACTTAGGTGAGTTTCCTTAAATAAGAAATCCTCTGTGAGGGCCGAGTGACTAAATTGGACTCTCTTCGTCAACTGGACAATCCAGGGACACGAGGAAATGTCATTTTCCCTAGTATCATATCTACCTGAGCTCCGACACACCTCTGCCACTTTGCAGTCTATAAAATGAGTTCACTAAGATCCTCTGAAAGATCTTGTTTCCTCTTGGTAAAGGGAGAGACTCTGCTGGGAGAAAGAACTCTACTCACCAGGATGAAGACAGTAAAGAATATGACAACAATCGCAGCTGTAATGAAGAGCTTTTTCCGAGGGAACACAGCAGCAGGAAGTAAAAACACTAGTGCAAAGCAGATGGCACCTCGGAGCCCTCCGTAGGCAATGATGAATTGATCCTTAAAGGTCAGGGGAATGGTCCGGAACCAGTTAATAACTTGAGTCAGGACAAAGACACCTGAGAAGAAAAATAAAACCAAAGGAAACACACTGTGTGAGGCCAGAATGTGAAAATACGAAGCCTTGTTCTATGTTTCCATGACAGGGTATTGCATTTACAGCTGGTGCCCTGTGACCTTGCCCTTTTGTTCTCTGCCTCATCAATGCTAGCAGGCCCTTGGGTCCTTGTTCTAGGATAATGGGTGAAAATGTGGAATCTGTAAGGCTAAGGGAGGTTAGCTTGATTCACAGCAAAAGCATGAAGATACTTGGGAAAAATATATCAGGAAAAGGGGAGAGAAGAGAGAGAAAGAAGAACATGAGGAGGAGAAGGAGAAGATGGAGAAGGAGGAGGTAAGGGAAGAAAAGAAGGTTGGAGATGAGGAAAATGAAGAAAACCAAGATGAAGTAGCAGCAGAAGCAAAGGGGAGGGGCAAAAAGAAAGCCCAATCTTTGAGTGAGTGCTGAGGCTTCATTTAGGAAACAGGCACTCATTACCCAGCGCTCTCCAGATCAGACAGAAGGCCAGCGTGAAGCAGACGAAGGCCCAGTTCCACTCGTGGTTCTTCCCAACAGTGGACACACCCATGAAGATGAAGATCAGGGTCTCACTGACACTGCTCAGCATCTTCATGAAGTACTTGATGGTTGTGTAGGATTTCTGGGACACGTTTTCCTCCACATACTTATTCATTGTCATAGCACAGGCTGTGATTCTGCAGAGGAGACAGAGCTTCTGTTTAAACTCTACAATGATCCTAATCAGAACATGAGTCAGAACTTAGAGCTAAATTATGGCTCTTTCTCTGCCCCTGACTATAGTATTATTGATTGACTTTTATGTGGATGTGATTTGTATCCTTGACAACCCTGCTGTCTCCGAAGTTCTTCATCAATACCCAATGATTTGAACTATGCAGCTCCATCCAGCCTTCTCACCCCCATACTCTCCTTAACCCACATCTACATTCTCAAAGGTCTGTGGACATTGGCACCATCAGCTGTCTTGCCAGCTGCACAAATAAAACTAGTCCATAATAAATTCAAAACCTATTATCTTCCTATAAAATCAGTTACACCTTCTCTATTCTTCTATTGCCTAAAATGTGGAGCCATTGCCTAAGATACTAAAGTTGAAACAGTGGTCACATTGGATTTCTCTGCCACACCACCTCAGTAACCTCTTTCACGCTCAAACTGGCCACCTACTGTTTATGATCCTTCATGCTGAATGTATCTTTTGGATCCATTTACCTTTTTTCACCCCGATGCCTTGGATCTGTGTCTCACTTCTACTTACTTCTTTGCCACATCCACTTTTGAGATAGTTATAATTAGTAACAAGCTCAGACTATTGCTAAAGGAAAGATGATCTTTTGTTTATTTTCCTCAGCATATCCAAAATTCTGGGACCACAGATCTCTTTACTTCCCCTCCCAAGATATTCATTTGCCACAGCTCCTCAGTATATTCTGGTAAGAAGGCTCCAGGATCAAGTCCACACTCCTAAGCTAGATGTCCAACTCTTTACACTCTTCCCTCAGGGGACAATTCCAGCATCATCTCTCACCTTCTCTCCATCAGGCACACACCATAAGTCATTGTCTATACTTTCCCAAAGGGCCTGCTCTTTGCTATCTTCTTTCCTCACTGTACACACCCATTCCTCTCCTTCTGGAATGCTACTCCTGCCCAATTCAAATGTCACCCACAGGGAAATTCAGTCTGAGTTGGTGATAGCTTATACTAGAGTCTATCTAAAGAGACACAGTTATTATAAAGGACTTCACTGTCAGAGGACACCAGAGAATGAAACAGAAAGAGAAAATTCGAGTGAGCCACCTGTCTTTCACAGAATGACGGTCATACCATGAACCAACTGCTGACTGATATATGAAGTTCTCCACATTCTCATAACTAACTCTCTGGTCAAAAGGACTCTCCAAGCACTCCACCTCTACACATGAAATGATTTCTGATAGAAACCCTCCTCTGGAGATCACAAGCATTGCAAAGAGAATGGAAACCAAGGGCCATCTGAGTTAAGACCCAATAAGGGGGCCATGAACATATGGCATCGCAAGTAAGAGACCTGCTCGTTATACAGAAAACATGTACATTTACTTTTATGCCTCATACTGGAACAAAATAAAGACCTCATCAAGACAAAGACATCAATTTAGCCACAGTGTCACAGTTCACAGAATGAGTGGGTATTTTCTTTTAATTTGTAGTTGTTTAATTCACGTGGTTCCCAAAAGAAGGAGTGCTTTATTAAATGAGCTAATAAAATGCAGCAGCCACAAATACATAGCACAGCCTTTGAATAGCTGAGGGTTTACATAATAATAGTTGGGGTTTATAACACCCCTACTCCATGTCAGGTACTTACAAACACTTCATATAGATTGCGCCAGTTAAATCTCATAACAGGCCTCTGAGGCAGGTACTATTATCTTTCCTATTTTATAGATGAGAGAACAAAGGCAGACACAAGTCCACTGACTGAAGGTTGCATTGCTTATAAATGGTGTTGCCAGGATTTTTACCCAGGCAGCCTGACTCACAGCCAGCACTGTTAAACTTAACCTTCGCTCTTTTCAAGCTCTCAGCGAGTCCATTTGCTCCGATGGGAAAGAGGTCTTCCTCTCTGCCAAGCTCTTGCTCATCCTTTCAAGCAACAACCTGTTTGTGTTAATTTCTTATGATTACTGTAAGAAATTAGCAAGAACTTTGAGGTCTATGAGAGCACAAATGTGTTAACTGACACTTCCAGAGAAAAAAGGTCAAAATAAATTTCGCTTGGGTGAAATGAAGGTTGGCAGGTTTGGGCTCCTTCTTGAGGCTTCAGTGGGGAATCTGTTCCTTGCTTTTTTCTAGTTTTGGAGGCTGCTCGCATGCCGTGGCGTGTGGTTACAGCACTGACTGTGCTCGCTGGTCACCTCTCCTTCTCTACTGCTGACCCTGCTGCCTTTCTCTCCTAAAAATACCTGAGATTACATCAACCCCAGCCTGGTAATCCAGCATCATTTCACCACCTCGAAACCCTAACCTGTCTACACTGCCAAGGTGCTTTTAGTCATTCAGATAACAAAAGTGATTAATTTACAATGCTATGTAGTTTAAACCTATATATTTCAAAGTTACTGCAATAATTATTACTTTAAACCTGGCTTTTTAAAAGTGGAAAACATCATGTTTGGGACTGTGCTAAACATTCCCCTCTGAGACATGTCCACAACATTCAATGTGTGAAATGTAAATTAATTGGTAACAAGCAATCTTCAGTTCCCCGTGTAATTTAACAAAACAAATCTCTATTCAGAAATGTTTGATAATTATAGCTTTTGTATAGGAATAAAATAATTGAATTTTACATAAATGTCCCTGGGATTATTTCCTGCTTTGTATCCTTAACATGACACCAGGGTTGATGTCACCTGTCCAACCACCTCTCTGTAACTTTATGCCTTTTCCTCTCAGCACAAATGAAACTCTGAGGGGAAGAATGCACTGAGTGGATACCAGAGACCCCATGCCTAGCAGGGTTCCATTCAGGAATTGTGGGCACATCTCTGATGTGGGGTACCCTACAGACTGGGGACAAATGTTTCAAGCATCCCCCTGTTCTGGTTTGACACATCCAGTTTAATACAGGTGACCTCTCAAACAAAAAAATAAAGATTTTTTTTTTCATTATAAACAGGTTTTTTTTCCTTGTAGTATATTCTTGATTGGAGCCCAACCACGTCAGCTCAATTCATAAGTGCACAAAACTATAAATGAGCTTGTCTCCCTCCAACTAGGAAAGACACATAAACAGTCTTGCAATGATAGAGAAGAATATTTTTCTTCCCTCATAGATTATATGCAGCTGACTGTGTTAACCATCACCATCATTTGAGTCTCCTTCTGTCCCCAAATGAATCATAAGAAACATATAGAGCTGGGGAGTGGTGTGGGCTAGAGCTTGCGTATCCACAAGGTTTGACTTAAGACTAAGTCAGGGTTTGAAGTGGGTGACTAGGAATGACTTTGGGTCTTAGGGCAAGTCATAGCACCTCAAAGTAGAAATGCACATTACAGAGGAACATCCTCCTCCCCCATCACATGGACGTGTGAAGGTGCCATGTGAGAGCAGCCCATGGCCTCTCATTATGGGCATCGATGGACTTATAGCCATACCTAAATAATAGTCTAAATAGTTTCACTACATTTTAGGAAATTCTAGATAAATTTCTGAACTCCAAAGCTCCTTCCATCATAAAACTGTCGGCCTTTAGTATACCCGAAATGATCTTGGATAAGTTCATGTCATCGAATCATCTTTTCCTCCTGTCCACACATGGCTATCTTTCCTAATCATTATGTATAAAGTTAGTGGTGATGAATAACAATTTAATATCAGCCAGTATTTCCTTAGCCTCTTCTCCAGGTCAAGTTCTGTGCTGAGGGATAGGAATAGAAAAGCAAAGAAGATTCAATTTCTAACTTCAAGAGTTGTCAATGTGAGAGCAGAGCCCGTCATGGCCAGGTGACCGAACACCCCACTGCCAGGGCTACAAACAGGGAATGGGAGTTCTGGAAAAGAAACTGCTGCTTGTGCCCTACAAGAAGGGCTATCTGAGCAAAGTGTTCAAGGCTGAGAGCTCACCAAGATGGGAGAAGAAGGAAGTATTTCAAAGAAAAGAAGACAGCATTTGTAAAGGCATGAATGAAGTGCACAGACTGGCATATTCAGCAAACTGGAATGGCTCAGCTGGAGGAGAGGAGGAAGAGGGGAGGAAAATGTTAAGAGATGGAGGTAAAATAACTTAGGTGCCAACAATTGAACTGTTGTGTTTAGGAGCTTCAACTTTATGTTGTTGGCTAGAGGGGAAATGAAAGATTATATCTATCATCATATAATGAATGCTAATCTCCTCAACCCAACTGGAAGCTTTGTGAAGAAAAAAAAAAGGCATCATCAATATTTAGCATGGTATTTCATTAATATGTTTTGGATCAAATTACTTGGATAAACTGTTCATAGGATAGCTGTGTGATGTGAACAGATTAGTATTTCTGAAAGAGAATTCTGAAAGACACATGGACGATAGATTCGGAAGGGCACAAGCCTGGAGGTTGGGGTTCATTTGTTTCCTACAATGGTTTGTCATTTTGTTTTCAAAATCCATTGCAGCACCTGACACATATAACATCCCAAAACATGTCCTTGTTTTGACAGGTGTTAGGCTCCGTTCTGTGGGACCACATGGAGGTAAGTAAGGTATGTATAGAATTCACTGGTGCAGTCTGCCTTGTTATTATCTTGCCTCACATTACATTTTAACATAAATGTATGGTGATTGTCACCAATTTAGAGATGGAGAAGCTAAAGCACTATAATTAGTGGTTTTTATATTCACCAGCAATTGAGCATTCTAAATACAGCATAGAAAAAATTCAGGCTAGATAATACTATCTCAACAGAGTCTTTAGGGAGAAAAACAGACTTTATATATAGTTGATCTGCCATTTGATGATTTTATGAATAGAAATTTCCAACATATATTTTCTTCTATGGTGCTCCGTGACTTTATCCCAGTGGCCAATGAAGCCCATCTGGATGCTCATTTGCTACCTACCAGTATGTAAGATTTAAGAAAACGGGGGTTTAGCATCTCTAGGTTCCCTGCCTAGAGCAGTACAGACACATGCTCAATTAATGCTGCCTGCATTTAGTTTAATGAAGATCCAGAGCCTTTCATCTACATAGGCACGATGTGTAGAACCAGTGGGCCCAGATATCAAACCAAAGGTGGACAGTGAAGGAAGATTTTTGATGAAAGACAAAAAGAAAAAATGTCCTGTCCTGTTTATGTTTGCATACATATGGCAAATCCAGTTTAGAAATAACAGTGCTTTTATTTTTTTAAGGAGTGGTCAAATTCTCCAATTTCTATTCCCACATTCACTTTTTTCTGTAATCTGAACTTCCCAGAACTGAATTAGAGTTAATGAGATAGAAAAAATGTTGCAAAATTCTTTTGTTCCTAGTCCATATTTGTGTGTAATCTTAAAAAGTATGTATTCAGTTGCAGAAAAAATAACCCAAATAACAGCTGTATATTCTCAATAAAGACTGTCAAATATGAAAACATACTCCACTAATCAGTGCCAAACATTTAGTGGTGAATAACAATTAAAAAAAGCTTTCTCTGTATTGATTAAAGTCAGGTTTTGTAGTGACTTAAGGTACACTGTATGTTCTCAAAATAAAGTACTCACTCATGAGAGAGAAATTAATTATTCCAGGGAATTAACTTTCTGTATAATGGATTATCTTTTCCAGGTAACCAAATAACTGCGAGAACAAGTTTGACATATGAGAAAATACAAACAAAAATTGTATTTTAAAGGCAGATCCAAGCATAAAAACTGAACCACCTTTCTTAAAGTATCAAAAATGAAATAAAGTGAATTAAAACTATTTTAAATAATACTTGATTATTCATATAACCTTGCCCACTTTGTGCATTGTCCCCATCTTTTGTTTTTTCTCCTTTAAATACTTTGAACTCAAGTCTACTAAAGTTTATAGATCACTTACTGGTCCCTAAAGGATTCGTGATTTTATGGAGAGAACACTAAAGGATCATAACTCATTGTCAAAAGTCTAATAAAATACAAGGTACCAAGGGGTCCACAAAGTCCACTGACTCTAGTTGGGCAGTACTGACAGAGACCTGAACGCAGAAAGACTGAACCGACATTCTGACGATAGAGCTCAGGTTTCACAGTTAGAGAACTGCTCGTGTGCACTGGGGAGAGACTGCAGTGGGAGCAGCAATGACAACTAGCCATCAGCACCCTGCACTGGATACACATGCAGAATATTTTCAAGGAGCCACATGACTGAGCATGGAGAAGACCAGCCGGGGTCACTGTTTCCTGGGAGCTCTTACTATATATCAGCATGTGATATGTATCACAGCAGTATAACCAAAAGTCTGGTTGGTGGACCACATAATTACTAGAAATCCTGGGAATTCCTGGGGAAAACAAAATTATCTGAGTCTACCCAAGACCTATGGAATCAGTCTCTGACCAGGGACTGGGATTCTACATTTGAAACCACCTTTCTAGGTGATTCCAAAACATATCAAGATATGAGAAAAGTGATTGAAAGTATAGGCAGAAGTTTCAGAGAAGGAAGAATGAATGGGTGAAAATAAGGGCTAACATGAGATTTGAAAAATATTGCAGACTTAACTACACTTGGCCATCGGCTTTCTCTTCCCTTCTTTCAATTTTCATGACCTTGGGTGTCTATTTCCATCTTCTTTCCCTTGGAACACACACTGGGAAGGCAGTCTCATGCAAAGTGAGTTTAATTTTATTGCCTTCTTTAGGTAATAAACCCTACCTCTCCTGCCACAGGGCTTGTCACAGAACAGTCTGATCCAGCCACAGTTCTCCAAGTGTCTGGGCCAGTCACAGCCCTTCTTTTGAAATTTCTGCTAACAGAAGCAAGCAGAATATTTTTCTCTTCATTCCACAGTGACAGGGTTGCAGAAACATAAAGACCAATTTGAGGACTATGTATGATGTTCTAGAGGCAGCTGGCCTAAGAGAAAGAAGCCATCATACACAGGAAGGCAGAACTGAGAAAAAGAGAGAGTGAATGTGTGTTGTAGTGTCATGGGGGTCTCTGACTCCATCAGCCCAAGGTCAAATCTACACCTCCCCTAGACCAGCATTTATTTAAATGAAGCAATAAATTTGGTCTTATTTGAGTTACTAAGTGACAATCTGGTTTAATTTCAGTTTCTCTTGCTAATAGAGAGTCCATTCTACTGTTTGATCTAGGCTTCCGGTTACAAGGTGACCTCAAATAGCTGGAGATTAACTGTGAGGACACATTAGGGAAGACAGACTCTTGGCCACTTGTCCGGCTCTGCTGGACACACAGAAAAAGTCAGACATCATGTATGATGGAAGGAAGGGAAAAGTGGCCACAGAGAGAGAGAGAGAGAGAGAGTGCACGAAAAGAAATGTTTTGGCATCAAAGGAACTACTTACAGTGTCTCCTTATAAGGTAGTCAGTAAAAGAAGTCTCAGGTAGCTTCCTCCCCAGCACAGGGAATTGGTAAGGACTATGTACTTTAAGGTTTTGTTTGTTTGTTTTACTTTAAGGCTTTTTAAATTGAGGAGGAATAATAGGGTTTTCCTTTGGCCATCAATCCTGTTCTTCAAAGAGAAAACCTTCCAAGACTCATAGCTGAATTCCCTGCTCTGAGGTCCTCAGAAAGGGAATGGAACATTGATTTTAGCTCCATTTCTAAAAATGTCATGTACAGGAGTACTAGCTACTTAGTAACTACACATTTATTTTTAGTAACAGTTTTCTGTGATGACTTTCCTTAAGTCAAAAAATCTAACTATTCTTCAACAATTTATATTTATGATTTATAATCTACTATTATATGTGCATTTACATATAACATTACAATTACATATCACTAGGCCAAAACGCTACCTTACCATTGGACTTCATATATAACTGAGAAAGAGGAAATTGCTACTTTATTATTTTTTAAAGATTTATTTATGTGTAAAGGGACTGGAATACAGGCCAGAGGTATGTGTATGTGTGTGTGTGTGGGGGGGGGGTGAGAAGATTCACCCAAGACAGAGTGAACAGAAGAGGTAGATCTACTGAAGTACACTGCTGAAGGGAGCAGCAGGTGAGATAGGAGAGGTCCGCTGCGCCATGTGGGTCACCTTCCTGGCCAGGGATGGAGCTCCTGCTGCAGTGGTTGTGGATAGCTTCACAGTGCTGTGCCTTAACCCCTTGAGCCTCCAGGGAGGCCCCGAAATTGCTACTTTAAATAATAAACTTTGGACCAAAGTAAACGAGTGATGATTTGATAACCAAACTAAATTATTTTCTACAATATACTTGTAAAAGTTAATCATTGTTTATAATCACAAAGAACAATCAAAAAAACACAGTAAAGACAGAACTAGTATAATCCTGTTATGAAAGAAATCTCTAGTCTTCAAATCAATTTTAGGGAATTAGTTAACCCAGGAGTGAATTGTTAGTTGTATGTAATTTAAATTTAACAGGCAAACACCAAATATTTTTCTGTCTCAAATTCTGACACGCCTCTTAATTCTACTCCTAATATTATTCACAGTGACAAAAAAGAGCCACTGCATGATTAGTCCTCAAAAACAAGAAGTACATTGATGGTTTATCTTTCAGTTAAATGGAATTCTGAGAATGTAATGAATTGGTTTTCATAAACTCGTCAATTAAACCATTACTGGATTTAATATGTGCTGTAAAAATTCTTCCTAGAAAATTAACTTTTTGTTTGTGTTTCACTTAAAATAAAATTATTCTTGTTTCAGTACAAACTGTAAAACACAAGAAGTAACTCAGAAACATGTTAGGAGTTGGGAAAAGACTGAGTGACTTTAAAAATCTAAGCTTGGTAATTTTCAATAATATAATATTTCATTATATACTTAGGGTTTTTACCTAGTATTTACTTAGGGTTTTTGTTTCATTTTGTTTTGCTTCCATTATAAATCAAGTATCTTTTGAGAATATTTAGAATAGAGTTGCTTGAAAATCACAGATCTAAAAAGCCATCACTTTTCACAAGGACAGACACAAATCACATCATTTTATTCATTTACTCATAAATAAATTCACAAAATACATTTCATAAAACGAAACACTTATGGTAGCATTTGTTATGATAGCTATAGCTAATTTAATACTATGATTTTAAGAAATACTACTAAATATCACATATGCTATTTCCTGCATTCTTAACATACCTTAAAATACCTAATTATAAACTGGATAACTCAATCATACTGACTCATGTAATTCAGAATTCATGGGCTGTATAAATTATATTTCCTGTAAGTAACATAATCCATTATTCTCTTATGTTAGTCTGTACAATAAATGCAGAGATGAGAATGAAGTTTGTCCTGTTACTTTACCTCTAAGGAGATGGCAAGAAAATATAGTTTTGAGCATGGATTATTATGTAAGTTTGCAATTTCAGTTTGTGAAAGATAAAAAAATTCCAAGCCCGGGCCTCCCTGGTGGCTCAGTGGGTTGAGCGCCTCCCTGTGAAGCATCTGCAGCACAGCAGCGTGAGTTTGATCCCCAGCCAGGGAGGGGACCCACATGGCGCAGCAGACCTCTCCTGCCTCTCCTGCTGCTCCCCTCAGCAGTGTATTTCAGTCAGTCTGCCTGTTCTTCTCACCCCCCTCCATCTCTGGTGAATCCTCTCACCTCCCTTGCCTCCGGCCGGTACCCCTGCTCTTGTATGCATAAAAAAAAAAAAATTCCAAACTCAGGAAATTTGTTTAAAAAGAATTTGTTTATTCTTGGAGGAGAGATTTTCTTCCTGGGGCAACCTACTCCTCAGTCAGGTTTTGAAAATGTTTATATCAAAACCTCAAATGTGAATTTCAGGTAACATTTTTCTTTTTCTCCTGGTAGTTTTGACTTCTTAATAATCACAAGTCACCTCAAAAGAACCATCATCTTCTTTTCAGTTACTCCTTTCTACCTTTCTATGATTCCTATATCTTCGTGGCATACTATCAAAGGAAACAAAACATATTTCAACAAGTGTTCAGATATTTGAGTAGAAAAACTAATGATGATTGCTACAATATAATGCTAACAGAAATACAATAAAATTTATATATGTAGTTTTAAATTTCCTGGTAGTCATAGCTAAAATGTAAAAAGAAACTGGCAAAGTTAATATTCATAACATTGATTTAGCCTAACATATATTGTCATTTTAACATTCACTCAATATAAAAATCAATAATAAAATACTCTATAATCTGTCCCTACTAAGTCTTAGAAATTGTAATGCAGATCACATCTCAGTTTGGACTAACCACATTTTAAGTGTTCACAAGCTACTTCTAGCTGATGACCTCCAAACTGGACAACACCCAGGAAAATAGTAAAATCCTATGATTTTGTTCCTCTTTCAAAAAACCAAGTAAATGCTAGAGTTCATCTATTTAAATATTTTAAAACAAAAAATATAAATGTAAATAATTTCACAAATTATTTATGCTTCTCTAGATAACTGCTATATGGTTTTACTTATATGTGGAATCTAAAAAAAACCCAAACTCATAAAATAGAATAGATTAGTTGCTAAGACCAGGGAATGGTCTTAGGAATGGTCTTTGGGGGTGAGAAAAATGGGTAAAGGTGGCCAAAGGTACAAACTTCCAATTATTAGATAAATAAGTTCTGGGATCTAATGCATATCATGGTGATGATAGTTAACAACACATATAGAATACTTGAAAGCTGCTAGGACAGTAGTTGTTAAAAGTGCTCATCACACACACATACACACACACAACACACACAGGTCACTATGTGAGGTAATGGATGTTTTGACCTATATGATTAGAAATAAAACTACATATCACATATTTCTATTAAGTTTCTGTACATCCATCTCTATACTAAAAATTTTTGGAGTTATAGCATTGTTTGGAGAGGAAGAAAGGATAAGTGCAGGTTTGTTGGTGTGTAAACAGCCTTGTAGCACCAGGACATGACCCTGTTCCCAGACTATCTCTTGTCCATTCAGGATTGGCCAATTCTTAAGCAAATGACTTTGCCTTTGGGACCCAGTGGTCTGTGGTGGAGGATTATTAGTGCCTTGGTGGTGGGTGTGGTGTGGTAACATACATCTAAGGAGTTGTTATTTTATGACTCTAAAACACATATAGAGTCATAAACCGTTACCTCAATTTTAAAAAGCTACAAAAATAAATATTTGTATATATACAGGGGAGGGTATGGATTTTGGAATGAGGGTGAATGTGAAGTTTAAACTAGACATAAATAAGATGATGTGGTTTGCATACTCTTTGATTAAACAGGAGAATTTAGGAACAAATTGAATTTCTGTGTGATAATGGATGACTTGTGTGCAGACAACTGTATATCCAGCTTGCAGTATACAGATTGTTTTGTTAAACCTCCAGGTCATGTTCTTACATGGAGAAAAATATTCAGTCAACTTGGGACACATATAGGAAAAATTATGTCTCTTATAAGCTGCAAATGTGGGTAAACCAAGGAGAACCAGGAGAGAAATTACAAGATAGCAAAAAAAAGCACTTTCCTATTTTCTCCAAAGTTCAAATAGATGACAGTTACCAACTCAGACAAAGGAAAAAGGAAGATAGAGAACATGATCTTAGCAGTTTCAATAGTAACTGCTTTCGTTACTTGATTCTAAGTTCATCATCCAGGAAATGCTGTGACAATCACATTATAAATTATGTTGAAATGTGCTTATTTTTATTTTTCAAGTGGCTACTGGGAGATCCTGGACACATCTGAGCACTGGAGATCCAGGAGCCAGCTCCACTTTCCACAGAGTCACCCACGAACATGATTTTTGTTCATTTGGGCCTCAGTTTCTCATTTATAAGATGAAACTAATAATCACCATTCCCTACTTTGTTTGTAAGAATACTGCTAGATTAACTGAAGCAGCAAATAGAACATATTTCAAATACCCTTAAGGGAAGAAGGACTAAGGGATTATTAATCCATGAAAAAAACTAAGAAATGTTAGGTGTCTACTCTGTTATTTAAAGGGAAAAAATTGATGAATTTTTGAAATTCCTAGAGCACATAAAAAAAAAAAATCTGCAACAGACTGCTAACTACAGAGGAAACCAAGCACTCCCTCTTCAGAACAGTTGTTGAGAGGTTCACTTAGAGCACAGGGGAATATGTGAAGTGCAAGGTGAGAGCCAAAAGGTGCCTGATACCCATATCAGGGAACAAGTTTCCACTTCACTTCTTTGTGGACATGATTTTAGAGACCTCCTGACATCGTGAGTGTTCTTGGGTAAGGAATTACAGTAGGGAATCATTAATAGTTAATCGCTGAGCATTTTTGTGAACATGAACCCCAAAATAGCACGCTAAAATATGAATTTCTAAAATCACTATTTAGCTACCATTACATCCCTTTTACTGCCAAAAGGTCAGTATCACTATTGAGATGTGAACTTTCTATGTCAGGTAATTAAAGAAATTTCCCCTTAACTTCAGCTCTCACGCAGTGGAAACTCACTCTGAAACCACATGTGTACACACACCAACTTTGTCTGTTGTAACAAGTTATTCCAGTATATAAATGGGCACAAGAATATTAGGAAGCTGAGAATTTTATCCCCTCTCTCAGCATTTGCAGCTAAGACCTTTCTGAATACACACAGGCTTGAATGTAAATAATTCTTTAATAAAAAACCAGGTTGTGTAGTATTAGTAGAGATCACAAAGGGGAAAGGGAATCTAACATTGCTTAGAAGTCAGCTTTCCAAAGTGCTTACTAAAGAGAAGACTCCACCTCATAGTATTTGTTACTTAATGCCAATGAAAATATATCAAACTCCAATTTCATGACCAAAAAAAAGCAGCAGCAACATTAAGCTTTGTTAATGTGCAAGGTAAGTTATTCCTGACATCCTCCAATTCTATCTTCCAAAGGAATCAAGATGCTGAAATCCTGCCCAATGCTTTCCTCCCTAAAAGGCTGACAGCATTTTATACCCAAACCCAAGTCTTGGGTTATATGGCAGGTGTTTTTTCTTCAATGAGACTTTTTTTTTTTTTTAACTAACCAACTGCTCATTCAGTGATCTCCTTCTAGGACAGGATGTTCAAGAGTCCATTCAAGACAAAGTCAAAGCACAGGGGGTTACAGGGTCTGAAGGACAAACAGAAGAGGATGGGAGAAGGGAAAATGGAGGGAAGAAGGCTGGATGGACCAGCAGGCAAGTTTCACTGCTCTACACTTTACAATTTCTGAGACAGGTGCTTTCACCTTTTTGTCAGCTCGAGAGCTGCTGAACCTCTCTGCCTATTTTCCTTTCTGTGTGGCTGTCTATTTCTCTTAAGCCAAGAGGAAAATGACAGCATGTTCAACACATCACATACCTTCACTCCCATTAACCTTAAAATTTGTTTTTAAATGGCAAAAGAAAGTGTAATTAGCATGAAGTGTGATAGGAATATCTAATCTCACTATGATTTATATGCAGAAATAAAATGACTAGTCCTATAAAGAGGTGCATGTGAATGTGCAATTTTAATCGCATCATTATACTGTATCCCCTGGACCAGCCTCCCAAGGTAAGTACAGTAATTACAACATGGAAGTTCACCCGATGCCCTTTCAGAGGGGGGTACATGCACAATCTGTGATGCACACAATCCAGAAGCATCACACACGGTCAGGTTTTGAATAGCCTACTAATTACCCTGCATTAACAAACAGGATGTTACCTCTGAGAACAAACACAATCCATCAGAAACTGTCCCTTCATTGCTATCATAGGATAATGGGCATACATGGTAAATTCTAGATATGCAAAAATGATTAAATCTCTTTAATGTCTTGTTTAATGGCTAATTTATTAATTTATTGTACTGTATTTTATGACAGTATTACTTTAAATGTAACAAAAGACTTTTCTGTTCACTGACCTGCAAAATAAATGTTCGTTTTGAAGATGTAAACGAAGGTGACATTTTTCATCCACCAAAATCTACAGCAGAGAATTATAGTGCAATTTACTGGAATGTATAACCCTATTTGTCCCTGACTTCCTAATTCTGAGAACAAATAAAGCCATGATCCCATCTTCATGAGGTTGGTGACTTGATGCAGTACAGTCACCTGCAGACTCAGTGACATTTCTGCAGATTACTGAGCAGAGAGATACCTGGACCCCATTCAACATTTTGACTATCCCCCCATATTCTGGATCTTCCCCCTCCTAATTCAACACCAGGCAAATGACAAATACAAGGATGTATGTAACAGAATTTTTACATATGTACATGGTCAGAATAAATTCATGATTCTTACACCAACCGTTAGGACCCTGCTGAAAACTAGATACAAACTCCCACTCCTATCCCCTCTAGACACCCTGTGAGTAGCTGGTCATACACTTTCAATGACATTGGTCAAAGAACAGTGAGGAAGCTGGAAGTCGTACAAATGATATGAATAGCAACCAGGAAGATTCAGAAGGAATCATTACTCGGTCAAACTGGATTAATAGGTTGCTTTTTTTAGGCTCCCTGTGAAACAGAAAACCACACAACCTTTTAACTCTGGCCTTCATTACAATGGAGTCCACTCTCTTTGAAGACAAGTGATTGACTTCCTCCACCGCAAACCAAATCTACTTCTGCTTAAAAATAAGTGGTTACACAAGGCAAAAAAAAAAAAAAAATAATAATAATAATAATCCTTATCCAAAACTTCACCTAAATGAGGTCACAAGAAAAAACTTCAAGAAGAACTAGACCTATTATAACAGCAAAACTAACTTTGTATAGCAGACCCTAGCATAAAAGTGAATATATATCATGCTGTAAATAAATATTTGCCCAAATAGAAAATTTAAAGGCATTTCATTATAAAATATTTCTTCTCACTGACCCAATATGGGACCATAACATAATATTTGATTTTGAAAACTACAAAAACTGCCATAACCAATGAGTACGCTCGTTCAAAGTAAAACCTCAAAGGCTAAAAGTGAATAATCCAAATGCTTCATACCTCAGCCAACTGGAAGCACTCTTTGAGAACATCCTTCTGAATCAGAGAAAGGTAAACTATTTTAAATAAATAAATAATTATATCTTTATACATTTCTTGCTTTATAATCATATCTCTTTATTTGACAAGCTAAACTAAAATTACATGATTGCATGCCTTACTCATTGAATTTTGCTATGAATGGAAGTAAGCTATTATTTAAAGCAAATCTATCATACAAAATGAAGGTTTTCTACTACCAAGATCATTCGAATGACTATACATAAGTAATTCCAGAACTCCAAATGCAGTTTGGGTGGCACGATCTGGTTGGAATAAGTTTATAGCTTCCCACATGGACAACACCATCTGGGCACCAAACTCAGAAAACCCTTAGTACCTGACAATCAACCCCAACAGTTTAATGCCGTGTTTCATATGAGACCCAAGAGATGACTTAGCACTTTACCACTTTCGTACCAGATGACTTCAGTACACATTTGGCTGAGAAATATTTTCATTTCTTTGAAGCGTAAGAAAAGTCTATTTTTAATTGTTGTAAAAAGAAATAGTAAAATCAATTTCCTTCCATATAACTGACTCAACATTAACATCTCAAATTAGTGCGCATGAATTCAATGAAACGTCATCTATTAAGTGATTTTAACCAAGTGAAATACTTACGCCATGATACCTGAGAGGTGAAACATTTCGGCTGTTATGTAGGACAAGTAGCTATACAGGAAGACAAAGAGTGGCTCAATCACTCGGATGTTGTGTGTGAACCGAGTCGTAAATGCTGCTATAAATCCCAGGAAGATGCCAATCAACACACCACCGATTCCAACAACGAAGAAGTTAGCAATTCCAGCAAACACATCAATGGTCTCGATGGTTTTCATCTGGCAGAAAGACTTGAACAAGTTGTACAGGACCTGCAGGAGACAGAGAGTACACTGTCAAGGCCCCTTCTGACCACACATTGTCACTGTGGTCAGAGGCTACCTGACCTTCCACAAGGACATTTCTTCTGTGTGCAATGTAGATGGTGAGTGGCAATAACTGATTTATTTACCTGATGCTTTAATATCATAACTTAATATTGCTAAATGAAAAGCCTTAATAAAAATGTGTTGCCAGGAAAGCTCTTTCTAAAAGTGAAAGAGAGGCAATTTCAGAATAATCACACAAGTTACACCTAAAACATGTTTTTTTTATTTTTTTCAGCTATCATTTAAAAGATTTTTTTTAAAGACTAAGTTGACATTCAACACAACCTGTTTGTATTGCCGATACTTGAGACACTTTAGGTCACAGAAAAAGTTTATCAGGGTGACTGTGAATTTATTCACCCTTGTTGTGGAGTTCTACCACAGAAGAGACCCAACATCCATACAGGTATCCCACCTGAAGGTTTCCTTCTCTCAGGTGAGAGATGTCTCTCCTACTAGCCCTACCAAAGGAACCAAGGAATTTTCTTGAAGCCATGAGGCAACAATCTGTGTTGTGTGTGTGTGTGTTTCTAAAATGGCAGATACACAGGTGTCCTATTCTTTTCACTGTGATATCTTCAACTTTGGGAGCAGTCAATTCTCAGAAAACATGGCTGACAGGACACAGAGGTCAAAGACCTTTCATAGTATGGGCCGTGGTACATACTTATTTCATTCTGAGCTACTCAAATTGAACTGTTTATCCAGGGTCACATCAAATGTCAAAATCGATACCAGAATCCAGGTTTCCTGGCCTCCTGGTTAAGTTTTTCAAGGTCCAACTAGGAGGAAATGAGTCAGATTCTCCCTGCAAACCTATATGTCCTAGCAAAACACCATTTCACTCTTTTCTGCCTTACATATGATCCTTATCAGCCTTCCCCATTACAGGTTTTGTGTCATTTTTTTTTCCTCCTTTCTATGGGATCAAGAACTCCTTATGATTAAAAATCATATCTTATGATTTCCTTCTTCCGTGCTGCTTAATTGGTGACAACAAATGTCAGTCTGTATTGAAAAGAAAACAGTGCATTGTTACTGAGAAAGCAATGGACTTTTCCTTTCTCCTTGTTGGTGTGAGACTCAATAGCATTTGATAGTGCACCATCTAAACAAGACTTGAATAAGAAAGAAAGAAAAACTCACTCCCTTGCAGGTTAGCTTGAAATACTTGACGGCATCAACATTTGCCAGAAAAGAAACTGGCTTCAAGTAGCAGCCAATTCCTACTTTCAACAGAGCACACATCAGATTTCATCAGCCTCAGAATGACACAACTGCTTCCTGAGAGAGGATCACAGATTTTTAATATACTCATTACCTCCAAATAGCCAGTGCCAAAGGTGATGGGCACCCACTGCAAGCGGAGACAGATTCCCTGGCTGGTAATGTGCCGGGACAGCCTCTCTGAGGCCAGCAGAGCAGTTCTGTCCCCAGGTTCTACAGATTGACCCTCTCTGCTCCTGTCCACACCAACAAACTTTGCCTTTCCCTTGCTCTAATGCCCCCACGGACACTGAAAGGCTTATGACTTCCTTTAACTTAAGTTAGCTAATCAGCTAACTTAGTTGCTAATATAGTTAGCAAGTCCAGCTTTCATTCTCTAGTTTATGATCTTTCACTGTTGCCCGGGAGGCTCGGTATACCTAGTACACCACCTTTTTTCTTTTAGCTTCTTTCAAGTACGCTTTAGACTGAGAGAGGGTCTCATCAGTGCTCCAAACACACTCCATATTATTTCTTCCCCACCCCAGCTTCCTTCCTGTGGTGTCCTTGGCAGACACCAAGCCCCTACACTGGAAACTTAGTCTTCCAGCGTTCAGCTGAGGCTGCTGCTCCTCCCAGTAGTACTATTGGACTCTCACAGTCTTTGTGATTCACCCTTCCCTTTGCCCTCCTGCACAAGATCTCCCTCAGATTTTGTTACCCAGGAGGCAGAAGAATGACCAAGCAAATGGCTTTATCAGGAAAACTCTTCAGGCTATTTAAAGCTGGTTAGTTAGGGGTCAGGTATACACTCTAGCCCAAAATGGTTAAGTCCTAAAGCAATGTGCCAAGAGAGGATCTTGAAATTACCTCAGGTTCTTTGACATCCATTTGTATACTAAAATCCCCAACTGAGGGGGTGCTTACCCACCATTTTCTGAACATATGATCCATGTAGGTATGATTTATGCAACTGAGCTTCCATATACCCTGCTCCTCCTGCCCTGTCCAAACACCAGCAGTCCTACAGAAATCCTAACTCCCTTTAGAACAGGGAGGCAGCACGTTAAGATCAATCTTCATGCCTCCTTGCTTAATCCAAGTGAAAAAAAATCTCCTTACCACATACAAAAGAAGATCTAAACCATCAGCATTTGGTGACAGGCCATCTTGTATTGTTATTGCTAACCCTGAGAGACTTCCTCATTTCCCAGGAAAATTAGAATCCTTGTGCAGAAACCCCCATATCCTTCTGAAGCCCCTCCCTCTTCCCTCCCTCTCTCAGTGCCAACTAGCACACGGATGAGGTCTCCAAATTAAGTCCATGGGCTCATTCCTAAGGAACAACTGGCAGGAGCACCATACAGTCATAATTTTTCAAAAGCTTCTTCTTGGCAACTTGATACATCAAATCAATCAAAGGTACATTCTATCTTTAATATAGCTTTAGGTTTTGCTAAGAGCAAAGCTGAGTCACAGTTACTTTACTTTTAGTGCACTGGTCGGAAGCTTGGGTACAACTGTGCATTGCCTCAGATGCCAAGGCAATGTGAAGAGGAAATGTCTGGTAGAGATGTTACCCTAACAACCAGAAAGCTTTCCATAATCTCCCACCTGCTTTACACTGAACCTGATACCTAGTGACCAGCATGAGATAAAATTATTTTAGTTGTCAGCGGCCAAAACCCATAGTAAGTTCATCCCAGTTAATTTCTTTAATTTTACCTGAAGGAAACCTGGGGTTATAACTTATACATATTATATATAATACATGTACATATATTTATGTATATGCATTTTGCATGTGGGGTACAATTACGTCTCTAGTTGGTTCATGCAAAGCTGATCTTAACTTGACAAAAAATGTATTTTTAGAAGACTGAAATGCTGGCGATACCCACTTGCTAAATATTTTAGTTGGCTAATTTGACAGCTGAGTACTTTCTAATCTTTATACTCATTATTATTTTTAAATGAATATACATGTATATATATTAAAATAACAATGCTCTACTTTGAACTTTGATTTAAAAGGTGCAATGATTCAAAGAAATTATATAAAGTAGAGATGCAAACAATAAAGTCCGTTATCAGAACAGCTCTGTTACTAATAGTTTTCAGATCACTGTTTCATATGAGATACAAAGTATAATCACTTTTGCAAACCTATTCTGCAATTTGCAAAGGCAAACTTGAGTACCAAGTAGTCACTATTTAACCCCAACTTCCTGAAGTTAAATTCCACTGCATAACAGGCCAGGGCTGAGCCACCCGGTACATCCCTAGTCTTTTTTCCACAGAGCCTGCTCTCCTTAACCCAGCCTCATTAGGAGAGATTGAGAAAACGGTTTAAGCATTCTTGGAAAATATATTTGAATATTTAATGGTTGCATTAGCATGTTCCAGAAGTGATGGAAATTCCCCTGTGAGCATTAGTCATCTGATTACAGATTACTATGGAAATAGCAGAACTTCTCAAAGAACATAAATAATCTTTTACTAGTAAGAAAGATTTTGAAAAGTTTCCCTAAAATTTTAAGGGAAATGCTTCTTATAAGGGAAAGCATAAACACCCTATTTAAAAATCAAACCTTCATTTTTTGGAATGTTTGTCATTTCTTCAGTTACTTCTAATTTACTATATATGTAGTCAGCACAAAGAGCTGACTACAATTTATATATTATCAACAACTTTTTTTTAAAGACATTTTAAGCTAGGATTTCTCAACTTTAACTCTTCCTAATCAATATTGAATTGACCATGATTTGGGGGAGGAGTTCATTGCACTGACCTAAAATTTCACCCAGCCATCAGACTATATTTTCCACATTAATTCTGTCTGCTAAACCTCTACCTTTCTAGTTATAACTCCTAATGGTGCATGATGTTTACTGTGTACTATATAGTCTATATTTTTCATGCCTTTGCTATTTCATAAGTTCCTAAATTCTTTTCCTAAAAGTAAGACTAGAGAGGAATGAAACCTAGAATCTTCCATGGTTCATCTCTAGCTAGATTCTTTAAGGGTGCCCAACCATGAGGCAAAATTCTAACTTTTTATACCATTGTTCTCACTAGTCCCAACACCTGGAAAATTTCGTTCACTATACAGCCATTCAATGAAAGAAAAATTGAGTAATTTGTTCTCCAGTGTAGGGTAGGCAAAACCTCTGGGCATGGCCTGGTATCCTACGGATCTGGCTTTAAGGGTCACAGGCTTCCAGTTCAGTGCATGAACCTTCTGACGAAGGCTCATTCATGTGAAACCACTGCAGTTCTGACCTACAGACTTTGGCCCTGAGACAAGGACTTCCACATCCAAAGACCAGCTATGCCCTTTTTCTGTCCTTGCCTCCTTCCTGTATTGGAATGGCAGCCCTCTATTTGGCCCACTGCCCTTCTGGGTCAGCCCGCTCTCTCTGAACATAAAACCACATTTGATGGCTTTGTGCCTCTTGGCAGGAAGCACGGGATGCGCCTTTGGAAAGCCTGGGGCCTTTGCACACTTTAAATAGTCGTTTAGCTAGATTCTGTCTGATATTCGATTCTTGACAAGCTCCAAGAAGGGACCACTGAGGTGTTTGAACGAGAAATTTTACAAGAAGAGATAGCAGTGTAAAGGCACTGTTTTAGGAAGAGTAGAAGGTTTTACAATTTTTTGTAAGTGTTCCTTTATACTAAATAAATGTAGAATTCCATGTTGCAATTTCTACAGTCTCCCTTGACAATGGTAAAATATCAAACGTAAGTCACAATGGGAAATTTGATGCTTTCTGAAATTAAAATGTTATAAGATGTCTTCAATTTTATGTAAGTTTCCCAGGTAAAATTTAATATTGTCAAGCTAATGACTAATCACTGTTAATGAATGATGGAATAAAAGAGTGGATTTTATTACCTGTGTAAGGTGGCTTAGCTGCCTTGAAATAGCTGTCTCAGTTGCTATTCTAAAAAAATTGGAGTACACTTAACAATAGGTCAT
The DNA here is from genome assembly GCA_019455555.1 of Galemys pyrenaicus. Lineage (NCBI taxonomy): Eukaryota > Metazoa > Chordata > Mammalia > Eulipotyphla > Talpidae > Galemys > Galemys pyrenaicus. Next base: position 3,076,212 of record JAGFMF010012281.1, on the reverse strand, counting down.
TTACTACATTAAAATGTACGCATTGAGTTAATGGACACCCTTAAAGCTGATATTTTAATTCAGTTCAGGGATTTTAATATTAACTGACAAGGAATAATGTTGGTTTCTATGTTAACTTTAGAAGAATCAGGAATAACATTTTAATGACAGAAGTTAATAAAGGAAAAAAAGTTACTTAAACATACTTTCCTTAATCTTTCTCTGCCTCACTTTTCTTACCTGAAAAATGAGAATACCTACTTCACAGGTGTCAACAGACAACCAAGGTAAGACAGCAACATGGTGAGAATTCACAAAAAGTGAGTGACTATCACAACTTCTACCATTTCTGAGACAGAGCACAAACCAGTATAGTATAAAGGGTATACAGACCCAGGGTCACTTGTAAGACTTTTTCTGGTCAAGAAGCTTTTTTCAGGACTGAGGGAAAAGGGAGAGGATTGCTCATCCCTCTCTCCACACCTTATCTGAGATGAAAGGTAGGGTGGAGTGGAGGTAAATTCTGCTATCAGTAAGTTCATAACATACTTTGACTCTAATTACGGGTCAAGGAGTGAGATTGGCGATCTGCATTTTATGAATAAATACTCACATAAGGAGAAATGGTGAGAACTAGAAATTTACTAGCTGAGCAGTTACAAAGAGTGAATATGCAACTAAAAACTTGTTCAAAATCATGAAATTAAATAAAGTACCCCCAGATACAGAATGGCATTTAGCAGTATTCATTTAACTTGTATTGTACACATTGCATACAAACAGTTTATCTCCCCTCAAGGAATTCTGGGAACTGATGTTCTTAAATTCTGACTAAAGGCAATCACTTTTAAAAATGTATATATACATACACACACACACATATATATATACATATATATATATATATTACCTCATCATTTGTTTTTACACAAGAAAATAGGCCAAAATGAAAACTCTCAAAGAGACAAAAATCACAATCTCTTTCATGATCCTCGGGCATTATCAGGGCCTTTCAAGCAGGGACCAGCTAATAGTTTTCAGGGCCCAGTGCAAAATGAAAATGAAGGACTCGGGGTATAATACTAACTTTATATAATAATAAAGTTTAAAATGTACTAAGAATCTCAAGGTCCAAACAACAGAGCATTACATCAAGTGTGGGGCCCTCCCAATGCTGGTCTGTAGGACCACACAGGTGAGGCTAACCCGACTTGCAGGATTACACCTCAGCTGTCACTGTCAGAATGTAGACAAATGCTGAAGGGCAGCCCCCACATGCTGGAGAGACGCAGGGCACAAACTTGCTACTCACCACTGTCACTGCATCATTGAGCAGGGACTCTCCAAAGACCAAGATGTAGAGTTGCTCGTTGACATGAATGTTCTCAAAGACGGCGAGAACAGCCACGGGATCTACCGCTGAGATTAAGCTGCCAAAGAGCAGATTCTGGAGCAAAGTGATGTCACTCAGGCCAAAGGCTTCGATCTGGCAAATACCAAACAAAGATACCCCAATGCCAATGGAGTTCCAAAGTGTCCCTACCACCGCATACCAGAAGATGGTACCAATGTTCTCAAAAAATGGACGCGTGGGCATGAAATAGCCTGCGTCTAGCACGATGGGAGGCAGGAGGTACAAGAAAAACACATCAGTCTTCATTGCAGGGGGAGATTTTTCATCGACGCCAAAAATAATCCCTCCTAGTAGAAGTCCAACCATTATAAGGAGGCAGCTCTCAGGCACTATTGTGGGCAACTTGTGATACAAATGGAAGCCTGTTAGGGAAAAAAATAAAGACACAAAATTTGTGTTATGCAAAAGAAGGGATAAGAGAAAGTTTATTGATTTCCTAAAGGAGAAGGAGAAGGGAAATTGATTCTCTTTTACCGAACCAATAGGTACAATTCAAAACCTCCCAGTTCAGCATAATTAGCATAATAGACTGACTTTACATATTTTGATGTAAAAATCAGATGAATCCCTTAAAATTATTCACAAAGTATATTCAGACACATATTTAACATTAAATCAGAAGTAGAATGTTAGAGGTACATAATGTAAGAGAATTCTCTGCTCTGTCCACCCCCCAACCCAGTTGCCCCCCGACACACACACTTAGGAGGCTCCTGGATCAGGGTGCAGCAGAGTATGACTGGCTTCTGCTCAGCCGTGCTCTTAGTAACTGAGAGCAGCAGGCCAGGCCCAGCCTTGTTGAGGTCCCCTCAGTAGCTGGGTGTGGTCGGGCATAACCCACTCAGTTGCAGGGGCTCCCTGCACCCACCATATGAACGAGACTTGATGGCCAAGTGCTATGTGAACAGAGGAGGGCTCTGCTGAGGATTCCGTGGAGGAGGCAGCACCTGGCAGGGCAGACAGATAGAAAGCACACACGAAAGGTACGCAGAGTCTTATAGGAAATGAAGAAATAGATGAAAATCTTATCTCTAATTCATGTTAGAGCCCAGAGAAATCAGGGAGGTGCCTGTAGCTGGAAAAGAGGAGTGGAAAAGATGTGGGTTCTATCTACCCGTGGGGCAATGTGGTAAGAGACAAAAAGGTCTCTTGACAGGGCTTATGTGAGGGGAACCTTTATTTGCAAAGCAATAGCAAATCATTCTGAAAGGCATTTCATTCATTTTAAAGTAATATAGGGAAATTATCTGAATTACAGGAATATTAAAAACATAGAACATATTCTTAGAAACTTGCATGACAGAAGTTTTAATAAGTTTAGCCTACAAAAGTCATATATACTAAAGTCATAGGATGAAATAGTTTGTGAACCAAAAAAAAAAAACTGATCATAATCATTTGAAGAGATTTAAAAGGACTGATTTCTAAATAGTACAGTGATTTTTTTTTTTTTTGGATAGTCACATCATTTTCTCAGATGTGACTATTATTCCCATCACAGGAGGCTGAAATCATTGTTGGGAAGGAATATATTTAACTGGTTTAGCTGCTCGTTACCCATGCTGACCTTAAAACAGAGAAGTTATAAAAGCATCCACTGAAAACCCTATCTTTGTACCCTCTCCTCACACTGAGTCCTGCCTCTACACACAGCTATACTTGCAGAATATTACTGGACAGGCCACTAACAGCCTAACTGGCCTCCTAGGTCCAAGTACAATCAGCTCCTTTCTGAAATGCAGAATATGAAGGTCTAACCTGAAGGCCCTGTGAGTGCCCTAGACCTCTGAAGACAGCCCCCTAACTTTGGCTCCAGCTCCCCTCTCCCTGCCTGTGGTAGTGGATAGCTTAGTAACCAGCTCAGCTTGCTCCTCTGTAAAATGGGGATAAATACACATGCCACTTGAAGTTCTGTAACAATAACTGAGTTGTCTACTTCATAATACTAATCATTGTGCTTACATCACGCATGCCCCCGAATTCTAGGTTCCTTGCCCTTTTCTACATGAAAAAGCAAGAGAAAATAGTTATGAAGAAAGGCACAGAAGCAAAATAGGACCTACTGCAGGCAAGTGGGAAATGGGGGAGGTCTAGTTTGGGAATCCCACTTCCTTCCCTTAGCATTTTCTTTCTGTGCTCTGCCACCTGGCCTCAGGCACCCTATGGTCTCACGTAGGGGTGCTGACTCCACTCAGTGTTGAAAGGTGTAAACATGACTGAAAAACCAGAAAATCAAAATTGATAAGGGAAAACATCCAAAGTGGAGTAGGAGACGATGTGGGCACGGGAACTACCAGGTCTACCACTCTTGAACTAAACCTAGTGACCTGTATTTTCAACTGCATGTAACACCCACATTAAGCCATAATCCTGGCACAAGGAATTTGTAGAGTTTGGAGCAACGGTGCCAGACTTCTCACAGGAATTGGCAAGTGCCATCAGACCCTAGTTTCCAAGAGGAGACTCCATCTTTGCCTTTCCTTTTGTATACTTTTCTTCCCTGCTTTGAGAAATGTTTTATTTCTACGTGTAGGGAGCAGTTCTGCTACACCAGTTCTGTATTTTCCTCACACTCTGGGGTACTCACACAGGTTGGACTGGTTTATGACTCCTGGATTCCAATTCCTAAACTCCCCCAGTAAAGTTCTTTTTCACTTGCAGACAAAGCTCTGGCTTCTTTTTTTTTTGGATTATTTTTAGCAAAGGTCCTTATTCCAATTAAGGAGGGTGGAAAACCAAGTAAATGGGAGAAAAGAAGGAACAGATGCACTTCAGTATATAATTTCATATGCTCATGTGTTATGTATAACCAGCCCCACCAGGAACCCAGGTGGGCAGTAAGTGACCAAGCACAAGCAGAAGCGAGGGAAATACAGCATCATCAGTGCAGGGAATGTTCAGAAAGAAGTGCCACCAACAGAGGCCTAAAGGAGGTGTGGAGAAAGTGAAGAGGGGCAAATCTGATAGTAACATCAGAAAAGAACAACAAAAAATGAAGATGATTTATTTAAGAAATCCTGTGTGTATGTTTTGGAAAAGCTGACCTCCTTGTTTTAAATGCTTACATCATTCAGAATTGATCTGAGTGAGCACTGTCTGCATTTGGATAGTAGCTATGGAATCTGCCCAATTGTTCCACAGGCAAGAAGGGATTAAATGAAGGGCGGCCACAAGAGTTCTTATTTCAGTGCTGTTTTGTGACCTTAAGCAGAGAAAGTGAACAGATGTAAATATTTACAGAACATATTAAACTTGCCTTTAAGTACTAAAAGAAATAAGTTTTTCAAGACTAATAATGCTTATTTACATATCCCAATTAACATAGCAACCAGCTATGCATTGTGAAAATTGGAATTGCAATAGCAATATAAAGAAACATAAGGAACACCATTTTGATTAGCTATATCAATAAATTGCTATGACTGCATTAAGATTTATCAGGTGGGTAAAAATTAAATAATAGAATTTAATTTAAAATAAAATAAAATTGAACTGAGTAGACAAATATGTATACCTATATAATAAATATAAAATAGTAAAAAAGAAAAATTAGAAAACAATTACATAAAATAAAGAGAATCCAATAAATAAATCAGAATTAGATGATTTATATCAATAACTTATTAGCATGTGAATAAAGACTTGTTAGAGCATTAGTCATAAGCTGGAATTGAGATACATTTAATTTCTCCTTACCAAAAATAGCACAACTATAAATATAGGGATTTTTTTTTAAAATTGTCCACTTATTAGGTACAAAAAAAATCTACAAATTTCACGGTCAGAATTATTGCAAGACTTTAAAAACCAAAAATAGTGAATCTTATTCTTTCAATGAAATAAATGAATCAGATTAATATAAGGTTTTTTTTCAAACAACTGGGTTAGAGTGAGGTAATTTACTAGATGAAGAAGGCGAGAGATTTCAGTTGAGAAAATCAAGATCAGAAAGACTTATAGACTCTCCTTAATAAATATCAGGGAATTTAACGAACTGATGGCAAGATTTAGCCAGATAAAATGACAATTTCTATAGTCCTTCTAGCAGAGCTATCACTTCTCAAAGGTTATATCAGACTTGCACTAATCCACTGCCCAAAGTATTGCCATATGTTTTCATTAGGTTCATAATGGTTCACATGGATGACACAGTAATTCAGATAATGACATGTAGGGATGTAATAATGTCTACCAAAAAAGAAATTTTACAATACTGCGGAAAAATGTAATTTAATCAGTGATACTGGAAGAGGTAGACAAAGAAAAATAATATACATACACAGACACACATACATTTGCTTTTACTTCTATAACAATGGAAAATTCTACATAGTTCAAAGAGCTTAATATTTTTTTAAAAATCTATAAAAACAAAAGGAAATCCTATGCTATAACTATCTCACATACAAAGAAATGACATGATGAGTAAGAAAAGATATTAAGATAGAAGATTGATATGCCTGAATTTACCTTTTAAAGTTTAAAATAAAATGAAGGGAAAAACCCAACTTCTGTTTCTTGGAAGTTGGAATGTTTTTCTACATTAGATCAATAAGAATGCCTCAAAAGGTTAGACATTACGGATAAGACACACATAAAGAGACTCTGAAGTTAGAGCGATCAGCTAGGGACCTGCAGACCTGGGAACATAGCAGTTTGCTCACAAGTGTGCTTTTTGCCACAATACTCCAGACTATAGCTTAAGAAGCCAGTAATCTGGAGATACTGATAGCAAGTTACAACAAAAGGGTCCAACTAAAGTGTTTTCTCTAGACACTGGACCAGGAAAACAGCAGCTTAGCAAGATAAGAAACTTAGATAATAACTGCTTTTCTCTAGCCAATATCACAGAAGACACTGAAGCTTCAACCCCAGCAAAGTCTGAGTGGAAAGTCTAGATTCCACATTCATCAGATTGTAATGAACACCTAACCCTTCTGCTGAGGTGCTGTCAGAGAAGAAAACATAGGGAGGTGGTGCTTTTTCCACTGCTGGGTGGTAATCAGCACGCCTTCTCTTTCATGGTACACGTGAAGGCTGACTGGGAAACCTAGACTTCCACCACCCGGCAATGATGCCCCCACATCTTTGTCACTGAGGTAGGTCAGAGGAGGCATACTGCAGAGTCAGAAATTTTGCATCCACTTAACTCTGATGAAGTGACCAATCCTTGGTAGTGTTGGTAAGGTCATTTAGGGAACAGCGAGAAGCTGTCCTATCCCTCCTCAGTCAAGGAGGTGTGACTAGAAACCTGTTAGAATCCAGAACCCTCACCTCCATGCACTAATAATGAGGAGACCTCTGAGGGTCACCCTCATAACTTAAATAGCACAGTAAGTGCAAAAGAAACACAAATGTATAATTAAAAACTTCAAAGAAAAAAAAAACTAAAGAGAGAAAACTTTAGGCCCAAATGATCTCTCTTACAAAATTCTATAAAGCAGCAACAATTCTACATGATCACTTTCAAAATATAGAAGAGGAGGCAATACTTCCCAGTTCATTTTATGAAGTTAGTGCAACCCTGACATCTAAAGCCAAGACAATATGACAAAGAAAGCATCACAACAATATCCTTGGTGAGTATTGTGGTATTGGATTTATAAAAAAAGAAAATATTTTTGATCTCAGACCTCAACCCTAGCCCAGAGTTCCTAAAATACTTTCTAAATGAAGAAAGACATACAAGTGTCTAGTTATGCTAATGAAGTAACTTGTAGAAAGCTCTTCGTTAATCACCTAAGAAAGGGGGCTGGTTGCCACGAAAACCAGCCATGTAATTGGTGGGTTGGAATTTTGATTTCTACTCTCCTAATAAGTCAGAAGAGCTTAAAATTGAATCAGTACTCAATGGTCAAACATGCAACAAACGAAACCTCTGGGCATGGAGAACTTCCAGGGTGGTGAACACTTGTATATTTAAGGAAAGTGTGTGCTCAACTCTTACCCCAGGCTTTTCCATATGCATCTCTTCCATTTGCCAGTTTCTGAGTTATATCCTCTTGTAATAAACAGATGATCTAGTACGTAGAACATTTCTCTGAGTTCTGTGAGTATCCCTATCAAATTAATCAAACACAAGGGGGACCATCCAATCTACACCAGTAGGAAAGGGATACAACTAGGTGACAACAGTACCCTCATGGGATTGAGCCCTTAACCTACAGTAATCTGATGCTCCGACAGTATCAGGATTTAGTTGCATAGTAGGGCACCCACATGGTATCTAATAATTGTGTCCTAGTGTGTGTAGAGGGCAAAGCACACATAGGAATTGGGTGCAGAATTATAACATAGATGCAAAATTTCTTATCAAAATATAAGCAAAGAATTCAGAAACATGTCAAAAGAATTAAACACCATCTCTCTTTGCCCCTCCCAGGTACCTTATACCTGGGAGTCTTTACTCTTTACCTTTTTCTTCTAAATAAACTCCTCTTTAAGTTCCAAAAAAAAAAACCACTAAGACCAAATGAGGCTTATTCCAGGGATACAGGACTAATTTAATATTCAAAAACTAATCAACATAATCTATTGTATCAACAGTCCAAAGAAGAAAAATTACATGATTATACCAATCAAGTCAGAAAAAGCATTTGGCAAAAGCTCAACATCTATCCATGATGTAAACTTTCTGTGAATTAGGAAGAGAACATCCTGAACTTGATAATCATAAAGACAAAGATTTCAAATGCCAAGGTTTAACTACCATGTAAAAGGGTGCCCAGATGGAAGAGGGGTGATCTGTTCACTTTTGAAGCACTAAATTGGTACTCAAGACATATATACGAGAGAAACAATTCAGTCAGTAGTCTACACATTGTTAGGTAGAAATCACATATATTATAGGACAATCATGACAAGGAAAATATCCATCCTTCATAGAAACTGATAAATGTGATTATTTATTCTCCCACTTACTGACCCACAGCACTTCCAAGCACTCATCACCATGAAGTGTGAAAAGCACTGGAGCCATCACAGTAATGAAGACAGGCATCACTCTGCTTTCCCATGGAGTGAGCAGTTAAGCAGAGGAAGAAAATCAAAGAAGTCACTACAAACACTAGAGCTTGCTCTAAAAGGGAAATGTAAGTCAAGATGGAACCATATTGCAGGGTCCCTTATTTTGTCTTCCCATAGAGGAAGGGCACCTGGGAATTGGACTAGGAACTGCAGATATTGTCTGACCCCATTTAATGAGGTGCCTCGAGCAGTCAAAATCACAGCTATAGAAAATAGAATAAAGTTTAGCAGGGATTGAGAGGAGATGGGAAGGAGAGTTACGTTAAATGAGCAGTTTCTGTTTGGGAAGATTTAAAACTTCCAGAAATTTGGAGTGGTGATTGCTGCACAACATGGTGAATGCATCTAATGTTACTGAGTTGTGCAACCCCAACGATTAAAATGGTAAATTTATATGTATTTTACCATAGTTGGAAATATCTTCACTCTCGTTTTCCACTTTCCTTCTCATCCAAGACAAAGCAAAATGACACATTGCTAAACAAGCTTGAAAAGACAATGTTGCTAAATTGGTTTCTGCTGATAGGCAGGTCCATGTACATAACCTAAAACATTAATCAATCATCTGCCCCAAAACCTGTGACCTGAGTCTTTGAAAGGCAATTCAGGAAGTGGTAACAGAAAATGTACAAAGCTTGGGATGTTCAAAATAGGGAGCAAAAAATCATAACTTTTCCATAATTCAAAGGACAATATTAGTAAATTTTACAAAAATGTCAAAAAAATATGTGAGCCAATAATTAGCAATCTACCACAGTATGCATGTTTATTATATCAATACTTCCAGGGATCTACTCAATATAATGTTCAGTGAACATGAACACAGAATAGATACAAAATCATTTTATTATATTTCTAACTGCTAAATTCATTGATTTTATCCATGGTGTATTTCTAAAGCTTAGTGCCTTTTCTGTGGGAGCTGAGACTCAGTCCTACGACTGGAAATTCATATTTTAATTGACAAAAGAGAGTAGTGAAGAGAAGCAGCACCTTCATTTTACACACACACACTTATTTATTTATTTATCAATCTATGCATACAAGAGCTGGGGTACAAGCCAGATGTGTGGGGTGGGGGTGGTGGTGAGAGGATTCACCAGAGACAGTGCAGGGAGAAGAACAGGCAGATCCACCGAAATACACTGTTGAAGTGAGCAGCAGGCAAGTCAGGAGAGGTCAGCTGTTCCATGTGGGTTCCCTCCCTGGCCAGGGATCGAACTCATGCTGTAGTGGCTGCAGAGGTTTCAAAGTGTGGTGCACCACCAGGAGGCCTGGTACCTTCATATTGGATACTGATAATTGCTAGAATGACTTTTGATTTGTCCATAGAGTTCACCTTTCACAGGTGCAGTTGTTGTGTGACTTACTTAAATGTCAGAGCAGCTTGAGGAGGGGGGCTGGGCTCTACCACTGTCCAGCACAGCTCTCATACCTGTACTCCTTATCCAGCTGTGACACAGGAAGGCCATCTCTTAGGTGCTTCAAAATGACCCTCTACTTTTATCGATGGTAAGAATATGACACCTTCTTTCTTTTTTTGTACATGGCATATATTGAGAGTAGTACTTATTTTGATTATTTTTAACTTGATTAGGTAACAAATCGCAATTGACACAGAGCATAAGTATCCCAATCAACAGCCTCATCTCCCTTATAGATTACTAGGTATAAATACTGGAAGCCAAATTATATGTAATATGAAAATCTGTGCCAGAGGTTCCAAACTGGTAACCATTGAGGCCTGTAGATCTATGTTTGATTTGCTCCTCTGGTGCTTTTGAACATTGAGCTAAACTAAAGGTGTTTAGATGTAAATTTTCCTTGCTGGTATATATTGAAAAATTAACAGAACTAGGCCCTTTGTCACCCATCCATCCTGATTTGTGGGAATCAGTTGTCCCTGGCAAACCATCCTAGAGTCAAGGCGAGTGTTGGTTCTTCAGCTTGCCTGCCAGCTTCCTCCCCTTCACCCATTTCATGGAGCCTGTGACATACCTCCTGGACCCATGTGGTAGGCTACGTTTAGACCACAAACCCCAAAGCCATTCTTCAGACTACAGTGGAAACTGGGCTGTTGGAACCTTCCATTCTATTCTCTTCATCATTCTTTTTAGTCTTCTAACTTGAACTCTCAACCACAGCAATGACAACACAATCTGGGCCCTGAGACTCCTTGAATTACAGGACTGGCTGTCCACCTCCTAAGCAAGGGAGTGTGGCTTCCCCAGGGGCCAGGGCTGTGTGCTTGTAGGTTTCTGTCATGGGGCAAGTTCTCTGACAGATTCTGTCTGAGCAGCACAGTGAGTTGGTGAAGTTCACTTTGACAGGCTGAGAGAACTCCCAGGGTCCACTGCCAGCCTGGGAGTTTTCTTTCCACTAGAAGCAGTTGAATTCTAATCTGATCCATGGAGCAGAACTAGGAAGAGAATATGACTTGTGCCCTTGCCTTCAATTTCAGACTCATTATTTTCATGTCTAGGCTATCAGCAATGTAAGTCCAACGCATATTCCTCTTTGCAAGAAGTTGGGCTTAAAGAATTAGCCTGTATTGGGGTCTCCCTGGCAGCCCAAGTGTTAAGTCTCAGTTTTTGAACTATCACTGCTGTGGCTTGAGTCCAATCCCCACCCACATGCAGCACAGCAAAGCTCTCCTGTCTTGCCCGCTGCTCCCTTTAGCAAAATATTTCAGTAAATGCGCCTGTTCTGTCTATCATGAATCCTCTGACTCCACCCGAAACTCTGGCCTACACCTCAGTTCTTCTACCCATACAAAAAACCAAATTTTCCTCTATCTAATGAGTTGAAGAAGTTTGTTTTCTGGGTAAACTGTAAATATTCATAACCAGAAATTTCATGTTTAGTTTTTAATTGGCAACTCCATAATTACTCATGAAGATTTAAAGGTTGCAAATGTTTGGAGTTATTCCTAATACACACACACACACACACACACATACACACACACAGAGAGTCATTCACAAACCTTTCGGATTTCCAGGAAAGACTGTATCAATGCTGACAGAGCTTTCCCATCACACAAAAGGACAGGGAGCAGGGGAGAAAGACTGAAGATGCTACTTGGAAATTTGATACAGAAAATAAAAGACTATATTTTTTCTGGATTTCCAGGAGAATCACATATCAAAAAAAGAACAAGCCATCCCTTCAAATGACGAAAAATGTCTTGGTCCCACACAGAGGTGTTCTGGAGGAGCTGCACTCTGAGCAGGAATAGGGAGGTCTGACCTTAGCTCTGACTCCCCTGGCCCACGGGTCTCAGGTGAGCACATGAGCCCAGAGTGTCCCCCTGTCCAGAGTGTCCCAGGCTCCTGCTGTCCAATCAGTTTTGAGCGGGCCCATCAGGAATGAAGCTATCTTGGCTGATGAGGCAGCGAGCACATGAAGCACATTATAAAATGAACAACTGTTTCAATACAGCTATTTCGTGTCTTCTAGCATTTCTATAGCCCTCTGGAGCTCTATAAAATCTATTCCAGCGAAGTGACAATCACAAGCCCTGCTGCTAGATGGCTATTTCTGTGCTAAAAAAGCTCACTACTTTTTCCAGGAATTTTTACAGTTTGTCATGCAAGTGATTGGCTAATTAGCACCTATAAAATATAAGCATCATAATTATTTTCATAGTGGGCTTGTAAACAGCAGATTAATTTCTTTCTTTTTAAGATAAGCAAAAAAAGTATGCTTATGATTTGAGCAAAAGTCAGCCAAACAATAAGTAAAGAAACACTGCACCTTTCTGTAAATAATACTCCTCGCTTTTCATTCGAGTTATTTGTAGTTTTGAATTTCATATTACAGATTATTTACCACGACAACTTTCATAAAAGCAAAACTAATTTATCTACATCTTGCCTACTTCCTGACAAAGTAGATCATCTTAAATGACCTTGTTAATGGCACATTCTCCTTTTTGAAACTAAAGGTAGCATGGGCCCGGGGACGGAGTCTCAAGATGCATCATTCTTGCCATCAGTGCATTCAGATTCTATAGCAGCCAATAGAGGAGCTGAGGGTTGTGTCATATCAAGTTTGCAAAATGTTCCATGAGCACCACATAACCAAGATGGACTCCACGTACTACACCTTCCAGACACCCCTGGAATTTAGCTGGCTAACTGCACCTTTGCTGCCCACCATGGTGGCAGCTCTGTGCCCGAAAATAACAATGGAAGTAGGATGGTTTGTGCGGTATCTATGCATACACTATGTCCTGGCTTGAAATATGTGCCTCTCCAGACCTGTTAAAGTAGCACAGATGTCAGGGGAGTTCCCATACAATCAGGTGGGAAACAAGTCCATGCTGTTGAAGTGCTGAGCGTGGACTTGGGCTCATGGAGTACTCTTATTTGGTATGGTCTTTGGCCCTGTTTTCCGTGAAATATAGCATAAAGTTGGCACATAACTCATTCTGAATCTGGCAGGATGGCAGGGCTAGGTTTCCCAGCTTGAAGCAGATCCCACGGCCTTCCTATGAGTCTGAGTGCCTTTCGTGTGACTGGTTTCCCTCTCCAGTGACACTGGGCTCCACCATCTTCTTTCTCTTTTCTTCTTCTTTCTCCATTTGTCATACCATATGATGAAGGAGTTTGTCCAAGAAAGGATTCTATTTCAAGAGATTATTCTGAAAATAAAACTTCCCAGTAGATAGACATTCGGGGGGAATTCCAGGATCCAGAAAGTAGTTAAATTCTCATGACTATTTCTGCAGAGACCCTTTGCAAGACTATGCTGGGAAGTGGTGATAGAGACTATGGTATGATGCATCTTGCATTCAAAGTTTCCATGCAGGTCGACAGCTGAAGGTAATTTGTTTTCTTATACTCCAGGCTAGATGTTAAATCTTAAGATTTATCATTCTTCCAGCCTACATGTTAGTAAATGATTTATGCCAATTTTGATTTTGTTGTTTGCCTGCTCCTATCATTAAGTTAGACAAGGTTATCCAGCAAGCCTATACCACCCACCCAACCATCCTGGGTTGATCTCATTTTCTGTTTGGCTTTATTCCTTTAAGAGTCTGCTTTCTAAACAAATTTACCACTTGCTAAAAATAAGTAGATCTGAGTATAGTTGGGGAAACCACAATTGCCAGTAATTACTACCTAATTTCATTTTTCAATTAAGTGGTTGCTAACACTCAACCCTAGTCCCTGGTTATTTAAATGGAGGAGAACTACTTGTATACTGGGGACTTGGTCTAAATAAACTATCCTTTTTGGTAAGTTACACTGTTTTCCAGAATAGTACAACATTTTTCTAGAATCACAATATTTTCATTCATATGGCCTCCTTTCTGGCTTCTGATAACTAATTTGAAGGTCCCTCCCCACCCATATGTTCTCCTGTTTGCCTAGCACTCCAAATACCTAAAGGGTCTCAGTGAATGTCAGGATGTGTGTATGTTAAGAACTGGCATGGCTCCACCTTCATCATAATCATGATGTTTCATTAAAATAAATTATCAACATAGTAACATATTTTATGGAAACATGGAAGACTGGAGTCCTGCAGATTATACATGCTTGTTTAGAGATTTGGAACTGTAACAACCCCCCTCCCCACCATATCAGTGATCTTAAAACAGAATTAAAACATCATGATCAAATGAAAAAGGAAAAAGAAAAAAATACTGCAGAGGGAGTAAAATCATTAAATATATAAATTAGCTATTTTATTGGCCAAATCCCTTTAGCAAAACCATTCATTAGTACTCATGAGCTGAGTTTAGAATGTGAATGAATGCCAGCGGTGAAACAAAACAAAACATAGGCCCTTGTGAGAATCAAAACAGATTGCAGATGTGAAACAACTGAAAATAAAAAAAAGTTTCATTGAGAATGTAGACATTAGTTTTAACTATGTGCATTTTAAGTTCCACAGAGTTAGATCCAAGAAATACCACAAGGCCTCCACCCCCAGAGCCTCCACTTGAGGAGAGAGGGACAGTGAGTACACAGCGGACTAATAAATAAATGATTACATGCCAGACAGTGATAAAATCACTGAGGAAAGTAAGGCTGGGGAACGGGGGCAGAGACTAGGACAGGAGCTAGTCCACCACGTATATGTATTTTCTAATTCCCTTAAAAATGTGAGCGCCTCTGACTAGAGACAGCATCTTCACGTTCTCCCAGATGCTCTCTCAGAAGGCCAATGGATAGCAACACCAAATCCGCATTATCCCTTAAGACCAGAAAGTCCAATCAGATGAGAATGTAGGGTTTTGCAACTTTTCATCATCATTTCTTTTCATCATTCTATTGCTTTGCTAGAGAAAAAGGTATAGGCATCCACTTTGTGATTCTGCCTTACAAATCTTCTGATGAATTCTGATAGTTTTAAAACAGCAATAATTGCTTTGGGTGATTATTTCCTACCAAGATTCCTCAAAGCATTCCAATTGTACAAGGGGCCTTGGAAATGATCTGTTAAAAAATGTATTTCCCTTGCCTGTGTGTGAGGTGACAAGTCTGGGAACCCTGATGACACCGAGCAGACCCAGCAGCTCAGAGGGCATCAACAGGGATATCAAGGAGAGAGCCCGGCCCTCACTGGGGGCCCTGTGGCCTGACCCTCTCTTTGGCCTCTATCTACTAAGCAGTACTGCTTCCCCTTCAGTTTCTAAAACAAGAACCTGGTATAAAATAAAGGGTGTGCAAAGCCTTTCTTTTCCATTGCAAACTGACTTACAAAAGCAAAAAGATGTTTTTTAAAAGTTAAATAACATTGGAAACTTCCTTGAAGTATGTACTTGAAACATGTATGCTTTCAAGAGAATAACTGAACAAAACAGACTTTCAGAATTTGATTGTTATTATACTTTGGAGAAAGAAGGGAAGAATTATGTTCTCATCCAAGGGAAACCAAATTTCCGTTTTCTAAGTGGATTAACTTCATTCTCACAACAACCTTAACTATTATTACCCCAGTATACATATGAAATAAGTGAGGTTACATATCCATAGCTAATAAACAGCAGAGTTGAGACTTTGGACAAGAGAGCTTAAATTACAACTCAAAATATTAGCATGTGCATTATAAGTAGAGTGATCAATAAATTATCATCCAAACTAGCATATAGAACAGTGAACAATCTAGGACAACAGAGGGAGAATGTGGAAATAGTGGACAAACTAAGATGCCTGGTTACCTTATCATGCTATTAAACTGAAGTGAAACAAAAAAAGCTCCCTAGTGGAGCTTATATCCTCATGGATGTCATTTATGTGCCTATATGTGCATGTGTGTGCACAATTCAGTAAGTGTGTGTATGTGTGTGTTTAACAATGGAACAGATTTTATATGTTCTCTCCCATAATTTGCATGGGAGCAAGTTTGCATGGTTGAATCTTTGACATATTAAGTAATTGTTTCAAAAGCATTAAAATTCTTTATTATGGGTGACGAAGAAGGAAGATAAAGATTCAGAAACTCTAGACTCAACTCCTAGCTCTGATACTACTTGTAAGATACACCACCTTAAGTCATCATGAGCTCCTGCTGTCCAGCCCAGATCATGGAATGCTGTCATGCCATATATCACAGTTTGCTTCCATATAACATTTCAGTTGTTTCACACAATAACCCCATGAAGCTGGCACAGTGACATTCTCATTATCATCTGAGTTTACAATGAAAATCTGAGACAATCAAAATGAGGTAGTAAGGCTCAAATATGAGACTCAGGTACAGAATTCTGCTTCATATTTAAGAGTAAGTGAAATAAAATACAGTGAGGTGCTCGAGGTCACAGAGAGATTCTACAACTTAACATTCTTCTCCATGAAAGGTAGGGTGGCAGGGCGAGACACAATGGAGTGGTGAAATATACTAGTTGTGGGCCCCATCACTTTAGAACTGTAATACCTTGGACAACAGGTTCTGAGTTACCTAAGCTCTCTAAACCTGTTTCCTCATCTATTTTTTAGAACTGGGGATAATAATGGTTCCTACCTCCCAGAGTTACTGTGAGGATTAAATAAGATAATGGGTATAAAGGACTTGGCCCAAGTGCCTGGCATGTATGATGCTTCATCCTTGTTAGCTAATATTTTTCTGGAGAAACCTTGACAAAGGGATTATCCAGTCTCACTCCCTCCACCCTCCAATGCCACAATAAAATACTATGCTTGGTTACATTACACAGCTCAGATTTCCCAGCATGTGGATCGCTAGGAAACAAGCTCAGGAAAAAGGAGTAGCAAAACTGCCTGTTTTGGAGTCACAGAAATATAGCAACAAAACTGCTTCTCTGTCCTACTGCCCCACTCTGTCCCACATTTCTTTTTTTTTTTTTTTTTAAGATTTATTTATTTATGCATACAAGCACTGGGGTACAGGCCAGAGGTGTAGGGGGGTGAGAGGATTCACCACAGAGAG
>JAGFMF010012281.1:3031877-3059340 GCA_019455555.1 Galemys pyrenaicus | reverse complement strand
GAGGGGAGCAGCGGGCACAGCAGGAGAGGTCTGCCACACCATGTGGGTTCCCCCCCTGGCCGGCAGCAGGGATCGAACTCATGCTGCAGTGGCTGCGATCTGCCTCGTAATGCGCTGCTTAACCCACTGCGCCACCAGGGGAGGCCCTGTCCCACATTTCTATGGCTAATAAAATGTGTCATCTCTTTAGAGGGATTTCACATTCAGGGTGAGTAGTGTAATCTGAATAATTTTCATTTGGGATTTATAAATATTTTTTTGAATTTGATTTTTCTTTTTTGTCTTTCTCAAGTAATCCTCTGGAGGCTGCTATTTAATACTAACATGAAATTCATCTTTAAAATATAAGGAGAGCTCTCAGAGGAATGCCCATGCCCTTCCCTGGAATTACAGAAGAGGAAGAATATGCATATCTTCAAACAGGAGATGAACTTTCAAAATCAAGATTAGAAGAGCCTTGTACAGTGATGAACAATGTGCAGGATTGTTGCAGGAAGTAACTCAATTATGATTCATTACATTTAAAAGATGTAATTGCAAGAGAGTAACCTGTAATTGTGCATGTATCATTTAGAATGACAATACGCCAGTGTCTGCACATCACTTTAATATAATAAATACATGCTTCTCTTGGCTTGTTTCTTTTGCTAGGAAAGTAAGAGCTTTCCTTCCCCTACAGAGTTGCTGATATTATCCCAATGACGATAATAAACAGATGGAGAAGATATATATATATATATACCTACATCTATTAATTCAATGGAAGAAGCAAGCAGGTAAAGATTTGCCAGGTTCATGAAACCAAGTTAATAGTAGAACTGGTTTTGCAACACTGTCTTCCTACTTCTACTCTGGGCATATCTTTTCCCAAATTGAGGTCCAACACCTCTTTAACTGCTGAGCTATTCCTCTTCTAGCCAAGTGTAAAAATACAGACTGCAAACCAAAGGCAGAATAGTCAGACCCCCACATTCTTCATATAAAAAAGCTAGAAAAATATGGATCATTTCACCTTATATTAAAGAGAATCCATTATCATATCCTATGAGAGAATATATCCATAAATTTTTAAATATTTAGCAGAAAGCATTTCTTCTAAAAGTTCCAGTTAAAATGTCATTGTGGCAAACTGTCAATGTGGACACAGATAAGGTCTCCTCTCACCACAAACATATAATATCAATATCTATGGGCCTCTCTGGTGACCTAGGAGTTAAGCCTCAGGGTTATCACCACTATGGCCTGAATTCAATCCCTGAATTCCAACCCACATATGGATCAACAGACTTCTCCTGTCTCAGTTGCTGCTCCCCTCAGTACTGTATTTCAGTAGATCCTCCTGTTCTGCTCCCCACTCTGTCTACACCTCTGGCCTACACCTCAGTTCATCTATTAGGTAAATATTTTTTTTAAAATAATATCAATATCTAGCCAATGTCAAAATATGGGAGAATGTAAAGGAGGTGAGAAGTAAGAAAAGAATCAAAGTGAGAGATGGCCTTAGGGTTTCAAGTCACAGTGAGCCAAGGGAATCCCAGACAAAGATGCATGCTATGTGCTAGGACCTGGCATTTTAACATCAACATGAGTAAGAAATCTAAGGACAGAGCAGAAAGGGAAGGATTTATGCACAAGTTTCTGAATTTCAAAGAGCTATTTTGTCCTAAGTAGTAAAAGATGCTTATAGCTGGGTGAAAAACAAAGGAAAAATGTCAACTCTCTAGCAGAGAGAAAATTCACTTGTGATATATAAAACTCCAGGTCCGCACCATATATTGGTATAATGTCCATATTGACAGTACCTGAAATCAAGCTGAAAAACTAAAGGCTAAGAAACCAATCACCAAGGCCTGGGTATCAGCAAGAAGGACATTGAAAATAATTTTATAAGAACTTTTCACAATGTAGGAAAACAGACTCGGACAATACATCCCCTGCTGAAGCTAAGTTCACAATATAAACTACAAATTAGGTAAGGAAAGAAATATCCAAAAGGGAAAGTTAGTTGGTATTATAAGCTTAACAACCCAACCTCTATTATCTGTTATATCATTAGTCAAGAGAATAATCAAAATAAAGACATTTTCAGACAAAGCCAAGAAAATTGATCATTCAAAGTTCCCCTATTAAAGAACACATTTCAGTAAAAACAAGTTAGAGGAAAAGAGGAGACAAAATAATAATGAGGAAAAATTCCTAAGCTTGTTTGAGGATTTGTACTAATATTGTTTGGGGAAAAAAAGAACTAATTTGGAGGAAGCAACATATAAATTAGATCTACATTACTAGACAAAAAGTAGAATTCTGAAACAGGCAGATAGCTGACTAAAGTCTAAGCATTAGTCAGGAAGAAGATAATAACAGTAATAAAAATAGCAAAATTATCTTTACTATTTTAACACTTAATGTATATTAAGTAATCTGATTTTCACAACAACCTATGCTATTGGCACTTTTACTGGCCTGATTTTACTACCAGGGCAACTGTGTCCAGAGAATCTAAGTTACAAACCAAAATGTACACAACTATAAAATATGTAAAAAAAAAAATTGTCTGGGATGTGAGCCAAGGCAATCTGGTCTGGCTCCTGTTAAATTGAGTAATCATATTAAAATTGTAGAGTAACCACACAAAGAAGAGAAATAGAATGCATAATCTATAAAAAAATGAAAAAAATTGACTGAACCCAAATATGGTAAGAGAAAAAAAACTAAAACACCAAGTTATAGCCCAGAAAGCAAAAAATAGAATAAATCTAAATATATCATTACTCAGAATAAGTGTAATTTTACTTCTTTTTAAACTACATATATTTGAAAATTTAAAGATATGAAGTCCATCTTGATGTGGCTTTATGAGCTACATCTCATTTGTTTCTCACATCCAGTTTATTTGATGGTAATAGTATAGGAATATTAGATGTTAATTCTAGTATACTCCAGAAACTAAAAAAAATAGCCCCTCACAATTGACAAAAGAACATAGTTAGAAAAGCGAGTTAGTGTGTGTGTGTCTTGTATGTATATATGTACCTGTATAAAATCTTGCACCTAATAAATACAGAATACACAATCTTTTACAAGCAAAATGGAAAATGCAGTTTAAAAGTGACTACACATTAAATCACAAGATATCTTAATCACTATCAAGTGTCCTCATAGAGGATATCTTAATATCAATATCAGATTTCTCTCACCAACAGGTAAGAAAAAATAATCACAAACCTCCATTTACTAATTAACTACAAACTACAATTCTAAATAATTATCATACTAAAATTTAAAAAATCAGTAGGGAATGTAATACTGAAGAACAGTGAAAACTCTACATGTCAAAACTATGCTATGCAATTAAAGTAGGAAGAAAAATGTATTTCTAGTCTTAACTACATATACTGCTACTCCTCTGAGATGCTCATTTCAGGTTATGAAGGGTTTGACTTCATGAAGACCAACTTGACCTTTCTGGCTGCCAGATTAATGGCCGAGTTTCCTGAGATCAGCTATGTGCACTCATCTTCCCAGAAATATCAGATATTTATGTTAAGTTCTCCTCTCAGGATATTTACAGCTTTCTAGTTAACAGTAGTAATGATCTGAAGCAATTTATTAAGAAAGTGTAATTTCTTTTGCATCATCTTTCTGAATTATTTTGTTTTTACCATTCTTTTAATTGCTATTACTATAATTTGTAATAAATGAATTTACATAAATTTAAGAGTATCAGGAATGTGAATTGCTTGTGACAGCTTTAATTACAAGGGCATTACAGCTTTGAATTTAATGAGATAGCCACATTCTAGAGAAACAGATGAAGGGGTAAAGCTTATTAGCAGCTATAACAACTAAACTATTAAAATAATTTTATTCATTGTAATTAGACTAATATCATCTTAATAGAAAAGCATGCCATTTTTGTAGCTCAAGAGTTAAAATATTTACCACTGAAGTTATTGAAAGTAACACTCCTTATTTTTCAACTATAAGATTTTCTTCCCCCAGGATTAATTACCCCTGCAGGGTGGAAGTCAACATATGAGAAAACAAGTAATTTCAATAATTAATGAGGTAAGTTTTCAATTCAAGAATTTAAAAATGATAACTAAATTCATCCAAATAAAATAGAAATGAATAAATAATTGACACACTTAATAAATTAGAAAGCAACTGAGGTCAAATTATTTTTAAAAGTATAAAATAGATACCTTTGTGAGAATTTTGATCAAGGTAAACAAAGATGAAAATAACACTATTGGGAATAAAAAAATAGAACATAAATACAGATAAAGAGGGGAAATTTTTAAATCATAAAAAATAGCTTTCTTCCCATCAGTTTAAAAACTCAAATGACAATAATTTTCTAAGAAACCTAAAGTTACCAAAACTGATCCAAAAACATAGCTAATTCAAAATTGAATTATACAACCTAAAATAACTGAATCATTGGTGAAGATATATCCATATGCAAACCATTGAATTTGCTTGGTTTTACAGGTGAATTTTTTAAAACACTACAAAGGAACAAACAAGTCTACCCAAAGGTCTGATTTCTAAGGTTTCAATATATGTAAATAAATTCTATAAAAATAAAAGAATAAAACATCCCATTAGTAATAAATCATACAGTGATAGTTAAAGTCAGTACAAAGACTAACATTTTTGGTTAAAAAAAATACCTATTTTTTTTAAAAGGTACAAAAGCATTTCTGTAGTAGTGTATAATAATAAAATTCTAGAATATATTTAAGATGGTCTTTAGAAAGAATATGAGAAAGATGTTGAAGTCATCCTTCAGATAGTGAACTGGAAATGTATATTTAGCCCAATGGGAAGAGACAGAAAGGAACCAGGACTCTTGTAGCTTTGTTTGGGACAAATACAAGTGGCTGGGAAGACCTTGATTTACAAGTGTGTTCAAACTGAGATGTGGTTCAAATAAAATGTGAAGATCATGTACTTTATGGCCAACAATAAGATGAATATATACTTCAGGATAACCAAGCAATGACAAAGAGATCGAGGTCAAGAATATGTTGTGGGTTTTTTTTCCCCAGAAATCAAAATCTTGTTAACCAAAGAAACTCTTTAGTTTCAACTCACATTTCAAATTTAGAACAGTCTGGATCCCAGAGGATAAACCTTCATGGACCAAATTGATTTCTGTCTTTCCCTTAAAATAGTAATATAAGTGATTTAGTTTCAAGACAACAGGGTAGAAATAATGGAAATTCTGCATCCTGACTCCAAGTTTAAGGGCAAAAGAAATGCAAAGAGCAAGGTGTGGGTTGAACCCTGGTAGGAGAGGCACATAGGTTAAGTTAAGGGGGACTGTAAGATAAGTTAAGGGGGAACTGGGGAGACACTCAGGACAAGGAGGGGACTATGTTACTTGAAACCAGTGTGTTGTCCTTATACCTCGAATAGAAGTAAAACACACATCCAACTTAACCCAATTTAGGACAAATCACACAGACCCACTTCATGGGCAAGGAAACCGAGGAGACGGTTTTAAACCACTCCAGGCAATTTCTCTCTTCTTAATTCCTTGGCTACTCTTTTTCCATGCTGTAGAACTCCATCTTTGTGTGAACTTACTAATCAGAGTATGTGTTTATAACTGTAAAAAAAAATCAACAGTTACTAAAAATATAAATATTCAAAGTGAAAGAACAGTACTTGTTCAGATGTGTGGGTTCTAATCTAAGAAAAAAAATTGGGAGATGTTTCTGTTGCTAAAATTGGTAAACTTTTCAAAGGTGTACTAAACTTGCTGTTATTATATTTATTTGACCTACTTCACATACATACAACATCATTCTGATCATCATCACTATAAAAATCTATAATGGCAGAACTTCCTTTTTGAATAATTAGGAAGTTGATTTTTCCCTGGTAATCAGATAAAATAATGAAGTTAAGTTGAATTGTTCAACAATTGGCCAAGAAAGCATTTTCTCACTTCTGACTGTATTATGTCTGAGATTATACTGGACTGCAATCTAGAAAACTAAATTCATCACCAGGCATTACTTAAGATTCCCACAAATATTATTAGGATCCTCTACTTGAGGCAACCTGTTATGCTTGTTTAGATTAATCACTAGCTACCCTTCTCTACATGTTCTCTGAGGCAGGTAAATTCAGGTACACTAGGTACATGACAAAAAAATACCCCTAACAGAAACTGTGGCTTTCTATAAGAATTGACACTCTATTACCTCATGGTTCCATATTGCCCTGCACTGTTCAATTCATTATCTTACCCAAATGTGAGCAAATCAGGTTATATAAGTCACTCCTGTGGAATAGTTCTTCCAGTGAAAATAGAATTTGAGTAACTTATCCTAAAGGATTGTAAAAGTGTCAAATGATATGAAGACTGTCTTCCCAAAGCCAAGCAGAAAGTTTAGGGCCTGGGGGAATTGGTGGGGCAGTCTGTGGGTACTTCAACTCCTATAGGGAAAAAACCTGCAGAAGACAGAGGTGAATTAAACCCAGAAGGACCTAGAGAAAGACCCAAAGTGCCAGCTTTTTTTATTCTAGAGCTATACTTTCTACTCTGACAATTATATTCACCCCACCCATGGAAGTCTTCACTCCAAAACCCTTCTGGCCAGGAGATATGAACATCCGTGCTTCCATCTCCACACCACCCCAGGTGCAGGAAGTAAAGAGAAAAGAGTAGCAAAGAAGGTCAGATTTGGGGGAAGACAAATAGAGAAAACAGCAAGTGCCAGGAAATATAAATACATATGAACAAGAAGAATGCCAATGGACAATCAATACACCTGTGAACTCTTATACACACATGGGTGCATTTTAAAAACCTCACGATCATATTAACAGGTCATGATAGAAAAAGAACAAGGACAAAAAGGCAGCCCACAGAATAAGAAAAGGCTTAGCCTGAAACAGCGGTAGAGAATCCTGGGAGGCAGCCCAGCACAGTGGAAAAGGAACTGTAGTGCCAGCAAGCTACACGATGACTACTGTCACTGCCACCACCTCTACTCAGTAATGGCAATTATTTAGTGCTTACTACAAGCTCAGCATTCCAAGAATGTTATACCTTACAAGAGTCAATCCTTAAAAGAGAACAATTCTTACAACAGAACAAGCCTCCAGGACAGACACAAAGATGAGACATTATACAGACCTGGGTGAAATCTGGACAACCACCCACCCACCCACAAGCTCACTTCCCATTTCTCAGTTTCCTCCTATAACAAACAGGATAATCAAAACTACCTGGGATGGTGATTGTGAAAATTAGATAATGAACTTAAGTACCTACTAGCGGCTGTTATTAGTGTAATTAATCATATTAAACTAATCAAGAGAAAAGAACAAAAGAAACAGTCCTACTAGAGTAGTAATGGCAACAAAAAGCAGTAGTAGAAATGGCACAGAAGCAGCCTTCCTGAGTGGGAAGCTGGGGCCTCAGCAGGAGAAAAAGAACTCATCTGGCCCCCCACGTTGTGCCAGTGGGCAGCTCATGTAAACTCGCTGAGTTTCAGTTTCCAACCCTGGCAAGTTTTAGTGGGGATCATTTGCTCTTCCTACATGGCAGGGTTATCGTAAGGACCCTATGAGGAGAGGGCATATGACTTTACTATTACAGGCAATGATTTTAATTAAATGCATATATCTACTTGATAAATGGGGAAATCCACTTCCCTGGTCCCATTTCTCAGGTGGAACAAAAACGCTCAACTGCAAGAACAATGTCACTCAATTACAGACTGCAAAGTCATGAAATAGCATGTGCCTCCTTTGGTCACCACTAATAGAATCAAATTCCTTTAATCTGATAAGGAAAGTGTCCTACATGCTCTCCTCCCACAACTTTCAGCACCCTGTGAGCCATCCCTTCTACCTGCTTTGCACTCTCCTCCCAGCTTATGGCTTTGTTTATTCTTCCCTGAAAAGTTGTTCCCTTTCATCTCCAACTGATGATACCCTGGTCATCTTTAAAACTCAAATGAAATATCCCCCTTGCATGAAGAAGTGAGCCCTGGCTCCCTCTACTTACCACCATGTACTATTTTCTGAATTTCCCCCTCCACTTTGCACTTTTCCTGTGTTATGATCACTGGAATGTGTTGCACCAACAAGCTGCTTGGGGGTGGCAGACTATGTGTCTTCTTAGGTTTTATGGAAACCTCCCTCATCTTAGAGCACAGGACCTTTCAAAAGGTAGATGCACAGTCCTTCAACCAAACAAGTTATTGAATCATTACCATACTAATGACACTTTAAGACTTAAAAGGATATTAAATATAAAGTAAAAATAATCGAAGCACCACAATCAGGAAAATGTAGAGGTTGCGGTGATGGAGATGAAAAAATACATTCTGAGGCTTCAGCTTTCTCTGTAAGAGCTAAAGGCAGTTTGAAAAGTAGGGTAATTATTTTTAAATGTACGTTTTGCCTTCTGGCTTCAGTTACCCAAGAAAATGCTTCCTGGTGTGTGACAGTCTCTACCTGAGGGAGGGAGGAGTCCGAGCATTCCTGTCCTGTCGCTGCTGGGCTGCAGACACTCAGGTGTCCCTTCCGTGCATCTCATTAGTCAGGCACATGGCAGAGTCTGGGTCGCTGCCAATGAGTCTTGCTGGAGCATCCAGGGCCTTGGCCGTGTTAGCCTTAATGCTCCTGTGAGCCTCACTCTCAGTAGGGGAGACAAATAAAAGTCCAGCCCTTGCCTCTCCCCTCAGTAAACAGGTATCTACTTTAGCAAAGCGCTGTCACACTTGAAGTTCTGTGGCAGAAGCAAGCAGTGAAGCTTAGGCTACGTTCCTACCGGTTAATACTTTGCGGCTATTTCAAGAACAGCGTTCACTTAAGATCTAAAACGTGCAACTTCTCCCGAAGCCCTTTGGAGCAGAAGAAACTGCTCTCTCGTGTTTGCTCAGGTTCACTGGGAGGCGGCCACGAAACTCAGAGGTCAACTCGCTTACCCCCGACAACCCCCTCCTGGGTTTCCCTTTCAGACAGCCCCACTCCACCCCACCCCCCACCCCCCAACCCGCAGGTCCAGCTCACTTACCAATTTTGGCCAAGGAGGCCAGCAGAATCCAGAGGGTGATCTCGAAGGGGATCTGCACGTGGGGGTAGTCCAGGGTGAATACTGGCAACCGACTTTCCTCGAACGGCGTGGTTCCGGGAGCCACCACGCTCGCGGGGCTGGGTGGGCTGGAGCTGCTGCCCAAGGCTCTGGGCGCATCCAGCAGAGTCTCGGCCAGAGTGCCCGCGGGCCCCGCCACCTGCAGGAGCAGCAGCAGCAAGAGCGGTTGTGGTGGGGCCCGCAGGCTCCGCCAGGTGCCCGCCGGTTCCATGGTGTCGGTTCCCTGAGCCCCGGACGAGTCCCGTAATCGGCTCCGTACGCGCTCAGAGCATCGCGCCGGGAGAGCGCCACCAGGTCGGCCCTGCACAGTGCAGCGCAGGGTGAGCTGCCACTCGCCGCCGCCGCCGCAGGACCGGCTTTGCAGCCAAAGGGCTCGGCTCCCGTTGCGAGCGAGCACACTGCCTGGTCCAGCGCGCACCGCGACGCGACAGCACCGAGCGGACCCTTGGCCGCCCTCACCCGCCCTCCGCCGCCGACCGCCGGCCCATGCCGGGTCCGCGGTTTGCCGGCCGCAGCTACAGGCCCTGCCCCGGGCAGCGGGCGGGCGGGGGCGGGGGCGGGGGCGGGGCGGCAGCGGCTCCAGGGCAGCCCGGCGGGAGGGCACCGGCGCCCCGCGGCTCACGGCGCACCTGCCCGAGCCCGAGGGCCGCGCGGGGTCCCCGGCGTCCCGCGGGGCTGCGGCTGCGCTCTCCTCTAGCCAACCACGCACAGAGACCCGCCTCCCCCCAGCGCCTGCGAGCTCTGGGTGGAATTGCCTCGCCCGGCGCAAGGTGGCCGGAGCTGTCCCCGCCCCGGAGGCTGCGTCGGGCGGCCATCCAGTGAACGGGCCGGCGCGACCCACGCGTCGCGCCCTTTTCTCCGCAGGCTCCTTCCAGGGGACACCCCGGGGGTTCTGGGCGCGCAGGGAGGCGCTATAGGATCGGGGTCGGAAGGGAAAGCCTGTCCCGTGGGATAGGGGAGCCACTAGTTCTGGGTAGGCGCTGCCAAGGTGGGATAGGCTATGGAGCCTTCTGGATGGCACAGAAAGTTTAGAAAAGCCTCGTTTGGGTTCCCTTTCTGAGTTATCAACTGCGTTGCCACTGCGGGCTGAAACTCCCTGTGCAGAACTCAGTGTTCCCACGCTCCCACGGAATCCTTTTCTCTTCCACATAGTACTGTTGTCTCTCATTGTAACACTGTCGTTTCCACTCTTCTCCCTGCCCCCGCTCGCGAAAAAGAAAGACATCTTTCTCTGTTTCCAGGCTTAGAGGTGCACATGTCCGAGAGCAACATATATATAATTATTTCATGGAAAACCAGTGATTTGCTTAGCTCAGATCGACTTGCTCAGCTAATTACAGGACGAATTGCGGTCGGGAAAGGATCAAGAGCTTTATCTGCCCGCGCCAAGAGTTCTCCTCATTCCTCCCTGGTGCGCAGCCTTCTTATAGAGGCGTTTTATACTGTACTGTTTGCAATTTTATTGTCCCAGTATCTTTATCTCCAGAAACCGAAACGAAGCAGACCATTATTCATTCAATTAACCGAAGCGATTTTTCCCGTAGATATTTAAGAACTGAAATCCTTCTCTTGTCTCAATTATTTTGTGCCTGTGTCCAAACGTGACTCCTGCTATTATTAAACAAACCCCACCCCGGCCATTCAACATTCAAATCAGGTTTTTTGTTCCTGTTGTTCAAAGTTCTAACATAGGGAATCCATGAAATGTCAGAAGGTGCAAGAAAAAAAAGCTTCCACCTGAATAGAACCATGTAAAGAACAATCATTTTGGGTTCTTGAAGTAATTAATGCAGGGATAAAATGAGAAGATTCTAGGTGACAGAGCACTTAGAGTTTTATAAAACGTCCTTTTACATTTTTTTTTTTAAATCATTGAGCTATCCAAAAAATCCGCTTTTCCTTGTATAGCCACTGGAAATTTTCATTAAAAGCATGTGTATAAGATTCCCTTGTGAGGAAAGAGCAAATAGTATCTCCTTTTTTTTTTAATTGACTATATGTATATGGGAAATTCTGTATAAGACATTTTACTTGATTTTTATCAATCACCATAGCCCCCTACCCCCAGAAAGATAAACAGATACCTTGTACCCATTTAAAAAATTATAGAGCATAAATGTTTAAAAACAAACAAACCAACTTAAGTTTACAAATTAATCAGAATCTGGAAGGAATCCAGGTCTGGTCATGCTGGTTTTATTCCACACTCCACCCGCCTGCTTGCCCATAAGCAGTAGGTTCTCTTCTTAAATGCTTTTAAATATAACAATGTAGAATATTTTAGGGGTTGTCCAAAAAAACTACAGCAAAATAAAGATTTACAGTAAGCAAATCAGGCCAGTTCTACAAGGTTAGTGAAACAATATCAGAAAAAGAGCACAATGAGACAGTAATTTCTAAGGCTTTTAAGAATAATGGTGCATCATAAATAAGAAGATGAATAACAAGTCTAAGTTTCTGGGACCTGACAGCCTATAGAAACTAAAAATTTGATTCCAGTATTGCTGGAAATTTATTCTATTGCAGTTAAAAGTTATCAGTCTTTTTCTGTATTGGGGAATCTCATATATTCTTATATTGGAAAACAAAGGGTTCATTTCTAAAAGCTATTCTTTTTTTTTTAAGATTTATTTATTTATTTGTACATGCAAGAGCTGGGATACAGGCCAGAGTCCAGGATGGTGAGAGGATTCACCAGAGACAGAGTGGGGAGCAGAACAGGCAGACTGACTGAAACACACTGCTGAGGGGAGCAGCGGGTGAGGCAGGAGAGGTCTGCTGAATCAAGTGGGTCACCTCCTTGGTGGGCGGCAGGGATTGCCACTTGTGCTGCAGTGGCTGAGGTTTGCTTCATAGTGCTGAGGTTTGCTTCATAGTGTGGTGTTTAACCCACTGTGCCACCAGGGAGGCCCTCTAAAAGCTATTCTTTTTCATCTTTTTCCTAAAACAGGTGAGAAAGAGTTAATTACACCTGCATGCTGACATGAACTTGGCTGAGTCATTTCCTTAATGGCTCACCATTCCATTATTGTTTCCATAGAATGACAAAAGGTGACATCATATCTCTACCAACTTATAAGCCTTTAGAGGCTTTCAGTACCATTTGGAAAAACTAGAAGCCTACAGTGACTTACCTGCTATGGCCCCTGCTTTTCCCTCCTTCTACTATCTTCCTCCGCCTCTTCCCCCAGTGTTTATGAACTCTGGCCAGGCTCCCTCTCATCTCAGGAACTTTGTGCATTCTATTCCTTCTCCTTTCTGCCCTTCATTTTGTGTATTCCCTGTAGAGTCTCAGCACAAAGGCAACCAGCTACCTGACACCTGCTTTTCTGGACTAGAGTCTCCTTTTATGCCTTTTGATATTTCCCCCTAGCTTTCCTTCTTAGTACAAATCATTTTACTTTTCTCCTGATAGCAGAAAGTTGTATTTGATTCATTCTTTTGTCCTTACTTCCAGGAATGTGTGATTTGGCTGGGAATTGAGAGCTCCTCTGCATGCGGGATCCAGGTTGTAGAGCTTTCTGTTGTTTGCATTTATTGGAGACTTGACATAAATAGTTCGGCAAAAGGTGTTTCCCTCTAGTAATCTCTGGTTCATATTTTGGGATTCCACATTTCTTTTGTTCCTTCATACCTAAATTATATAAAAACCCAATCACATGACAGGATTTCAAGATATTTTCATATATAATAATGATGATTTGAGAGTGACCTCATGTAACACATAAACGTTTACTAGGAACTCTCCTGAAATCAGAGCCATCAAGCAGGACCTTAGCTAAAAATCATTGAGCTTAAGAGGAAATACACCTTAAAAAATAAAAATATGAGCTCTACAGAGGAAATTAAGATCATCTCCTAGCACACACAGTTGATATAAAATCCTCCTTCCTGCTGTGGAAGTCTCTGGAGTACCTGAGATTTAACTTTCTGTCTCTTGCCACACGTAACTTTGACCTTAGTGAAGTTATTAAAAGTTGTATGCCTAGGAACTTCTGTGTGAAGGAATAGGCAGAGATCTCTACAAGCTAGCACACAGAAGGTTTAGTATATTATCCATCTAGATTTCTATTTATTTTAATTGTTTCATTTTATTGATGTAACATTGATTTAAATGCAGTATCTGATATAGTGACTATGGGAAGTGACCATGGTAGAGGATTATGGTTGCTTTGGTGGTAGTTGTGATGTGGAAATGTATATCTCTAAAGGTTTGTGAACTTTTGTTTCTATTTCTCAAGTGTAGAATGGAGCCTGATGGAACTGTGCACAAGTGTAGTGTCTCCCCTGTACCACAGTGGGGCGCCAGCACTCTCTCAAGGTCAGCAGAGACACTATTACTTAGTTCACTAGGAGCACTTGATCATCAATAGGGTGGCTTTATCATTGAGCAGCAGTAAAATATCCACAAAAGAACATAGTACTAGTTTCAATAATAGCTAAAACTGATATTTCATACATTTTGTTTTTACATATTTTTATACTGTTAGTATTTTACCTCCATCTTCTTCAAAATCTGCTTGTACAACCACAAAGCCTTCGTTTTGTAATAATTCAGTTAAAAGTAATTGCCTACAAAAAGTCAGTACTCAAAGTATTGTTGACTTTATGATTTTATTATTATATTTGAGAGTTCTTAAAGTTCAAACTGGATTCATTTAAGAAAAAAAACAGACCTCAGTAAAAATCTGGAAACCTCTTCTGAAAGGGCAACCCTATTAAGAAGTAGGCAATGGCATGAATGTTTTATTGACAAACATAAGATGAAATGCCTTGGTCTCTTTCTGTTATCAAGAGGTATTTTCTCATTTCAACAGAGAAATGTTTTTATTTTCTGAACTTGCATTCAGCAAGTTCAAAGTTGTAAGTGAATTGTACTTTAACACTGAATGCATAGTATATTTAAAATAGATGTATCTTCAGATATCCAACCACATAGTTTTTCAGAGCTTCAGTTTTCTTCCATGAAATAAAGGAATTAGAATAAGAAATATACACACACACACACATATATATATATATCTTTATAAAAGACCTTACAACTCTGAGATTTGTCACTAATAAACCTGCGTAAGAGGAACATATACTTCTACCCTACCTCACCTTCCTCCAAGCACTGTGATACCATGTGTTGGAGGAGGACTGCCTATCCTGTCAACTCTGTCTCGTTATGTCTAAATTCTGATGTTCAGTGAGATCAGAAAGCAAAAAGACAACCCATAGGAACTTTTGACTAGCATGCTAGTATTTCACACAAGGCACACTCATTAACATCAATTCAATAAATATTTATAGAGTTTCAAAGTATCTTTGCGCCTTTGGGGACCCAACGAATGACAGTGTTTCTAGGAATTGTAAGGAAGTAAAACTCATTTTCCCTCTACCCTTTTAAGTTTTTAGAAGAAATCTATACAAAACAAATTTTTATTCATTTTATTTAGGTTTAACAATGAATTGAAACAAAGAAATCTGTAATAAAACACAAATTAACAAGAGAAACAAAATAGGAATTCATTAACATAAATATCTCATGTGTGCATGGGAGGTGCCCAGGGAAAGTGAGTAACTGTCCAAGTTGGCTCAGAATTCAGGATTAAATACTATCTGTGATAATATATAGAGAGAACCCTAATGACTCCATTGAAAAACTAATTAAAATTTTAAAAACTTCAGCAAAAGTAGCAGGCTATAAAATCAACTCACAAAAATCAGTTGCCTTTCTATATGCAAACATAAACTAAAAGAAGAAAAAATTTAAAAAGCAACCCATTTACAATCTCACCAAAAAAAAAATCAAATACCTGGGAATAAATCTAACAAAGGAAGTGAAGGACTGATACAAGGAATACTATAAGGCATTGTTATAAGAAATAAAAGACACAAAGAAATGGAAAAATATTCTGGCTCATTATTGGAAGAAAAGGTTTTGTCAAAATGGCCATCTTACCCAAAACAATTTACAGATGCGATGCAATCCCAATAAAAATCTTAATGGTATTCTTCAAAGAAATGAAACAAATGTTATTGAAATTCATATGGAAACACAGAAGACCCCAAATAGTCAAAGCTCTCCTGACTAAAAAGGGGGGAAAATGAAGGTATTAAATTTCTAGACTTCAAACTCTACTATGAAGTCATAATTAAAAACAGACCAAAATGGAATAAAATTGAGAGCCCAGAAATAAAACCACACATATATGGACAACTAATCTATGACAAAGGAGCAAGGAAAAGCTCTTAAATAAATGGTATTGGGAAAATTAGACTGTCATATGCAAAGAATGGAACTAGATCGCTATCTCACACCATACATGAAAATCAACAAAAAATGGATAAGAGATATAAGGTTGAAACCAGAAAATACATGGAAGAAAACATAGACAAAAAACTACATGACATAAACTTTATAAATATCTTTGCAGATTCATCTCCAGTAGCAAGAAAAACAAAGAATATAAACAACTGAGATTATATAAAAATGGGAAGATTCTGTATAGTAATGAAAGCAATAGTAACCAAAATGGAGAGACACCTGACTGAATGGGAGAAAATATTTGCACACCATACCTCTGACAAGGGATTGATATTGAAGATCTGCAAAGAGCATGTATAATGCAACAGGCACTTGAAAAAAATGCTTATTATCACTTACCTTTAGGGAAATGAAAACCAAAACCATAATGAGATACCATCATACACCAGTGAAAATGACCCATTTTTAAAATGAACAAACAAAAAACAA
The DNA here is from genome assembly GCA_019455555.1 of Galemys pyrenaicus. Lineage (NCBI taxonomy): Eukaryota > Metazoa > Chordata > Mammalia > Eulipotyphla > Talpidae > Galemys > Galemys pyrenaicus. Next base: position 3,043,474 of record JAGFMF010012281.1, on the reverse strand, counting down.
AAAAGCAAGTGCTGGTGAGGATGTGGAGAAACAGGATCACTCTTACACTGCTGGCGGAAATTAGATTGGCTCAGCCCCTCTGAAAAGCAATACCAAGCTTTCTCAAAAGATTGATAAAATGGATCTTCTACAAATCCAGTATTTCCACTCCTAAGTACCGACCCAAAGAACATAAAAACACTAATTGCAGCAATATTTATAGTAACCAGGAATATGGAAACAACCCAAATGCCCAAATATAGACAAGTAGATCAAGAAGATGTGGTGCTGATACAGAATGGAATACTGCTCAGTGATTTAAAAACAGACACTCTATTTGAGGCAACATAGATGGAACTGAAAGGGAATATAGGGATATATAGGAATATAAGGATAGCAAACAAAAGGTTGGACAAGGACAAACTTTAAAATCAACCTTGAAAACTGGCCATAGATCTGAGGGTACAGGGTTGGCCTGGGAGAGAGGGAGGGATGAGAACATGGTGTTGGGGAGAGCACTTCAGACTTTGGCAGAGGACTGTGGGTGCTTTGGCGGTGAGAGAAGAAACCCTATATTATCAAAGTATTAACAGGGATGTAAAACAATGGTAATGCATAAATAAACAATTTAAAATGAACTTTAAAGCAAAAAAATGAAGAAAACAAAAAGATACTTTGAAAATAAGAAGGAAAACAACTTGACTTGAGAATAAAAAATAAATAAATGCCATCTTTATAGTGAAGAGGTGAGATGGAGGCCTTAAGAAAAGATGAATGAGTGCTGAGAAGAGTAGATGATAGGGTATGGTGGTTTATGACCACGTTTGTCTGGTGTCCACTGTTTCTTCTGTGACAAGAGTCAATCTTCCCTGGTTGATTACACACCCCAGTAAGATTTACAATTGAGTTTCTTTCAGGGACTCTTTCTTTATGAAGATAAAAGAAGTTCAGAGAATGCCTCTCTCTGACTTTGCTGTTGTTCAAATACCTATAACTCAAAACAATCAATATGGCAAAGCAGCAGGTTTGGGAGAGTGACATACTGCTACTCTTTAGTATCATAACAAAGATCTTTCTAGAAACATCTGACCCAAATTGTTCACAAAGAACTGTTTCTGTGACTTCCTAGTATGTCCCCAATGGAGAGAAGCAAAATCTATATAATCTCTGAATCTTCATGCTTCCTAGTCCCTGAGCTCCTGCTGTTATTATTACTGGCTTTAAACTTGAAAACATTTTAGAGGCAGTTAAAACTTAGTGTGTGTTAGAAACTATCTTGCCTACATTATACCTTGTGTGTCTTTTACTTATGTTTTCATTTATGGAACCATTCACTTGTTTAGTCATACAACCAAACAACATATATTTATTTACCTCTTTAAGAATCTTTTTTGTGGCCTTCCTGGTGGCACAAGGGGTTAAGTCTCAGCACTATGAAGCTATCAGCAGCCACTGAAGCAGAAGTTCCATCCCTGACCAGGGAGCTGACCCACATGGCACAACAGACCTCACCTGTCTTGCCCGCTTCTCCTCTCAGCAGTGTATTACAGTACATCTACCTGTTCTGTTCCCCACTCTGTCTCTGGTGAATTCTCTCACTGCCTACACCCCAACCCTGAATGCATAAATAACATAAATCATTTTTAAAAATCTGTTTTGTGTTAAACATTTATTCCAGCATGAGATACATATGTGAACCAATGAATCTTGCCCTTATGAACTATACAGCATGATAAAAAACATAGAATAAAATAACAATAGCAAATATTCCCTGCATACCCACAACCTATCATTTTATCTATCATCTCATTCAATATTCATAATACTTTCAAGTTAATAGATATTATTTATACAGCCCAAATCACGAATGAAGAAGGTAAACAGAAAAGTTAATGTGATAACATTAGGATGGCACAGCTAGTTAAGATTTGAATGCAAGTAATTTGACACCTAAAGTCACAGCATTAAGTACTATCCTATAGAACAACAGTGATGATAATGACAGTTATATTGGTAATGAAATAATGAAAATAATTGGTACTGATTGTGATGCTGGTAACAACCATGATGGATGATGGTAGTGACAATGATGATGAATAATGATAATGATGGAGGTGGGGATAATGAAAATTTATTATGTCAACCTGAATTTAGAGTTTTCAGTATGTTTTATTAACTCACAAGTAACCGACATTATTTGATGAATAGTGTTTCCCTCTTTAAATTTGGAGAAACATGAGAATCAAAAAATTGAAGAAAGTTAATCTAAAGCTATTCAACCTCTTTTTGCAGAGCTGAAACTAGAGAAGACTCTTTCCACTCTTCCAGACTATGTATAAAGAGTCATGACGTTATCTCAAATATTCTAGAAGCTATTGAGACATAAATATCAAAGTTTGTAGAAATTCAGAAATGGAATCAGGGAGAGAACTCTGGAGGTGCTGACAAGGACATTGGTGTTTACACTAAGATGGAAAATCTTTGAAAGTTTTGAGAAGTAACAAATGAGGTGATATTTTTTTCACTTCAGGATTCCTCTAGTTCTTGCTTTGAAAGTAGACTTTAGGAGAACAAGGACAAAAGCAAAGTGGCAAGTTAGGGACATTTATAACAATGTAAACAAGAGATGGTATTAGTTTAACTGAATATGGTATAGAACAGGATGTTAAAAAGTAGTTGAATTCTGAAGATATTCAAATTTTGGATAAATATTGAAGGTAGAACTAACATTATTACCTAAAACACTGGATTTGGAAGGTGGGAAGGAAAGAATCTAGGTTAACCCTAAGCTTATTTTCCTTTAAGCCACTAGAAGAATGGAGTTTTCTTAAGAATGGCCTATTTCTTTGACCAAAAAAAAAAAATAGGAAAAGATACAGGGAAACTAGTTTTATTGAGATATTTATCAGGAAATTTGCAGATTGCAAGTTTAAGAAACATATTAGACCTCCAAGTTTTAATGTTAGACACTTGATTGGTATTTAGTTTTTGAGTCATCAATCAAGATTGTTGTACTAATTATGGCATGTAAAACTGACCGCTATTACAGAAAAACACAGCTTTAAGTGACAGAACTGAAACTCAAAAACAAAACACTACTTTCTTACAATAACAGAAATTTCTTACTTTTTTTTAAAGTCCAATCCACAGTGAGGAATGAGGATAGGCTAGAGAAAGGAATTCCCACAATAATTCAGGGACTTAGACTAGTATTCTTGGGAATTGCTTTCACCACCCCATTGGCACGAGGAAAAAGAAATGATATCCCTGGAAATTTTTGAAGAGTACAGATTGCTTCCACTCATATTCCATTAGCAAGAAATAGACTAAGTCACAATTAGATGTGAGAAGAAACTGGAAATTTAATCTCTGGCTGGCAGGTTTCCCAAAACAACAGCTCTACACTAAGGAAGGGAAACACTAGTCTTTGACATTTAGCTCAACAACTCTTCCTTGGGGAGCGCTGAGCTCACTCATGGAAGGAGTATAGAAGAAGAAAAGGAGAAAAATTATGAGGCATTATACATGCGAGCATCTGGGAAGTTGGAGAGCTGATGAAGAACCAGATTTTTAAAATTGAGAATGAACACCGAGAAAATAGAAGGAAACTCAGATGAGTGCTACTCCCTGGAAGTCAAACAAAGTTTTCATGGACCTAGGAGTGAATTATAGTATCGAATGCCACTATTGGGTTAAATACGATGAAGATGAAGTAAGGCCTTTTTTCTAGAAACATGGAAGTTTGGGAATATTGAAAAGAATCATCTCTTTGGAACTCCCTGGTGGCACAAGGGGTTAAGTTACAGCACTATGAAGCTATTCCCAGCACCAGTTCAATCCCCTGCCAGAATGCTGACACACATGGCTCTGCAGTCCTCTCCTGTCTCATCCGCTGCCCCCCTCAGCAGTGTATTTCAGTAGATCCACCTGTTCTGTTTCCCATTCTGTCTCTGGTGAATCCTCTCACTTCCTGCACCTCTGGCCTGTACCTCAGTTCTTGTATGCATAAATAAATCTTTTTTTTTTTTTTAAAGAATCACTTTTTAGAGAAGTAGAAGTAAAAATTGCAATCGATTCAAGAGAGAAATAGGACAATGAACATCAACATCTATTTCAAGGGATTTTACTGCTTGGAGAAGGCCATAAATAGGACAGTGTTACAAGGAAACATGGGATAAAAGAAACAAAAAAGTATAAAGAATGGAGAAATAAGTACATTGTGCAGTGACAGGAATTATCCAATGGAAAGGAAAAATAATAATAAGTAATAACTTCAAAGAGAGAGCTTGCTGAAGCACTGTTCTGATTAGACAGGAGAGATGGTATCAGATGTCCTGGCAGAGGGACTGGGATTGGCTAAGAATAAGGACAGTTTATCCACAGCAACAGGAAGTACGGGCACTGACATGGGTCTGTGAGTGTCTGTCTGTGATGAGAGCAACTTAATAAAGTTGCATTGTCATTGCTTCCATTTTTCAGTGACAGTCTAGAGCACAAGGCACTAAAGATTTCAGGAGAAAAAATGAAAACAAGAAATATTTGTCAAGTAGAATGGAAAAGATAATGAGGAGGCATATACGTGATGAATTCCATAAAGAACTACAGTGTACAGTGAGGTTAATGAGAATGACTGTAAAAGGGTACCAGTCAGCTCAATTGTTAGTTTTCTGTATCATCACTTTATTGTACAGGTTCAGGGGTGCAGTGGGTGGAGATTGGATTATCAGAGTTCATTTTGGTCTCACCAGGCATAAAGGAGGGAGCAAGATGGCTGGTTGCTTATGCAGGGGAATGGTGTAATGCTGAACTATGGCATCCAAAACAGTAGGCTCAATATACTGAAGATGCCAGTGGAGGCAAAGATTGATGTAGTTAGTGTAGTAGAGGGAGTGAACTGGAAAAATCAGATGGATTAGGGAACAGAAACCTTAAATTTTTAATTCATTAATTTGCTGGTTAAATGTATATACTTTGGTTGCTGAAAAAAGTTAATATGATTAATTTGTGAAATGTGTTCATGCACTGATTTATTCATTTAGCAATTGAAAAATTCAATTTTTTATAATACTTCTCAATGGGAAATACAAAATAGGTGAACATACAAGTAGAACCACAGGAAACCAGAACCTTGACTTTTCCTCCCTTCACATCTGAGGGTTTTTCTACTTGCTACCATTTACAATGGAAATTGAAACTCAGTGCACAACCATACTATATATTACTTTTATTTGCTATTTATGTTTTCAATATTTCACATTTTTAAATAAAATTATATAGTTCCTGATTATGTCACTATCTCTGGGTGAGAATATTTTGCTCATTCCAGAATTAGAGAATTGAGATCATTCAAATACATTGTTTGCAAAAATTCCTGACCTGGCTCCCAAAAAATTATGTTTCTGATTTCAAGAAAGTTTTACTCCTTAAAACTAATTTTAATTGTGTATTTTATAATATGCATTTAATATATTTAGTGCTCTTCCTACTTAGAATACAGATTTAAATTTATAAGTACTATAATAGTTCTAAATAACTTAGGTTAACTAACAGCTATAGCTTCCTATATTAGAGATAGTGGTAATAAAAACAGCAATGTCCTCCTATTGTATTGTAAAAATTTGCAGGACACCAAAATAATGGGGTGAAATGGATGAAAATGGATGATTGGCCAAAGCACCAGTCGATACCTAATACCTAAGCCACCAATTCCCTTAGAAACTATAGTTACGTGGGATATTAAGAATGGCTAAATGCTGTTAGGTATGCACAAAAGAAACTAATTCAGTTCTACTGGACTCAATTTCAGGTCTTTCGGGTTTAAATTTAGGTTTGAGTAGTAAATTAAATTCACGTCTACTCAAGTTTACTTCCAGTTACTGAAGAACTTTGACACAGTTACTAAGCAAAAGAGCTAATGATTCAATTAGTCAAAACCCCTGGGCAGTCCTTAAAGTTAAAGGTCAGCAGAAAGGACTTCCAGCAGCGATTATCAGGATACACGCACTAGCCATCAAAACGGTGGCCTGGAAGTTACACTGACCTGAGACACTGTTTTCACAGATGTTGGTGTTCAGTAGTTACATCACAGGAATGAACCAGATAATCCAGACTTATAAATTGGAGCCAAAGGAATCAGTGAAACTGAGCGGGCTGGGATGCCTTTTTAGTAATGGTCACAGAGGGATGTGACAGTTCTCCCAGACTAAATTGTAGAAGAAAACAAAGAAGTGAAATGCCCATGTGCCAATCCCAGGAAATAGCATTTGCAATCAGTGTCTTTTTGTTAATGAATGTTGAAGTATCTGACTAGAAAAAGAAGAGACTAAAAAAGAGTTGGGTCTTCCTCTCATGTGCAAAAATCTCTCTCTCTCTCACACACACACACACACACACACACACACACACGGCGTGTTTGTTTTCATTTTTTCTCCTGAAATCTTTAGTGCCTTGTGCTCTAGACTGTCACTGAAAAATGGAAGCAATGACAATGCAACTTTATTAAGTTGCTCTCATCACAGACAGACACTCACAGACCCATGTCAGTGCCCGTACTTCCTGTTGCTGTGGATAAACTGTCCTTATTCTTAGCACAGCCTTTTCAGTTCCAACACCTGCATTTACAGGTGAAGAAAGCAAGGTCCTAAAATATTTACTGACTTGTTCAAGGGTCATGGTAGTATCCAAGTAAGAATTCTGACCTCCTTACTGTATCTACCCGTATAGCTTAATAACGCTGTAGCTTAATTATCCAAAAAAGGCATTGTACCTTAAACATTTCCACATATCTATTTTGGATTAGCTGGAAAGTTTTCCATACAAATATGTGGAAAACTTACTAAAAATACTAACTATCTGAATAAAACACAATTGCTGAAGTTGTTCAGCCCTAAGACACAACATTGTGGGACTATCATGAAATAATACATTTTTATCAAGGCAAGTGAGATTTAGGAGGCAAAAGTTAGTTAAGGGCATAAGAGAAATTCATATATCTTTCTGATTCCAAATAATGCAGGAATAGCCTGGTCTACCCTAATGATCGAAAGACTTGTAAAAATATCCTGTTAATTTTTCATGCAACACAGGCTCACTCAGAAGCTGAAATCAAGCCTAACGAACTATAGAAATGATCCCTGAAAGTATAGTCTTGAAATCAAGCCTAACTAAACCCAAGAAACTTTGTTACATTTACAAAAATACAGCATACATATACACACATACAAACATATTCACATACAAATATACACACCCTAACTTACAGACACACACATAGGCACAGACACACACACACAAACACACACACACACACACCCTAGCTCAGTATTGGCCTGGATTTTCAGCAGGGAAGTCAGGCAGGGCTTTACCAACACCAACACCTGCTATATTTCATGCCCTATTTTCTAAACTCTCACAACCTTGCCAACCCCTCTGAGTGAAGACAGCTGCAGAAAAGAGGCTTCAGTGACTAAGCATAAAAACCCCATGTGGCTCAGCCTCGGGACAGAGGTCAACTGTGATAAGAATCTCTATGGTTGTTGATAAGGAGGAAACAAAATTAGAAAAGAAACCTCAGTACATTTCCTCAGTATTCTATAGTTGCTCACTTAATAATGTCCTTATTCTTCTTCAGACTTTATGTACCTGCCCACTGACAAGTGGTAAAATAAAATTATTTGAGTGAAATAAAAGGAATCATATAATGAAATAAAAGGAATAAAAATAATTATCATGCTTTTGTCTAAATTACCTGACATCCAGTGTAACCTAAAGACACTTTCCCATTCCCGTATGACTCTTTAGTTCTTTGCAAGGCCCATTTTATTTACTTACATAATAGGCAACCTTAAATTTTCTTCTCTCCTCATCAGTTCTATGTGTTTATATTTTGTGTTCCCCTTACATTTTAGTAAAAGAGGATATGAAAATGAAAATTAGTCTATGATGGTACAAAAGCACAATATACCATGTGTTCTAAGTTTTTGTCACAGTATATCTGTGTCTACCCCCTGCATCCCCCCTTTCCTCTTCCCTCTCCTCTTCACACACACACACACACACACACACACGACCATATACATACACATGCTTCAGAAGCAACAGAGAATAAAATAATTCCATTTGAGCTGTATCTAGCTATATCTACCGATCATCTATCTATCATCTATTTTATCTTTAACCTCATTTTTCTACACTTCTAAACAGGAGATATGCTTCCTTTTCTTTATAATCTAATGGAAGTCTAATCTACTCCAGAGTTTTCAGCTGGTTAGAGAGCGCTCTCAGATTACTCTCAGCTTCTTTGTATTACTGACATTATCAGCTCTGGACCAGAGAGGAAATATTAAACCATATAGACTTTAATAATGACAAGGAAGACCTGAAAATGAGACCATAGGACAAAAAGAATATATTAATTTACCTAAAGATAAATACCTAAAGATATTAGTTAAGTTGTATTCATGAGAACAAATGATTTAACTTAAATTTGACTCAATTATGCCTAAGTCATAATTAGATTGAGTCTGGAGACAACAAAAATACACAAAATCTTTTTTTTTTCAAAGATTTATTTATTTATGCACACAAGCTCTGGGGTTCAGGCCAGAGGTGTGGGGAGGTGAGAGAATCCACCAGACAGAGCAGGGGGCAGAACAGGCAGATGGACTGAAACACACTGCTGATGGGGAGCAGCGGGCACAGCAGGAGAGGTCTGCTGCGCCATGTGGGTCCCCTCCCTGGCCGGCAGCAGGGATCGAACTCGTGCTGCAGTGGCTGGGGTCTGCCTCATAGTGTGTTGCTCAACCTACTGCGCCACCAGGGAGGGTCCCACAAAATCTTTTGACTGACAAAAATTGTGTATATTCAACTCTAGGTAAGAAAGAGTCTGTTTACCTAAAAAACATACCTGCAGTGCAATTCAGTTCTTATTATTAAAAAACCTTTTCATATAAACCTGTTCTTCAGACCAGTTGTTTTAATTCACAGACATCAAACAAATCTGTAAAACCAGTTCCTCTATTAGACTATAAGAAGAAGACAAGAGCCTACTTCTATAAACCTTTTTATTAGGTTATGTAATTGTCTATAAGTAAATCTACATTCTGCTACTAATTCTTGGATTCTACCATTTATAACTCAGTTGCTCCCATATAAACAACCTATGACTGCTTCACTATAATTGATGAACTTAATGGCATCGTGGTTTCCAACACTGTAGTGCATTGCATCTGGAGATATGTTTATTCTCTGGGAAATTGCTAATCAGAAATGGTTGTGCCTTGAACCAAAAGGCTATGTGTGTGATGAAATTTTAAAGAAGTATTTTCTAGTGAAACTGGTATTGACACATAAAATGTTATTTGTAAGAATTTTTTCAAAAACTTTCAAACTGACATGGTAAATTAGTATATGACTACATACGATCAGTCCCCAAATATTTGGACATAGAGAACAGGAAAAAATAAATTCACTGTATCCATTGAAGACACTTGAAAGTAAGCAACAGCATCAGTAAGAGATTGAATGTGCATTGGTATGGAAAACCCACTTTTATTTCTTTAGAATTGACTACGAGTTGATTATTGAGAATTATAAAACTAACTAAAATTCTCAATTTTTCAATCAGTTCTGGGAAAATTTCAAAATGAACAAAATAAAGAATTGGTTTTGAGCAAATTAAATCCAGTAGCCTCATATATCTTGCTCCATTGTCCTTCTGCCAGCATTTTACTTGGCAAAACACTTACCAGGATGAAGCCAACTGCTGCCTTCCCGGCACATATACTAAAGAATTAGAAAACAGCATACCTATTACGATTTGGGGCATGATAAAATCACAATATTCCACAACTTCTGGGTCCCTAATGCTGCCAGAACAACATCTTGTTTTTTAAATTTACTCTCCAAATTTTCTTAATTTTTTCAAGACTTGTCTACTTTCTTTAAGCATACCACTTAATGTTCTCTCCCCAAATCAGTCTATCCTTCTTTTTTACAAAAAGTAAAGAGAAACCAGCAATATGAATTCTCATATGCACCAGTTAACCATGTGTTTCCTTCCATATATGTTTCTCTTTCCCTACTGAAAGGGGCTCTAATTCCTAATGAAATTTCGTTTGCCCATCTGATCTAATTCTCTTGGATCTTGTTCAGAACATCCCTAGACTGATTACTCCCTAGTTCTTTGTTTCTCAGTCTTCCCGTCATACAAGTCATCCTCCTGTGGCTTTGACTGTGCTTTCTTAGCTCTCTGGCAATATCCCCCCAGGAATCTGTCTATTCTTTAATTAATGAGAGATTAATTGATATTTTCTATACTTCTTGTATTCTCCATGAGCATTTTTATCCTCTCTCCTGGTGTTCAAATCTGACAATATTTGTAACATGTAAATATACCATCAGCCCTACTAAATTCTCTACCAAAATTCAGATTTACATTTGCTATTAACTATAAGACAGTGTCTCAATATTTTTAGAATAAAATTAATATCTATTCCTCTTATCAACTCAATGTGAATTTTATAATCTTTATTTCAGTAAATGAAAGAGCATATATTTCATTTCTCAAGACTGCCATTCTGCTTGATTTCTCACGCTCCCTTAACCCCATGTAAAATCAAACTCCACAACATATTACTGTGGCTCCCAATAGAATAACACTAGAATCAATTCACATCTCCCTACTGTGTTTATCTATGCTTTTTCTACCATCACTTCTAGCCTAGATCTGCAACCTCGTTGCCTCTCAGAATTCCACTTCTGCAATCCATTGTCCATTCTGCTGCCCGGGCAGTCTTTCCACTAAAGCTCTATACTACCTATAACTATATTAACTTCTAAGACATTATTCCCTCCTTCATCTCTTGCACATGCTAATGTACCTTTTCCCTGCCTTCACCCACTTAACTCATATTTAATGGTTAGATTTTAGCGAGATCGTTCTCTTTGTAAAACGTTCCTTCACAACATGAATCTGACAAACTGCCTTTCCCATGCATACCTATAGCAGTCAATTGAATTAAAATTTCCTACATGTCAGCATCCATTTTTAAATTCAGAAACTCTGCCTATTTGGTTCACGGTTGTGGTTCTAGACTCTAGCATAGTAACTGGCAGATAAAAATATTCTAAACAGTTATTAAATTAAATCACAAATATATAAATAGAGAAATTTTTTAGGACTAAAGACTAAAAAGAAATCATAAATTAGGTCGAAGGAGGGAAATCAAACACATAGTAAGTCAGTAAATATGGGTAAAATAGTCTATAAAGTATTCTATTTTCCATCATAATTATTTTTAAAACACATTTATAAACATACACTTGTACTTACAAATGTTTCCATGTCTGTGATAGATTTCATTAATCCCTCCATTTCTCACTCCTCCCTATATGTTTTCCACTTGTCAGTTAATTCTGTAAAGGTCTCTAACTGCGGGCAGGCATGTTTTTCTACCTTTTCTTAATTCTGGTTTCACCTTGAGAAATGCTTTGTCCAATATATTGGTTGAAAGTAACTTTCATGGATGGAACTAGAAGGAATTATACTCAGTGAAACAAGTCAGAAGGCAAGAGAAAAATATCAGATGGCTTCACTATTAGGAGGAATATGAAAGAAC
>JAGFMF010012281.1:2983178-3031527 GCA_019455555.1 Galemys pyrenaicus | reverse complement strand
CCCTCCCTGGCCGGCAGCAGGGATTGAACTCGTGCTGCAGTGGCTGCGGTTTGCTTCATAGTGTGTTGCTTAACCCACTGCGCCACCGGGGAGGCCCTTGAGGTAATTTTTTACACCACATTTTTATGTTAATAACTGGTGTATATGTACATCATTTTAATGTTTGAACACACTTGTTCTAGAGAATGGTTATGATATTTATTGCTATTGGTTATTTAAAAAGTAATGAAGTTTTGGAAATAAATTTACAATACATAAAGTTGAATCTGGAATCCACCAAGAACTCATAGCAAGCAATAATAAAAGGATACCCTCAATTAAAAATCCAAGAAAAAACTTCACATTTGAATAAACATTTCACAAAAAAAGGTATACAAGTAGCCAATAAGCATGTGAAAAGTTCATTAACATCAAGGGAATTCTAATTAAAACCATAATGACATATCTCACACATTAGTATTAGCAAAAAACCTGAAAAAACAAATGCTAATATCTTAAGCAATTGCTGGTAGGAGTATAACAATGTTCAACCACCCTGGAAAATTCTATTGCAATTTTTCGTAAAGTTGAACTTTCCAAATGAACCAGAAATTTCACCCCTAAGTATCACTCAAGAAAAGTAAAGACAGTCCACAAACAGACTTAAAGAATGCCTAAAGTAGTATTATTCATAACTGCCGCAAACTGGAAACAACCTAAATGTCCATCAATAGGAGAATGGATAAATTGTATACTCATAGAGTGGAATTTTCAGTAAAAAGAAAGGAACTACTGACATATTGATTAACTTAATTACATTATATCAAGTAAAACAAAGCACACATTTTATGATTTAACTTATTAAAATTTTAAAATGCATGATTTCATTGTGTGTAAATCACATATCTACACCAACAAAAGATTCTTCTGTTTAACAGGGAAGGGGGAGATATAAAGATGGGTGATTCAAAGTTATACTTCAAGGGGGCAACTGTGTTTTGCAACCATATGTTTATAAGGGGAGGTGCTTCCCTACACAAGTTTAATAACAAGAAGAATACTTTAGAGAGAAAACATGGTATTTGTGAAGTAAATGAAAGAAGTAAGCAGTCCTGAGTCACCACAGGAGATCTGTGTGGTAAGTGATGTAGTTAGAGATGTATTTAGAACACGGAAGTACACAGAGACCACAGATTACAATTTAGGCCCAGGACCTTACCGCTCTAGGTTACATTAAATAGGTAGATCCCTGAATGGTCTGATTCAAGGGTCCTCAGCTTACTAAAGCTTAGTAGCTGATCCGTGAATGGAAAGATTCCCCCTGACAGTCCAGGCACAGAGCTCTCAAGAGTCAGCTTCCTTCGAATTGTATGGCTTCCCACCTGGCCTCTGCACCTGGCAGAACACCAGACCAAGGGCAGCTGATCGCCTCACTCAGCTGCAGATATTTTATTTGGTATAGTCTTTGCTCATTTGCTAGTTAGTGTAAAGGAGAAAATAAATCACTGTTCTATCCCTCTTGGGTTGTCCAGCTGGAATTTGAATGTTAGATTGACAAAGGGGAGATTAACTAGAGAAAAATAGAGTGTATTATCACATGCAATGGGCATACCTGTGGGAGATACTCATTGATGAGTAACTCAAAGGGGTTGGTTAGTATTGGGCTTGTATTTAAAAACAACAATAAATTTGTTAGGAAGTGAAAAGACAAAGGAGAAAGATTCCAGGGGCTTCCAGGGACTGCAAATGTGGGAAGATAAAACTGTAAGACTAGCAAAGATTAAAACTTCCATAGTGAGTATTGTCACTCATGGTGCTGGAGAACAGTGGCCTATTCTGTGGGTTGACATATAAAGCAATTTAATTTATTTAGAAGGCAATTTGGCAATTTCGATCAAATTAAAACGCTAATCTCTGGACCCACAATTGACTTTCTAGGATTCTGCCTATAGCTATCCTATACAGATAATCCTGAAATGGACTTGCTAGTGGGATCTCTGCCACATTGTTTACTAAGCTGAAGACACGAGTAAAAATTTGGACTGTATTCACCAATGGAAATATTAAGTAAATTATGGTGCCTTTTGACAATGAAACAATATAGCTTTTAATTGTAGATTAAAAGATCGCCAAAGAGCTTCCTGTGTTAAAAAATAAGTTGTAAAATAGCTTGCACACATTTGTTGAAGTCAAAAATGTTACTAAAGATTGAATCAAAGGGAGATATGTGTTATCACCTACACTTATATGCAGAGATAGGCATTTTCTTAAGTGACTCAGAAGACACTGTCAATCAGTTTTGCTTCTAGAGCTGGAACTGAGGGTTTGAACTAGGAAAGAGACTTTTCACTGTAAATTCTGTTTACTGTTTTAAACACATGAATACATAATACTTTTGCAATTAAATAAAATAAAGGAAATACCTGCAATAACCTGTAGGTGAATAAATTCTTTAAGCAAATTTAGAGCATTGCAAAATTCATTGTAAGTATAAGCGCTCTCTCTCTCTCTCTATATATATATATATATGTGATATATACTAAGAGGAAACTCTATCTTAGAAAGGAGTCAGAAAAATTAAGTGATTGAGACATGGGAACCAGTCAGGGCAGGTCAAAACTTGTCTTGGGCTTTGCAGATTCATGATGAGACTCACTCCCTTTTTGTCTTAGGTACTAATGATCTTGGACACAAACTCTTTTTCTACCTAAGAGTTAACAGAAGCTTAATTAGAATAATTTGTATTGTCTCCCTCAATTATGATGAACTGATTTTCAATTAGCTTTCTAATGAAACTTGGCTATGTTTTACCTGAAAGAACCTATTCCTTCCATTCCCCACATGTTAACAGATCAATAAATATCAAGGAAACATTGTATTCAACTTTTTTCATGAATTCCATAACAATCTTGTATGTCAAATTAATTTTTATATATTTATTAATTTTTTCAGAAATTAATTTTTAATTAAAAGATATTGGGAGCAAATTTTATTATTACAGATGTAAAATTTTAGAAGTCAAAAATGTTAAAACTCTCTTAGAAAATATTAAGTTGAATTGATTGAGAAAATTAGTCTCCCATCTTATGTGCTTAAATAGTTACACTGATAAAATTCAATGTTTAATTATTTCATACGAAAACTAATATGGTAAGTTATTGGATGATTAAATTAGTTATATTTATTCTTCCTGATTTCAATAACTAACAATAATAGGATCAATTCATACAGGAAAAAAGGGAGTGCGAGGGGAAAATAAATGGCTTCTGTAACAGCATTTTCTTCTCAAGCATCTTAATTTACTTCAAAATCTGGTAATAAATAGTTTAATAGTTTTAGAAATATTTATGAACTTGACTTTAAAATATTGACTATGATGTGGCCAGATCTAAAGTATTCAAAATAAAAACTCTTATTATGTTGTACCCTGTCATTTTGCCAAGTGCCTTTTTTTTTAATAATTAATGCTTTAAATGCATATGGAATATCTTACTATGTTTTTACTTTCCATTATATTGATTAGAAATTCTAACTTCCATTATAAGATATTAAACGATGTCAGTGCCCTAAATTTTATCAGACATCCAAAACATAAAAAATAAGCAAGGAAAAACATTGGCATTCCACAAATTGTAGATAAGCAGAAAATTTATATGCATTTTAAAAGAAAACCTTTTCTAGTCTTCAAGTACCCCAAAAGTGCTTACCCATCGACTGTTTTAGTTTTCAGGTCTGAGTAAATATTTCTCCCTTTTATACTCAAGATCAGTGAACTACAGTACTGATCTGGCTGTGCCTGGTTCCTTCATGGTCTCATAGATTTTGATGAGTCCTATAAACATGCACAGATATAAAGATAGGCATTTCTATATGATCTTAACCCATAGTTTCAAATCTCACAAGCACGCACGTGCGCGCACACACACACAGGGCCTAGTTAAATTTGAATTATAGTAAACAATGAGTAATTGTTTAGTGAGAGTATGTCTTGCTTGTTTATTTGAAACTCAAATTTAACTGGGCACTCCACCCAGGGGACTAATTTAAAGAAAAGTCCTATAAAACTTCACATTAAGATATTGTCAAGGATATTGTTTAGTCCATCACATAGCTTCTTTTTCACAAAGAAACCAAACTTAAGGGTTTTTTCCAGTATTATTAGTTGGGAGATTTTGTTGTTTTCTGTGGTACTCATTTATTTTATTTTTTTTTTTCTTAGAGTCTGTATGTGATCCTTTGTTTCTTCTCTAGGTTACTCTTTTCACCTTGACTACTAGGAGGCTTAGAGCCATATGAGTCCCATACACATGTAAACACACATAGGAGCCTGAGTATGCCTATTTTTAGCTCCATATTTTGGATCTATCTTTAGTTTCGGTTGACTGTTGCTTCTATTTTATTATTGTTATCTTTTTGGGATTTGTATCATTTTTATCAGTCTTCAAGTCTCAGTAACAGGGTGTGTAAAGGAAAATAAATGGGCTGAACCTTCATTCTTACACAAATAGTTTGATAATTTGATAGGGTGTTCTTTGCTTTTGAATTCCACCCAAAGTGGTTTTGTGGCTAAAGGTTAGTTGATTACTGTTAGGACCTCTAAAGCATAGACCCACTTTAAAGGAGGCCCCAGGCCAAAACCCCTCAAGTGGCAATAAAGATGGAGTTCAATGTGTTTTCATTCTTCATTCAAGGAAGCTAACATTTTAATTCTTCACTTGACTTTTTGTATATTCTTTCCATTGTAGCCTCCTCTAAAAGCATCACTTGTTCAAATAATATTTGCATTAACATCACATTCTGTTCAAATAAACACCCTACCTTGTTTTTTTAACGTTAACTTCTAAGTTATCAGTATACAGATAAGCAATTTTATATCTCCTTGTTTGATGGGTAAATAGGACCACTGTCCATATGGGATGCTTTCTGTGTAGTCCCATGTGAAAGTCAGGTTAATTAGGCAGAAAGCTAACTGATTTAGTCAGTGCAAAGGTTGAAACTGGAACACTTAGTTTAGAGATGGAGTCTCCAAGTTAACTCTTTACTGGCTGATCGCCAATAACATGTGTTTATGACTTGTTGACAATATTGCTATTTTTACTTCTTTCATATGATTACACTCTCTTGCATTTAATTTCTTCAATATTTTACTTTGACCATATCATCAAAGATGGTCACTTCCACTTCCCTATTCTAAGTTTACACCAATCTGTAGGACTATGTGGGACGTAAGGTTGATTGAAGAAGTGAGTGCTTGATCAATGATTCCATGAATTAGTACACAAACAATAAGAACAAATAAAAATTTGTTTTTTTAAAAACTTCTCTAAAGCATTGTGTTTTTTTTTTTCTTTAACTGACTTAATTAAAATATATGGAGTGGCTTGTGAAAAATCAATGCCTGTTACTCTTATTTTAATTCTTTGACTGATGACTAACTAGTAAAATGATATAAAATAATGAATTTAATTTGTGCCTCTGGAACATGACCTTGGAAAGAAAGAAACTGACAAGTTGTTAAAATATGCTGGGCTGGGCTGGACTGGCTGGGCTGGGCTGGGCTGGGCTGGGCTGGGCTACTTACACAGAGAGATCAACCATTCTTTTCTTTCCATATGTCCTGAATTCATTCATCACTGATGTTTACTTCCTCTTCATTTCCATCTGCAACAGGCAAGAACCCACATTTCAGTTTCAACCTGGCTGTTCTTAAAGGAACTCTTTTTTTGGGAGTTTTTCTTACTGCACTTTCTGGTTTCATCAAGAGAGGTCACTGTGGCACTGCTACTAATAAATGACTAAAGAGCAAAACAATAAAAAAATGCTGTCAGTCAACAACCGTTTATTGGATAGTATTAGACGCCACTGCCAGACAAAGGAAAAAGAGGTATAGAAAGGAGGTTTCTAGATAGTACTGGAAAGTAGGAGAAAAAGAAAAAGAGAATATGGTTAACCATGCTAAAACAATTAACATGGGCCTGATTATTGGCTAAAACACCAATGTCCTGTTTACATTGGTAGACCCTGTTTGACACTACTTAAGCAAAGTCTCAAATGTAAAGAACTATTTACAATTTTTCTATTAACTTGCATTGTTTCAGTCTTTTGTGTATTTCAAAATACCTTACAGGCATTTCTTCAAATGAGTAAGTAAACCTTCCAAAATCACCCTTGCACAACTCTTTTTTGAGAAATAAACCAATGTGTTATTACCCATTTTTTATGACTGGAAGACTCTCCAGTGTGTAAATCCCATCTATTATCCTCCTCTCAAGACTTGAGGGATTCTCAACCATAGTTGAGGGTTCTTTAAAAATCCTTATGCCTGTACCTCATCCCAAGCCAATTATCTTGGGGTAGGAAATCAGGAGAGGGAAGATAAACCATCTTTTAAAGCTCCCAGAGGTGTCGATGTGCAGTCATGATGGAAAGTCACTGTTCTAACTTGTTCTTCAGCTGCAGTCATCAAATTAGGCTATTGTCCAATGCTGAAAATGAAATGTGTTTTTTCTTAAAATATATTTTATGGAAGCTGCTTAAGCAATAGAGAGTCATTTGGGTCTACAAAAAAGGTAGGAACTGAATGTGGGGCTGCTGCAGTTGGGTTTCAGTTGTGAGCTGGTTCCTTTTGAAGGCTGCCAACATTATCTGTGGGTCATGTGAAATGAGTTTTATGTCAACATAGTGGAAGCTGTTCTTTCTGTGTGGTTAAGTACTTTTGCTTGGTTAAATAAGCAAACAAAGGTGGAATAGGAAAAGAGCAAATCTTTGATTAGCTTTGTGTCCACCAGATAAATGGCCTCCCTTTCTCTTGGGCTGGGTCTAGGACAGAAACAGTCTCCTGTTGCTCGTTTGTAATTTTATGCAGATACTGACTATTCAAAGACCCTTAATGCTCAGAGATATCCATTCATTCTCATCACAGACATAGGTACATCACTTGATATTTTATGATTACTCTTTCCAGTGATGTGAGCTATAAGCTATGTGAACACTAACTAGTAATTATGGATATTAGTAAAAATATTGTTTTAAAATTTTAGCTTATTGAAACCTGTGGTGATTATTTCTATGTGTACAAATTGGTAAAATATTTTCCATTATATTATGGATAAAGCATGTGAAAAGTAAGAGGAAATAAAAAATTTGTCAGTAAGTTAAAACTTGTCCAACTTCATAATTTGACAATATTTATAAGAATTTACAAAACATTTATATCTAGGTAACAGCTACTAAATAATATTGATATAATACACAATGTTTATAAAATTATGGTTCACTACTATGAGAGAACAAAAATTCCCTTTATCTTTCATTAGAGTAACATGGCATTATAACATTATGTAAACTTCAGGTGTGCATCTTTCAAAACTCAACATGTATAATCTACATTTATTAAAAATTTTAGTGCCAATTATAATTACAGAAGAAATTCTAAAATGTGATAACTTTTTGTCAAACAGAGATTGGAAAAATAGAATAAGGAAATTAATGTATATATTGATAAACATCCACAAATGAAAATATTTGGCAAATAATTAAATCCAAATGTCCAGCATACATTATATAAGTAATTACAATGTAAATGAGGTGTTATAAAGCTATATGGACTATATTAGAACCATTAATTTTATAATTTAAACATTACCTATGAAGTAACACAGAAAAGCTCATGCTACAAATATGCTCTAGAATGAGCGGATTCAAAGATCAGAGCATAAAGTTGAATTACTTTTAGGATCTTACCTAGAATTTGAGATTCAGTATAAAAATCCCACTTCCCCTATTTAAGAAACACCTTTCATTTCATCAAGAAATAGTTGCTTGACATCTAATAAATGTTGAGCATATTGTTAGGTCTTGGGGATACAGCCGAGTAAGCCTTGCTCTCTGTCCTCAAAAAACAAGGAGTCCAGAGGAGAGGACCAAGGACCAGTGACCACGGCTGACAATACTACTCCAAAGGTTGATTGGGAATCTGAGGGTACTGTCATTTGTACAGTGTTTTGAGGGGTGAAAATAGAAATATAGAATAGTAAAAGTCAAATGTAAGGTTATAATTATCTCTAAGATCTTGTTGTTTATTAAATTCTTGTATCACATGTCACACATCTTAATGCACTAATCAAATCTTAACATAACCTTAGAAGACAGATATTACCACTGTCCCCCATCTATGTGTTATAGATGAAGATTCTAGGGCACAAAGCTGTTGAGCTGTGGTTCTTCTAGACCCTGATTTTTATCATTAGTGACCCTTGATTATTCTCCCCCTCATGGTATCGGCCCCTTGTTGGATCAGGCTTAGATTTCACAAGTGCTTACTGTCTACCAAAGCTCTAATATTTGAGAGACCAAAATCTAGACTCCTAAAGGAGTTTTTTCTTTGTTTTAAATCATTAATTTGCTAAAACCAGACATGTCCTTATTTATTAGGTTAAGATCCAAGTCAAATGCATATAACCACAGTGTCACTTCGTTGGGGAGGGGGAGAATGTACATTACAACCATATAAGCACAATGTTTAATTAGTAGTCAAAGGGGTGAAGTTATGAACTTCTTGGCAAGCGGGGGAAAGTGGCAATATAAAGTAGCCATGGCCATGCCCAGAGAGTTCCTAGTAGCTGTCTGTCTGTAGGGATGAGAGGGCCACTTCTCAGAGCAAAAGTTTCAGCTGGCTCTCACCAAAACCTGAAGAAGGCTTCAGGACCACGTACATGGAGATCATAAAAATCACAAATTGGCTTAAATTTGGTGCCTGTTTATATCACTTTTTAGAGGCATATTATGAGGATCACCTGTTAATTTTAGCACAGTCAAGCTTTATCTACACTTGCCTTTTGTATGTCTATATATCCATCCATGTCTTTGTAAGTGTTTACTTTTTTTAGAAAAAGATTTATTTATGCATACAAGCACTGGGGTACAAACCAGAGGTGTGGGGGGTAAGAGGATTCACCAGAGACAGAGTGGGGAACAGAACAGGCAGATGCACTGAAATACACTGAGGGGAGCAGTGGGCAAGGCAGGAGAGATCTTCTGCGCCATATGGGTCACCTCCCTGGCTGGGGATTGGACTCATTGGGGAAATCTTCATAGTGTGGTGTTTAACCCCTTGTACCACCAGGGAGGTCCAGTAAGTGGTTACTTTGTAATTGATAACTCACATTGCTCTTTCTCAAATGTCCCCCATCCCTACTAGTCAGGATCATTTCAATGTCATATACAACAATTTCACCACTGAGAATCACTACAATATCAATACATATAACATCTTTTTTCCCCAGCTACAGCATATTCTTTTGACTGTGCTATGCTCAGTTATTGTCAGTTCATTGATAACTAATTCTCCCAAGTATACAGAAAGTGCCAGAGTGCTGCATGATCTACTTCTAATTAAGCACACACATTATTTAGAGGTTTACTGAGGTTCTTTTTTACCTAATGGCTGCTGAGGAAATGCCTAGTTTTAGCAAATTAGTGATTTAATACAAGCAAGGAAAAAAATCCCTTTAGGAGACTTGATGTTGGTCTCTCAAATATGAAAGCCTGATTTGAACATACTTAGCTTTCCTTCTTTATTTCTTCATAAGTCCAGTACATAAATGTATTTAAACATTTAAATCTTTTATATGATTTATTTGCTGGTAATATGTTGTCTCTACTTAATATGTTTAGTAATATGTTTCTAAATGTGTTCTAAAGCTTTCTTTGTCAAGCTGTGATAGTTGGGTTTTTTTTTCCAGTTACAAGATAAGGCCAAGTGAGTTTGCTTTTACACATATTTTTGTTTTTGTGATTCCAAAGTGAGAGGCTAGCACTGCATGTCACCAACTGGTTCTACCACCCAGGTGCATGGTTTTATCACTGGAGGCATTTTAATTGTGTAAATGTAGAGACTCTACCTTATTTATTCTGTCTCATATGAAACCTTATGTGCCATTTTAATTGTACTGTTTCTTTTACAGATCTACTATGTTTTTCTTAAAGCGTGTTAGCTAGATCAACATGATATACTTCTTTCTGGGTGGGTAATTTCAGGGATATAAAGCTTATTCTGGGAGAAATGAAGCTACAGCAAGTTGTGAATTTCTTTCTCATGTGAACAATATCCACCAAAAAGTTCTAAATCATCACCAGGGACTCAATGCATGGTATGCCAGAACTTTCCTAAAAGAAGCAGCAGAACAGGAACAAGAGAAGAAAGCACTATAGGTGTCTAACAGATGCAAGACCTTAAAGGAAAGTGAGCATTCAAATCAGAATTAGTTAAATCGTCCCGCACATTAAACTCAGTTACCTAAAAATCAGATATTTCTCAAAATGTGGATTTTTTCATCCCAACATACCTATTATGAGGGGAAGAAAGAAAGTGGGTGTACCAGACCATGTTTTGAAAATATCCTCCTGATGATTCTAATACATAATAAAGTTGAGATGCATTAAAGAAAATGTTGGTATAATAAGCAAGTATTATTTTACATGTGGTTGCCCTTGCTCTTAAGAAAACATCTAGTGTGTCCAAGCACCTAGGAAATAACCTTTTATACTGGTTCAACTGCATATTGAAAGACCTCCAAAAAAGGCAATTCAAAATGGTGTGACAAAACCAAGAAGGTTTGATTATATGTTCTTTTCAGGTAAGTTTCTTTCAAATTTTTTTCTATTCCGCAATGCTTTTTATTTTTCAGTTCAACAGATTGAGCTTAGGGTGGTTGCTTCAGTTTTGTTCAAGTTTGCAGGTTCAAACTAATTTTTGTTTTGCTTTGTATTTGTTTGCAGATCTGAATACATAACATTTCTCTTTAGGAAGGCTGGCCTGAGAGTGAGAGAGAAGTGCCTCTTTCCTCAAAAATCCTTTCCCACCACGTTGATTCCTGAATTTTATTTTTCTCAAATGAGAGTCAGATGCTAGGGTTCTGATAAATTTAACACACCAAAAGCACATTGTTTATTCTGAAGTTTCCTAAGAAGTAGTTTGATGAAATAAGGGGCCAGGATAAGACCTGGGGGAGACGGGCATGTACAATAAAGGGTGGTTGCCACAGGTGACCTTGTCTGCATTATCTTTGGGAAAATTCTTGCTTTCTTACTATTTCTGGTAAGGAGGGGAAAAAAAAAAAACAGCGCTTTCAAAAGATGATGGCCAGAAACAGGTATTCTAAAGCTAAAGAAACTACTTCTCAAAGTCTGACCTGTTGCCTAAAAGGAACAAAGGCAGACTGTTTCACAGTAGCCATTTAATAAATCAAACCAGGAAAAACTGATTAGTCCCTAAATGTCTTTCAACCTGCCTATCTTTGTTATACAGAATAAGGAAGGCGTTCTATTTTAGCTAATTCTGTAACTCCTCCCAAAGCCAACTTAATTAAGGGTCACCACAGGATTTTCAGAGTTTTCTTTGGTGGCCTCAGAAGGGAAAGGTAGGAGGTGGCTTTGAACAAACAGGAACCTCACCCATAAAGCCAATCTCAAATTTCAACCTCAGTTCTTTTGCCAGCTAAAGCATCCACATAGAAAAGGGAGTGGTCCATTGTGCCAGGGAATTCACCCTTAAGGAGAGACAAAAGCTCAACACCACCTAATGACTAACAAAAGATAGTCTCAGAAAACAACTACTTAAACTAGAATTCAGAAAGAAACATATTGTAAGTCTTAATTTCTTATCACAGAAGATAACAAGACCAAACTTTAGGAACTAGATCACTAAGGTAAAGGGCACAACATGTACTTAGAGTTAAAACTTGATGATTTCCAAACTGTAGTCAGGGGTTATCTGAAGTCTCTTGAAAAGGTCCTGATAACCCACCAAAGACTCTTCAGGCTCTCTCTTAGCTTAGAGCCTAACAATGCTTAACCAGGCAGCAACTCTTCATGGTCTTTAGCTGTCACCTCATGATTCAAACACAGCCTTCTCCAAGCCTGAAGGCATTTTCTAAGAGGATTTGAAGACGAGCCAAATGGAAAGTCAAATAGGCAGAAAATTTAGCAAGAGATTAGTTCACATTAAATGTGTGTATTTTGGTGCCCCGGAGGGCAGTACCATACAGTGAAAAGCTACTCAGAGGTTTATGTTGGCTTGAAACAACTGATAATTTATTGAAGTTACAAATAAAATTTTAACACAGTTATTTCACTAAACTTTTAAAGTCAGTCCACATTTGACAAATCAAACTTACAATTATTGAAAAACTAAATTCTCCTAAAACATTCCATTGCTATTTGTAAATTTACTAAGATACCCACTTAAAATCAGGGGGACTTTTTCAATTGATGAAATATTCATTTATACTGGAAGTATAAAGGTAGTCAGTTGTCTTTATCAATTTTGAAATGGGAATGAAGGACTCCTCTCTCTGTCCCACCAGATAAGTGCTCCCTTTTGCTTTATTTACCCTCTAGGCTTAACAAACAATGTTTTCTTATATTCTGCAGAGAAAGCATCACTAGGAAGATAACATCTGAATTGCTGACCACCAGGTGATGGTGAAAGCAAGCTGGCGTCAACCAAAACCTCCAGACACTTGTGTCACAAGGATGGACATGCTAGCCCTTGCTCCCTGCCCCCTTCTACTTCCTTGTAACTGTCGATAAACACTCCAGGCCTCTGCCAAAGAGCTGGACAGTGATCTTTGAGACAAAAGTCTTCGGCCCTCCTCAATTTGTTGACAAGTTAAAATACTTCCCTTCTCCTCAAACTCTGTCTCCTTTTATTGGCTGATGGAAACCGAATTTGACATTCAGTATCAGTTTGAAATATCGGCCAATGCAGATACACAAACTACCAATCATGTACAGACCCATTAATCCAAAAAACAAGATACATTTTAAACTAATCAAAAATTAAAAACAAGATGATCATAAAAGCAGCAAGAGAAAAACCTTTTGTATAGCAAACCACTATAAAACTGTTAGCAGGTTTTTCAACAGAAACTTTGCAGGTCAGAATGGAGTGGCCTGACATATGCAAAGTGATGGGGAAAAAAAATATCTTGCTACCAAGAAAACTCTACCTGGCAATATTGTAATTCAAAATTGAAGGAGAGTTCTCTGGGCAAGTAAAGTGAAAAAGGGCTCATGATCATTAAACCAGACTAACAAATGACTTCTTTAAGCTGAAAAGAAAGGACCCTAAAGTATAACATGAAAGTATTAATCTCATTGATAAAGATAAAAACATTATACAGGTAATGGAGCAATTACTTATAAGTCTGTATGATAGTTAAAAATAAAAATAGTAAAAAGACCTAAAAATGCAATTATTAGTTAAAGAATAGACAGGACAAAATAGATGTAAAATGTAAAATCAAAGATATACAATACTGTGAGTAGGAGGGAGTAAAAATGTGCAACAGTAGATTATAATCAAACTTAAGTTGTAATTAACTTAAAAGAGAATGTTATACATATAAGATGCTGTGGAACCCCTAGTAGATACACAAAAAGATAAAGATAATGGAATCTAAGAATGCCACCAATGAAAATCATGAAATTGCAAAGCAAGAAAGCAGGGAAAAAAGCCTTGTCATAAAACCAAGAAAATGGCAATAGGTACATACCTGTAAACAATTCATTTTAATGTAAATGGGCTAAATTTTCTAATTAATAGAGAAAGAGTGACTGAATTAAATGATATACAAGATCTACCAAAAAAAAGAAATGAAAAAAATCCCATCTACATATTACCCACAATTGACTCACTTAATGGACAGGAACACACAGAGACTGAAAGGGAAAGGATGGGAAAAAATCTATTCCATGAAAATAGAGCCCAAAATAAAGTAAGTTAGTTTTCCTTATATTAGATAACGTATGCTTTAAAACATAAAGAAGACCATTACATGATGATAAAGGAATCAATCCAACAAGAAAAAAAGATATAGTATTTGTAAATATTTATGCAGCCAACATAAGAGCATCCAAATATATAAAGAAAATATTATTGACTAACCTAAAAAGGAGAATACTAAATAGTAGGGGACTTTAGTATCCCAATTACAGCAACTGATAGATCATCCAGAGAGAAAGTCAATAAGAAAACATTGGCCTTCAAGGATGCATTAGATAAACTAAATAGATAAATATACAATATTTCATCCCAAACTACAGAATGCAAACTTCCTTCCTATTGATCTTATTATTCTGATCACAGGAAATTATGAGGATTTGAGGAGCTCTGTGCTAGGAATTAGGGACAGAAATCAATATACATTTTGTATTATCTTTTTTAAAAGATATTTATTTATGCATACAAGAACTGAGGTACAGGCCAGAGGTGGGGTGGGAAGAGGGGGAGAGGATTCACCAGAGACACAGTGGGGAGCAGAACAGGCAGAATGATCGAAATACACTGCTGAGGGAGCAGTGGGTGTGGCAGAGAGTCTGCTGTGCCATGTGGGTCACCTCCCTGGCCGAGGATCGAAATCATGGGGCAGTGGCTGCGGATAGCTTCATAATGCTGCGGCTTAACCTCTTGAGACACCAAGGAGGCCCTATTTTTTATTATCTTAACATCAAAAAAGTAGATTTTGGGAGATGTCCAAAAGAAGCAAAGAACCCAATGGTAAGGTAAATTCTAGTACTTGCAGTATTCAATGGAAGGGAACACCACTAACCAGCCAACCAAAGAAAAACTGGCAAAAATTAAAAAATAAACTATACCAGTGTGTTTAGTCTCAAATGACTGAATAACCCTACCTCTAATCCTTACTCTGCAAATTTATTAACTATATGTCTTAGGCAGTGATAACTTTTCTGATTTTTAGTTTATTTACTTGCTAAATGGAAACAAAATCTACCTTCCAGAGAGATTTATAATCCAATGGGGAGATTTGTCATATGCATTGGGCACAAGAAAAAAAGAGAGTAATTCAAAATAAAGTTTATTTTGTTAATGTGACATTTGATCCTTCAAAAGAAAAGTGATTAATGTTATGTTAAGAAAATGAGTCCTGGACTTGCCTGGTGGCTCAAGGGGTTAAGTACTATGAAGTTATCCACAGCCACTGCAGCACGAGTTCGATCTCCAGCAAGGGAGGGGACAGACATGGCCCGGCAGACCTCTCTTGTCTCCCCCTCTGCTTCCCTCAGCAGTGTATTTCAGTCAATCCACCACTCTGTTCCCCACTCGGTCTCTAGTGACTGCTCCCACCCACCCTCACTGTACCTCTGGCCTGTACCCCCATTCTTGTATGCATAAACAAATAAAATATTTTTTAACAATTCTAAAATTTGGCTTAAAAAATCAACAAACATCTGAAAATCTCAATGAAAGCTAAACTGAAAAAAAAAAACATGCAAAATAGACATATTGTGGTAAAAATTTTAGAATCAAAGAGAAAGAGAAATTCTTAAGAAGAACTACAGAAAAAAAAAAAAAAAGACAGGAAAGGCAATAAAATAAGCTTACTTCTCATCAGAAAGAAAAGAGTCCAGGAAAAAATTGTATTATGAATTTAAAGCACTGAAAAGAATACATGTCAATCTAGAATTGTATGTCAAGTGAAAATGTTCCTATGAAATAGAAGCAAAGAAGGTTTTTTCCCCTAATAAAATTAAATGAGAATATTTGAATCCTAACTATAAGAAACACTAAATGAACTTCTTTGGGCTAAAAGGTACTGATGCCTGATAGAAAAATGGTTCTACATTTAAAAAAAAAAGAAGAAAGAAAAATGAAGAGGACAGGAAATTGTAAACATAGGACTAAATATAAATATTTTGCGGCAGAACCTTTATGTTGTAGCTGTTCCCTTGAACCCCTCTTCAGTAATGTTTTGACATTTTGTGGCATTGAGACAGTGCTCAGCATTTTTCTTTTTTACCACAACATCTTTGGTATATTCTTCTGTCTCTTCATTTTTAGTCTTTGTGAGTTGCAATAGGGATAGATTTTCAAACTGTTGCCTTTCTCTTTGTTAATCATCAAACTGGCACTGGACATGGGTATTAGGTAAATTGGACCTAGGCAGTAGGATTCCAGTGGATTTTCTCCAGTGTCGAGTACTCCCAATTCCCTACTGTGCTGTTGGTATCAGAGTTGTGTGGGGGATCCACGCTGTTACCTTCCACTAGTTCAGCTATTCCCCTAGTGTTTCTTACAGTCTCATATCAGCTTCTATCTCTAGACTATTTTGAGAACTAAATGCAACACTGGGCACTGATTGTAACTGATACTGAGTCATAAGCCAGAATTTGTTCTCTTTTCTTTTCCAGCAGAGTCTTATCCTGGGGCATTTTCTCCTATTATTTATGGGTACTTAAACCTGGTTTATGAAGTATACAATTGTTGCATTGTATTTGTTTTAGCCCTCAGGTAGTTAAAGATATTTTAAATGTCCCAGCTTCAGCTTCAAGTAGTGGCCTCCTTTGAGGAGACATAGTTGATCCCCCCATTTAGGCTCCAGCTGTTCACTAGCGCTCGCTAAAGCAAACCCTATGTCCTAGCTGCAAAATCTGCCAGCTCCTGATTAAGGCAGTGCCAGGTCTCCAGTGTCCCTTACTTTGGCACATGCTTCTGAGTCAACAGTTGTATGGGGTCCTACACCTTTGTCTCATGGTATCAGTATAAACACAGTTCACTTAATGTTTTTCCACTCCCTTTTGCCAAACCACTGCTCCTAGTGTGTGCTGTGGTTGTTCACTTTTTCTTTGGGGTTTTTGGCTTTTGTTCTGCTGTATTCTAGTTGTGAGTGTACAGAGGAGGTGGGCCTACTGTCTTCATCTCACCATCATCTAACTCTGCTCCCAGAACAACATGCTTTAATTTCCCAACAATTCCCATGAACATTACCCCATCTCATTTTGAAATGAGAATACCATTTTGTCCAACATCATAAAACTGATCAAATACAAAGCTGACGAAAACCCAGATTTGGAGCTCCAGAAGCCATACTCTACACACTGATCTATATCTACCTCCCCAAAACAAACGCTTTGACACTCTGTTTGCCTTGTATGTATTTCCCAATGTCTGAACTTTGTGATTCTTTGTTACATCTTTTTTGTTGTAAAATTGTAGTGAATTCCTGCCCCTTTTGTAAGCATGTCAACTTACTTTTTGTAAGTTGTCAAAAGCTATTTAGGAGTCTATGTGAGCCCTGCCCTCTAAAACAAAACACATTTTTATCAGTAGTCCTAAGACCCATGCCCCGATTCTCCTCTAAATCTCCCTGCAATCACTTTCCATTGTTAACTTTCACGTATAATAAAATTCCTTTTCTAAACTCACCTATCCTGACTCCCACACAAATTATTTCCCTGGACCTCATCAGTGGTAAATTTTGATAACATGCTTTCCTACTCTAAAATGAGTCAGAATCCAATAATTTTTGCCATGTACCCAAACTTCAAGAGTAGATCCTCAGGGGCCTCCCTTGTGGCCTAGGGCCTAGGAGGTTAAGTCTCAGCACTATCATCATTAAGGCCTAAATTCAATCCCTGGCAGGGAGCTGACCCACATATGATGGAGCAGACCTCTCCTGTCTCTCCTTCTTTTCCCTCAGCAGTGTATTTCAATAGATCCACCTGTTCTGCTTCTCACTCTGTCTCTGGTGAATCCTGTCACCAACACCCCTGACCCCCGCACCTCTGGCTACTCCCCAATTCCTCTACACAAAACAAAACAAAAATCAGTAGATCCTCAACTGTTTGAATTTTGACCCCAGATAGTATTATACACTAAAATCTTGTGGTCTTGAAAAGATTTAGCTTGGATTACCTTGACGAATTTACCATGTCTGTCCAGTCCTTATGAAGTTGTTTTGGAGATGTTGGGTTTGGAGATTGGGGTCCTTGGGTTCACTCTGGGAAAAATTTCACCAGAGCTTTCAGCAGCATTGATGAGTTTCTCAGGCGAGTTTCTCCATAAAACAGAGAGCGTAGTTATCCAAAAGTCCAAAGTTTATTATGAAAAAGAGAGAGAAGAAAGGACACTTGCATAGACACAAGTGGGCAGAAAGGGCTGCCCAAAGGAGACAGAGTGCTAAGATAGAGGCCTGCATGGTCAGAGGCAGGCAGCCTTGGAAGGAGAGCTGCTTCTGCTGCTTTGCAAAGTGAGGTCAGTGAAGAGAAGCACCTACAGGGCTACAGATACCGGCGGAAGGCAGGCTGCTGCCCTACAGAGGTAGCTGGTGGCGAGGAACACCTGCATAGGCACAGGTGAGCAAAAGAGCCGCTGCTTCTGCTCTACCAAAGGAAAAAGTTGGTGAAAAGACGCACCTGCAATAGTCACAGGTGGGCAGAAGGACGGCTGCCCCTTACCAGAGCAGAAAGTGCACTGATACTGTTTTCTTCTCTTTGGGAGGGGCTCATTCCTTTGTAGAGTGGTTCGTTTTGTTGTTGTTGTTGATGATGATTTTGAATAACTATGTAGAACTTGAAAAGGACCAGAGATTCTATAATGGACCTCAATCTCCATATCTTTACCTCCTGCCTGCACCCTGTGACACTCTCTACAGTGGTCTGAGACACACCTGCTTAGGTCTGCACCTTCTGATCTAGAGGATCTAGAGGTTGTTGCCTAAGGATTTTTCATTTCTATAACTAGTTTTGACAACTATGTTAATCACTTCTAATCCCTCCTCTAGCTCCAGGCATTGCATGAGTCAGGTTTCTTGTCTCGGTAGTGCCTCTTTTACAACTTTTCTACCCTTAACCTCCATCACTTAGACCTATGTTCTCAGAAATGAGATTTAATTTATTGAGAAGGGACTCAGGGGTAGATGAACATGATTCTGGGGTCTTAAAATGTCTCTTCTCAGTTTGTAAGAACTGACATGTAGACCTGTATATGAAAATATTCCATAACCAGTGACTCTTTTCACTCTTGAAATTATTTTGTTGTCTTTCAAAATAATTACTGCTTTGTACATTACAAAAGAAGTAGCTTTGTAAATAATTTGTTAACATAGACATGAAAATGGATTCTGTCAGGTGGAGAGAACACTGATTTCTAATTGTGCAAAAAGTTTGTTTTGCCTATTTCTGTAAATCCATTATAGCATTGCTGACTGTCTAGAAACATACAGCATTTTGAATTCTCCTCTGCAACATTGTTTGGTTTCTTCATTAATGAATAAATTAAATACAATATTTCACAAATGTAGATTTTGTTTTTAGAACCAGAATTTTCCCTTTTTTGAAAACAATTTGCCCTTTCCCTGGGTCTAGACAGTCTAACTCTAGAGGTCACCTCCTTAAACCACAAAACTACACCAATGTTGTCGCTAATACAGCAACAGTAAATTTTTTTTAAAAGATTTATTAATTTATGCATACAAGCATGGGGGTACAGGCCAAAGGTGGGGGGGTGAGAGAATCCACCAGACAGAGCTGGGAGCAGAACCGGCAGACTGACTGAAACACACTGCTAAGTGAGCAGCAGGTGAGGCAGGAGAGGTCTGCTGGGCTCACCTCCCCAGCCGGGGGCAGGGATCGAACTTGTGCTGCAGTGGCTGCGGTTTGCTTCATAGTGCGTTGCTTAACCCACTGTGCCACCAGTGAGGGCCCAGCAACAGTAAATTTTATCGTTCACTAACTACATGACAAACATGCTGCTAACAGCTTGGAGGGTAAACAAGATGCCTATGTAAGGTTTTACAAAGCCACAGAACAGGATTCAAATGTCATCTGTTTTACTCTCACACTCTAACATTTAACCACTGTGTATTTCCTCCTCCAGTTCCTTCATATCCAAAAATATGTTCTGTT
Organism: Galemys pyrenaicus; assembly: GCA_019455555.1. NCBI lineage: Eukaryota > Metazoa > Chordata > Mammalia > Eulipotyphla > Talpidae > Galemys > Galemys pyrenaicus. Next base: position 3,011,841 of record JAGFMF010012281.1, on the reverse strand, counting down.
TGCTCAAGGCTAATACAGGGCTCTATACTTCAAATATTACTAAACTCTTGACCTCACTCACAACACTGTTGTAGAGTAAATGTCATTACCCACAATTTAGTGTTATGGAGTTGGAGAAGCTGAGGAGCTTGGTCATCATCACAGAAGTACTGAACTAGTGCTCTAACCCAAACCTTCGGGTTCTGAATGAATTCTTCTATGTTGCTCTTGGGGGAAGAAGCTGTTGGGGTCATCCTCAGGTGAGTGGTGATACCCTGGGATGAAACTTACTGGCAGTGAACTCCACTCACTTTAACCCTGGAGCTAATTCAGAAGACCTGGAGGAAATGACCCTGGAGAGTTCTACCAGGATTTGACTACGACTTTAAAATATTTTGATCTTAGGGCTTACTTGGACACATGAATACAGCAACATTCCCTAGGACTTTCTTTGCGATTGGTATTCAAAGAGTTTAGCATCTAGAAGAGAACACTGTATAGTACGCCAAGCCTTGAAAATAAATTACAATTGTACAGTTATGTATGAAGTTTTCCTGAGTTTAGCCTAAACCCCAGGAAAGGCCTTGTGTTGCGAGTTGCTCACAGCATACCTTTTCTTCTCTGACAAACTCATTGTACTTCCTGAGGTCTTTACATGACTACTCACCCTCTGGTCAGGTGCTCTCCATCCAAATAACCTCTTTTCTGCTATTCTAGTTGGAAGTGTTTTCATTTTTTGTTTTAATTCCAGTTCATCATAAATGGTATTTCACTTTTCAAGTGGTCATTTTCATCCTTATATTTTTCCAAATATTTTGAGCAGATCGCTGCCTGAAACGCCATGTGCTGTGGAGTAAAACTGTAGAAATTCTAGCTGTGTTGTCTTAATCGAGAACTTGAAATTCAGCTCCCAGGGTGTGGGTGGAGTACAGCGACCATTGTTTGCTAAACTCCATCTGCTCTTCAGACTGCTGGCTTGATCTGCCCAGTTCTGTACACCTTCCCTGTGGATGTTACTCCGTGAGGACCTGTCCTTCTATCTTGTTTTAATCATAGCCCCTTTTTGGAGGACAAAACTTCTATCCTCCTTTCCTCTTTTTGATTTAACATCCTATTTTAGAACTGTGGGGACACTCCCCCATGCTGACCATCCCTTTTAAGATGGCACATTTAGATAATAGAGCTGCCTTCTGGACCAGATCCAGGACAAGCACAAATTCAAAACAAGGCTGCCTTCACTGGTGAAATAGTACACCAGCAAAACCCAGAGGCCAAGTTTCACTCTCTCTTAGTTACCCAGAAAAATTCCTGTAAGGAAACAAAATAAATAAAACACTATGGGGTCTTCCTTCCTTTTAAACTGGTCCAGGCCCATGGTCCTAGGTGGCTCCTTATTTTAAAAGTTTCTAGATGCATCTTTTTCTAGAAATTCCATCAACCCCAAGATCAAATCTAATGGGAATAAAGATATTGAAATTTTAAAAATTGAAGGTTAATTTACATTCCTATGTTCACAGTCACACTTAGCTTCAGTCACACTTCAACATTAAGGAAAACAGAAAGGGAGCCTCTGGTTCAACGGTGCTGTAGGCATATTCATTTGTTAAGCTCTTTAATGTGTTTTTTTCAATATATACTTTTTACATCAATGTATCCTTTATCGCAGCTATTTGGGTGTCACAGCAGCTTAGTGGATAGAGTCAGTGGTTTTGGATTCAGCCAATACTACATGTAATTGTACTGACATTTGTGTATTCTTGATGAATACACAAATTGCATGTTATTGGTGAAAACTTCTCTGACACTCAATTATTCATCTGTAAAATAGAAATAATAGTCAGATAAACTACTTCATAAGATTGTTGTAGGAATTACAGTAAAATATTTACTTAATGTTCTTAGTAAAAAGTCTATATTTTCCACTAACGGCACAGTGCTTTCCAAGAATATAAGTTCCTCTTTAAATGTTACATAAATGCTTCAACAGTCAAAATGATTCTCCTACAGCTTCCATCCTTTCAGTGGATTGTTGGCTTGGTTTCCCCTTATGAGTAAATAGCATCATGCAGAGTCTCAGAGCTACCACGGACTGTAGAGATTACCTGGATGGGAACCTCTTTTTGGGAACCAAACCAAAGTTCTTTGGACACAACATATAATTGACATTCAAAAGAAACTTCAATTTAAAATCAGACATACTTTGTTTTCAAAAAACAATCTTAATGGCATAAGTGACTAATGCTACTCATTAGCTAATTTGAAATCATCCATTAGTTTTAGAATATCATTTTGAAAATTACACCATCTTTTATTGTTTTGTGCATTTAATGCAAAGTTGTTTTTGGTCGGATGAAGCTTGTCTGTTTCTTCCTATTAGGTTTCTCTGAAGTGAGAAAAGTAACTATGTGTGGGTCTTAGTCACTTGTTAAGTTCCAGGTTCTTCTCAAAGAGAAAGTTCAGTCTGGTGATTATGAATCAGATGAACTTGGTTTCCAAGATCGTCTTTTGAAACATGAACCTGATACTTAATCTCTAAAACCTTGCGATTTCACTTAAAATGAGGTGATAGTGCCATCTATGCATCCAGGCATTTTGAAGAGTACCTGATACAGACTAAGCTAAAAATGTTGACTATTACTATTCTATTCATTCAAGACTGCTTTCCTAGAACACAAAGTAAATATCTTGATTTTAGTACCATCCATTTTGATTCGAGACCTGTATTATTGTGCCTGGAAATAAATAGTCTGTCCATCTCAATGCATTTACAGCATGGGTCCAGTATTCTGTTGACTAACCTTAACTTGAATAAAGTTAGCTAATAGAGATTGTGGTGTCTACCCTGTCATATTAATTTGAGTGCCCCTGGCTTGGAAGCTCATTAGTCTCAGAAAGAAAAAGAATTTATTAAATCAAGTATTGTGCACAGATAAAACAACACATCACTTACTAATTATACAAGTGAGCAGCATTGCTTTTATGGCCGTGGTTTATGGCCCATTTAGCAATTAACAGCGCCCGATGTCCTAAAAGAAGCCTTCTGTCTGTACTGCTGGGTTTTCTCAGGAGCAGTTAGTAATAAGATACTTGACAGAGTTTTGTCAGGGAAAAAAAAATCAAAAACTACAAGAAACCACCTATTTTATTTGTTGATAAAATGTACTTGCAAAAACCAACAACACCAACACATTCACTGACTTTATTTATAAAAACAAATTACTTTTCCTAATTTGAAAAGCTATATACTACAAACTATTTTTTCATGCTGAAAATTCTTAGAAACTTATCTCTGTTGTTAATTTTCATAAGTTAAGAGAATCATTTTTATGGCAAGAAGTGTTCTTACAGAGAAGAAACTATATTCTGAGGAATTAAGCCTCAGTGACTGTTTCCCCAGCAAAGGGAAGTGCCTCCTTTCTCTGCTGGGGGACTGCTATGATAGTGCAGAGACAAGATTTCTAAACTCATTGTTCCTTGAGAATAAACCAAGATTAAAACAGTATACCAGGGTAACTGCCCCTGATGTAGGAAAACGCAATAATTCTGAGGTAATGACAAATATAAATATGCTTTTGCCATTGATTGATGGGTGACAGGTAGAGACATGGCCAGGTAGAGTTGTGAATAGGATTTTTAATATTCTCTACTCTGTCAATCAAACTGCCTTTCAGAAAAGTCTCAGCGTTCTGTAAGTTATAATTCACATAGTCAAATTAATGTAAGGCCTCTTTCAGGAGTACATATATTCTAGCTTAAATAAGTATAGCTGTTCTTGATCAAGTACTAAATAACAAGCACTAAGCGAATAATTTTACATACATTATCTCACATAAACCTCACAATCATTCTACGAGGTAGATAAACTATTACCTTATTTTATCCATTGGTAAATTTCAGTATAGGAAAGATAAGTTGTCCAAGTTTCCACAGCCAATAGAAGTGGTTCGATTTCAATGTCCGAGCTCCAAACTGACTAAATTGGCTTAATTATTTGAATGGCAAGCATGTTAACAGGTGAGGAGAGATTCTGCGGGCTTCTCTGAAGGCTGAAAACAATTTTGGAGGGGGAAGACATGTTTTCACACACACCTGCTATGGTAATCACTTCTTACACAGGAATGGTCAGTCCCTTACCACCTTTAGGTGGCAATTCTAGCACCATTTTCCACAACCCTTTAACTTTTTCCAAGAGGAGAAACACAGATCTACAGGACCTTCCTGACAGAGAGAAAATGTGAAGGAAGCAAAATAAAATGTCTAGTATCTCATTTACATTTGGTTCTGAAAGATTCCATTCTATGGCCAATATTTTGCTTTTAGCAGGTTGATTTAAGATAGTCAGATGCCCATGGCATCCTGTTAGGTTTGGGGAGGATTAATAAGAATATTTACCTTATCCCACACATCAGAAAATGTGTGGAATACCTCTAAGGCAGAAAGCCACTGTATTAGGTAAACAGAGGAAATTATGTCACTCAACTTCAGAGTTCACTGAAACTCAAGAGCATGCAGAATAGCAATACGAATAGGTTTAAAAAATTAAAGACAAAAGACTAATGAAGGGAAATTAAGATTTTGTGGGTTATGTGTCCAAACTTTTTGAGGTTGAAAATAAAAGGGCAAATTCTACCACTAGCAGAGACAGTACACTATCCAGTGGGCCATTGGAGCACCACTTATAAGATTTCATTTTCTCCCTTAAATAAGAACCAAATTGTCCATAACATTCAAGAGGAACCTTGCTCTGCTGCATGGCTCGGTTCTTATGTAAAAGTCTCATCATTTGAAACCACCAAGAGCTTTCTGCTGGATAACACCCAAGTGTACTGTGGTAAATGCAATGACAGTCAGAGACCACTGCACTTTGAAATGATACTGGATGATAATCAAGGAGGCCATTTCCACTATGGGTCACCCAAGTCTTCCAGAGCTACCAGGATAACTAGGATCCTCAATCTGACACACCTCCCAGACAAAAGGCCAAAGGCCTCTTCCCAGGCTTGGGCAGCCTTGGCAGACAGTGTCCAGATAAACAAATGGCCGCTGAGAAAGCAATTCCTATATGACTGCTACCAATTGAAAGGGTAAGTTCTAATCTTATCAATAAAACCACTAGAACTCTTATAGATGGTACTAGTATCTCAGAGAAAAATAGAAGAATTACATGGATTGTACTACTCCTTCGGTCTTGCTGGTCACTTTGAGAGGTCCCTTCACAGTGTGGTGTTCTGTTGTTACATGGAGTCCAGTGAATGCTCTTGGCACTCGTTTCTGAAAATCTCAGTTTAGTTCATGGCTGTGGAATGTGATTTCTGGTGACTTCTCTCTGTCTCTGTAGCTAGCCTTAGCTACAGTTTAAGGACCATGGCTCACTGTCTCCCTCTCATGGGCCAGAAAGATGTTTTTTTTTTTTTTTCCCCCCTGTTGCTTTGACTACTATTAATTTAAACAAAAGAAAACAGGATTCCCAGGCTTTAGAATAACTTCTACCTCTTTAGTCTGATTATAATTATTTGGTAGAATCAAATCAGTTTTATCAAAATCAAAATATTTAGAAACCTTAAAAACTATCTTGCATTTCAGATTCTGAAAAAGAATGACAGGTGGGCTCCTTTGATCATCATTTCTACCACTGCAGCAGGAACCTGAATGAATGCCAGTCAGGAAATACAAATCCAGGGCCAAGTCATGTGTCCTTTGGCATCCATAAGTCATATGAACTGACAAGTCCACATCCTTCAGAAAAAAGCAGACACTGATCTGGCACCAGATAGCTTCTCAAGACCTCATTTTTGTCATCTGGAAAATAAGATGATAAAAACTTTTCCAAAATCTTTTCTAGCTCTAAAATGTTGTCATCACTTTAACATTTGTGGACAACCAACCTAATATGCAAGACATCATAATACCTTAGAGAAAAACTGATCAAAGCTAAAAAAGTAAAAAAAGGTAAATCTGATATGTACAAGTCATAAGTGATAGATAAAATTTAAAATGAGTAAAGGATCCCTCCCTGGTGTAGTCACACAGGCTTAAGTGAAAGGTAAGTCCCATGACATGTCCCAGGAGGTATGAGGCGCACAGGAGGAAGGGATCATTTGACCGATTCTATTTAAGGGGATTAAAACAGCTCTAGGGAATCTGGGGCATTAGAACATGACCTTTAAAGAAGCATAGACTTAAATCAAGTGGAGATCGATATAGCAACGTAAAAATGACAAAGAATAGTTTGGCTAATTGATCATTATTCATAAGTTATTTGGCACATTAAATGGCACTTAATGGACATCTGTTAATTGAGAAGTAGCTAGAAGAAAGAGAGAAAGGGAGGAGGGAGGAATGATAATCATCTAGCAAAGTGGGCAATGGCAAGATCAAGGTCAAGTTTGAGGATGATCAGGATAGAAAATTAAATAGAAAAGGAGTTTCAAAGATGAGGGTAAAAGAATCACATCCTACTAGCACACATCTAATAAAAATCTGTTGTTTGCATTTTTGCTATTAAAGTCTGTTTATGGCTGCTTAATTTCTAAAATTTGCTTTTAAAATAAATATTCCAGTCATAAAATAGAGTACAAGTATATTGTTCACAGATTAATCCCATAGTTTGTCTAATTTCTCTTTTTGTTACTGATTAAAAATAGCAATGTCATTATAAATTTCAACTTTCAGAAATATAAATACTGTATAGTGATTATCAAAATCAAATGCATTCATTTGGAAAAGAAGACAATCAGCTTATAAAGCCAACAACTCATTGTATGACCTTGGACAAGTGTCCTTATTTGTAAAGGTAGGGGTTAGGCTGGAAAGTTCTAAGACCCTTCCTAGTTCTAACTTGACTAAAAATTGCACATACATGTAGTCAAAGTGGATTACTCTGCAGCCAAACTTGTATCTCAATAAATGACACGGGTCACACACTCTTAGGAATTTTTAGTGAATAATTCCTGGGTGATTAATATCTGTCACTCACAGAGAATTCATCTGCATAGTACACTAGCTAAGAATGTGGCAGAGCCTGAAATTCTGCTCCCAATCCTCTGAAAAATTTCCTTGCTTCTTATAGATGTGTCTAATAATTTTCAAAAGAGTACTTAATAGGTCTCCTCAGAACTATGAAAATTCTTCTTTCACAATAATTGGATGGTGGACTAATGAAAAATATAGAAAAATCTTGCAAACAAGACTATTTTCTTTGGAGTAAAGGGCTGTGGGACTTCTGATGTTCTCTGCTATGTCTGTGCTCAGTTGACCATCTGGACCCAACTGTGGAGGCTTCTTCTTCACTCTCCTCTCCAGATTCATACTCTTCATCCACTGCATGAAAGAGTGGCTTGGGCCTTATCACCATTCTTTTGTCTCCAACATGCTCTTCACAGCTTGGGTTTCTCTGATGGCTAAAGTCAAATGGCTTCCCAGCTCTGTGTAGCCTCTTCATTGGGATCATTTCTTGTGCCAGTCTTCTATCATGAAGTGATCCTGTTCGATCATGTGGGCTGAACATAATGGACAGAAGTTCTGAATCACTGCTATCATTATCTAGGAAAACATAACAGGAGGAAAGAAGAAAACTTGAGATCAGTGAATTGGGATGTAATACCCAGATGGTAGGAACTGAGAGTAAAGCAGAATTCTTCCTGAGGTTCCCATCTTACATTCAACTTTATTAGCTTGATTTTCTCCTTTCAATGGAGTTACCCCAAGAGGGGAAGAAAACAGACATCATATGTGCATTATTATAATAAATAGAAACACATGGAAACTTCTGTATTAAGTTACTCTCCTCCAGGTAAATCAGGGAAGTTTTTTGTTTTGTTTTGTCTTGTTTTAAATCAGATCAATTGGTTGTGGTAGGTACTAGGCCATGAGGCACAAAGATGCTTTGTGGTATAAGACTAATGTTTAACCACCGAAGGTTCAGGGTACCGTGATTTGGAAATGGTTGGTTTTTAAACATGGTTTGTTTTTCAATCATTGGTTATAGAAAGCTTTAAAACCAAGTTTCACCTTTTGACCTTGAAATAGCCAATCTTGGAGAAAGATAGAGGGAGCCACAGCAGAGAGCAGTGTGTAGAAAAACAAGCCTGAATGGATGTTCTCTTTTCAAAAGAGGAAAGAGGTGAACAGACTGTGGCATGACCATGGCGGTGATGGTAATGGTCATGGCATTGATTCTCCAAGGACATGCTATGTGCCTGTCACTGTGCTGGTCACTTTAATCTACTATGCTATTTAAGCTCAGAACAGCTCTTGGAGATGAGTATAATTATGACCTTCATTTCATAGGTAAAGAGACTGAGGCTTAAGGAGGTTACATATTTTCAGCATCTCACAATGAAGATGGGATTGTAGTTTGGAAAGTCTTGTCCAGCTGTGTATCCCTCTTCACCAGGCTGTCACATTTGCCTTTCTATACATCATGTGTGGGTCAGTAGTGGTATGTCAAAAGTATAGAGAAGAGAAAAAGAGACAGACAGAGGGATGGGATTAGGGTGGAGAAATAGAAAAAATAGACAAAGGCAGAAAGGCAGAAACAGAACCGTCTCCAAAATCTTTTCTAAAAATATGGAACACTTTTCAACCTCACTAAATATCAGACATATATAAAAATTAAATAAGATATATAAATTTTCTTATAAAACTTTAAATTACTCAAAAGTATAACAATAGCCCAGTAATAGTAAAAAGTGTTCAGAAATAATCTTTTCTCACTGACTATTGGCTTGAGGGTAAACTTAAATATAAGTAATTCCTGACTTAAAATATTTTGCTTCCAAGAAATATATTAAGGTTATACTTGGTTATTTCTTTAAAAATCAATCATAAGTGGTTCAAGGTACTTATATATAATTGTTTGTATTCATTAAAAAACTGAAAGTATATTAAATATTTAAATACAGTTAGCTTAACAGGCTGTGGAACTTTTATATAATTAATTATTTTTAGATCATTAAAAATGACTGTTTCCCTGCTCCCCAAAAGTGGAAGTTTCCTATTTGGTTATTTTCTAGGTCTGGGATCATTATGAATTTGTATGGAAAATGTCTGACTTCCAGTCACACAGAAAGAACAGCCAAGCATGCGGGTTACCTGTGACCTCAGCATCCTTCATGTCTCTTCTCACAGAATGAGGTTGGTTATAGGGAAAGGAGAGGTAGCGAATGTTTTTTGGCCCAGCCTGTGGGTAACAAGTAGAAATCAAAGCAGAGTTAATGGCTGCAAAACTCACAACTTCACAGGGTAAGTAAAGGGAAGGTCGCAACTACATCACAGTCGGTTGTTTATATTCCTGGTTTTCAGTTACTTTTGTTTCAAGAGAGCAGAATGATTTCTTCTTTTCTATTTCTTTTCCCTCTCAGAATAAGACAGACCGTAATGAACCTCTCAAAGTTGCTTCCACAGCCCCACTGAGATGAGGGTTGAACTTACTTTAGACCCACCCTCCATCCAGAATTCCCAGGAAGACTGGTTTGATTCAGCCTCAAATAGAACAGTTCAGGTGGGCAGTGGGTGACATGGTGATGAGGTAAAGCATCTTGACAAGAACAATTTCCTCCCTTCTTCCTTTTTGGAGAGAATTGGGCCTCCTAGAGCTGGGTGCCCTAGTCCACAGAGGTTCCCCTGGAATGCTCAGCATTCCCCTGGAATGCTCAGACAGAATCTGGTCTGAACACAGAACACTAAGTGTGTTCTGGTCACAGATGAAACCTGGAGGCAGTTTGCTACCCTGGACTCAAGGGACACATACCGTGGACCTGGGGAAAGAGATTTGTCGATGCCCTTCACCCTCTTATTTTTGTATTCATCTTGTTTGCTTAGCTATCAGAGGCAGTCACATGAGGAGCTCTGTATGGGGATGGGTGTGGTTCTCAGGGGCCTCAAGAGCCTACACCTTACCGGCTTTCCCCAGGGCAGGCTGTGTCCTTTCCTCACGCTCTCCCGCAAGGTGTTCTGGCGTCGGATCAGGATCTCTTTAGCCTGCTTCTCACTTGTTTGGGGTTTGAGGTTGTATTTGTTGTAGGACAGGGTCTGCAGAAAGAATGGAATGTCAATACCCAAGGGCATAGCCAGTACAAATTTCAGCCTCAGGAGGCCACTGACGAATCAAAACTACTAGAGCAAGAGGGCACCACAGTATTCCGAGCACGTGCCTCGCAGAGGAGTGAACTATAACCCAAGGCAAGGAGCTTGTGACCAAGACCACCCTTACCTGGCTAGATCTGTGGTGGGAGCCTGTAGCTCTGGGTGGCCATGCAGCTCCCCACCTGGGCTGACTGCTCCCAAAGCAGTTTCTAGTGCTTGAATTTAACGGGTTAGGAAAATATCAAAAACACCTTGACATTTTCCATAAGATTGCTGTTTTTTAATTTTACAATTAAAGTCACTTAAAAAAACCAACCAATTATTATCACCATTATCAAAATGAAAGCGGGCTTTGATTAAAAGATGAACCCTAATTTCATTAAGTTGTGGAAAATGTGCATGTTGCAATAAAAGAAATAAGAAAATATACCCAAAAAAATCCCCCAAAATGAAAACCAAAATAGCAGAAAGGTCAACATAAGAAAAAGGATAAGGAATTCTTTCAAATTGAATCAATTTAGTTATCTGAAAAATTTCTTCCTTGTCCTTATCCCAGCTCAGTTACAACCTATCTTTGATGATATAGCACTGGTATTCAGACACATGTTTGCAAAACACTTAACTGGAACTTGCTTTTTCAAGGTGTCAGCTCAGGGGAAACTAGTTAATGGGATTGGAATCCCGACTAAAGGGTGCTTTATTAAGAATGTTCAGTCCATCAGCAATAAAACAAATACTCTAATTCAGATGTCATGGTAGGCACATCATTTTATAAAATGGTTAAATTAGAATTCTGGTCTTCAAAAGACTAACAGTCTATTGGGAGAGTAAAATAATATACTGCTTTGTGTTCAGATAATGTCAAGCAAGCACAATGCTGGTAGGCCTCCCAGGCCCCAGCAAATCTTATTCTTTCTCTTTGGGCTCTCTGGCCTCTTCTTGTGGCCCTGCCTCCATAGTCACTGTCCTCTGCAGCCATTCCACCATCCTCCACTGCCTTCTGCCACAGCTTCCAGGCTCAGGTGTGCACAATTACATGCACCACACCATACTCCAGATGTCCACCATCATGCATGCGTACCCCACTCTCACACGCCCAGCACCTTCATTTGAAGCTGCAAGTGATAGCCACAGAGGCTAGTGGCACAAAAGCCTGACCATCTCATTTACCTTGCAACAAAATATTGGGATTGCAGGGAGTTCAAGAACAGGCAAAGGGTACTTAATTCAGTCTTAGGTGGGAAGATGTGTTGCATTGAACTGAATCTTGAACGATGAGTCGATGAATGGATGTTCCCTCCAGGAAGATGAACCACATGAGACAAGATATGAAGGAACTTAGAGGGGGAGGCAGGAGGAGCCACTGGAGCTAAGTTGAGAGTTTGTTATTACAGGAGCAAGAGGCAGTTTATTCAAAGTGTTGTGAGAAATGAGACTGCTCATGCAGAAAGAGGCTGGGGCCAAGCCCTGAACTATTCATCAAGGCAGGAGACTCCACCCTCCAGAGCAGGGTTCTCTTAAGTGGAGCACACACACTGTCAGGGATGCCACAGATTGATCCCTGGAGTGAGAAATAAAAAAACTAATTTCTTTATTTCTATTTAGTTTCATTAAAAATACAAAAGAGATTAAGCTTCATTGTTATAAAATATATGGATTTATAATAGACCCTCAGTTTTCTTGAATAGGAGTGAGTCAAATTTCCTATCAAAACAGAAAACGGTATTTATAACAAAGAGGGACTGACAATGGTGTCCTCATTGCCTTCATTGATTTTTACTTTATGGTTTGTGTTTTAGTGAAATGCATCCACTTAAGTAGACTTGTGGCTTTGCGAGGAAAAGGCTGATACCAGGCACCACGTGGGCTCTCACTAAGCTCACTGACATTCTTCAGACCAGGAAGTGCTTAGCTATTTATCTGAGGCAGCATGTGATAGTCTTACTGAAACAGTTTCACTTGGAATGATTTGGAAGCTGTTGCATTTCCTCTAAGAACACTTTGATTGATGCCACCCTCCCTCCTTCAGCAGGTGCAGAACTTTCACTGACACTTGCTCACTAATCACTGACTTTTGTGAAACAGGAGAGCAGAACATTCACTTTCACTGGATCATGTGAGTCTGAGCTCATGGAAAGAGCACACAGAAACCTGGGTTCTTAACAGGGATTGGTTTCATGACCTTGGATAAGTCAATGACATATAAATCAAAGATTAGCATCTTCTACTCAAAAATGATGGGCTTTGACTGGATGATTTTATAACATTATTTGTGTGTGTGTGTGTGTGCATTCAAGAATAGGATCTATGACATAATCAAAAAGTGAATTCATTTATTATCATACTCAAGAATTGGGGTGGACAACTGAATTCTCAAACTTGAAAAAACTCTTAATTAGAGGGCATGATTTTAAAGATCACCTTATTAAGTCAAGGTTTCAGAAAGAGTAACATACCACCCACAAAAATCTTCTTACTATGCACTTTGAGCCATTTCTTAGTGCTAATGTAGGCTCCATACCTTTTCCCATAATTGAAAAATAATATGCCTAATGTGTCTCCTTTTATTTATGCTTTCAGCATTTTCATTTCTAACTGGAAGTCATTCAATTTTTGAAGCTCTATTATAGTCAATCAGCTTAAGACATCTATCCTGGTGCCTGTGCCATCTTTCTTCTGTAGTGGGGTGGATGAGCCCCACCTTCCCTGGAAAGAGAGGGAAACCTGATGGTTTCAGAGAGCACAACGTTTCCAGACTAGGGCAGCCTGACCCCTAGGGTTGGGAACTGGATTAGCATTTCTTTTTTGACCAAGGGTTCCAATTTTGTAGCAGAAACATTAAGCGTGGACTTTCAGTTCTCCAAATTAGCAGAGAAATTGTTCACCGAGAGGGCTGCTTTAGAGAAACTAATGGGAACAAAATGAGTTGGTAAAGAACTGGTTCCAAGGACAGCAAGTGGACAAGTGAAGGTTTATACACACCCTTTGGCGGACTTGGTACATGCTGTGTGTCAGAATGTGCCTCATGGACTCCACATCTTCAGGAGAAAGCCTTTTGATTCTTTGTATCCTCTGGGCCCTGCAAACACAATTGGAGGAAAGTTAAGCATTATTCTTCCATCTTGACAAGGGTATCACAGAAGTACCAATAACTAAGGGTTTTAAGTTCCAGAACCCTGTTTTTACCTCATCTTTCTAACTGTTTTAGTAAATTCACTTGACATATCAGTGTATGTGTCAACCTAGAGTTCAGAAAATGTTATTTTTGCCTATCACTTTTATGTGGGAATTGTTGTCTTTGTTAAAAATAAGGCTTGAGGTAGTGAACACTTTCCCTCCATGTCTGTTATAAACAGATACATTTGTAAAATACAATAGAATCTATTATCAGAAAATGATCTTTTTAAAAAAGATACCACACAAATGCAAAGCAAATGCTTTACTATTAGAATCAAGAGGAATAAAATGACTCAGTCCAGACAGGTGACAGACTGCTCAGGGAAAGGACCATCTGCACCTACATTTTGAGTGGCATTGAGCTGCTGAATTTGGGAAAGACATTTATGAATATATTTATCTCAAAATTGTTCCTGTAGGAATTTTATCTTTGGTTAAAGAATAACTGTAAGAAACTAGAGCAATATTTCATAAGGGGATTTTAGACCATTTCCACCACAAAAACCAGCCCAGCTCAGAGACACTGGATACTCTGTGAGATTCTAGAAGCAGCTGGCTGCCGACTGCCTCCGCATGACTAGCTACCCACAACTTTCTTCACCCTGAGCCCCCACCCCAAAGAAAAGTGTTCAAAAACCAAGTCATTCCCAGGTTAGCAGTCAATGCCCAATTGTCTTCAGAGGATTTCAAAGTCATGACATTGCTATGTGCAGAATTCTCATGTGACAAACATATTTGATTTCAATCATTTCCATTTAGTGGTAGTAATTTCTAAAACCCTTTTGTTGTAAGAATAACATGGCCACTCTCAAACATAAGAACAAAGAAGAGAGAACTAAAGAAAATTGAAGTCTTCTATAATACTATCACCTCCCTTAGCATGTTGCTATTAAACCCTTCCAGGTTTGAGAGTTTTTCCCCTAGGGGCTGCTTTGCTGAATCCATCTAGACTCAGATGTGCTTACAAAATGTATTATGATCACTGATCACATAAATGAGTGGTTATTCGTTACAACACAGGCTACCTTTTAAGGATTCCCCTCAAAATAATAGCAATATAGCCATAAATCGCAAGGACATTTTATAAATAATGTACAACTGGTAAAAGATTCTTTATAGGCTTGGATACTAGATATTACAGTATGCTGGGATTTATTTAGCAATGCTATCTGTGAAAGTGACCGATACCCTTTCTACAAAATCATTAAAATCAAAGTTTCCATATCTCAGAACTGCAAATGTCAAGACTATTGGCATTTAGTTTCCACCCTTGGTGATATAAACATTATTATCAGAACATTTCAACTTAACTGTTTAAATTTCCTTCAAATAAATTTATTCTTATTTAGATACACCCATACATTCCCACAATCTGAACAAATTCCTTAATTGTGATGAATGTAATCTATGGCTAAGTATTAACAACAGCTAATCAAATAGTTCCATTTTTGTGTGTGTGCTTAAATAGGAAAAGCCATCAACTGGTAAAGGAAATGGTCAAGTTAAATGAGATAGCAGTAGGCCTATACTGGCCGCTCCCTGGCTTGTAACTGACCGCTTTGGCAAGGAATAGGCTTAGTTGAGGCGATTCAGGCTTCTAGCTAAATGAGTTATACAGGTATCGCCCAAAGCATCATCTCTCCCAGATCCACATGGAGAAGATGCAGCCATTACACAAGGAATTATTCCCTTCACACAAAGGAATTATTAACTTTGGCAAAGTGATAGTTATAGTTTTCTATCTGCCATTTCAATAGCAAAGCCTTTCCTGAATGATCATATCATAGAACATAGGAAAAATGCAATCCTTAAACAATGGAATGTTAATAATCTCTAAGTCCATAAAGCAAATCTATAACTGAAAGACTCTTGTCACTGCAACAATTATTACCCTTAAAGGAAATCTGTCACCTTAAAATTCTATGGTTATTTCATGGCAATTAACAACAAACTGGAAAAATTTGAACCTAAATTTTATTTATTATTTATATATTATTAATTATAATATTATTTTATTTATTATTATATATTTATTATTATAATATTAAATATATCAAAATATAATATTAAATATTTATTATATATTTATTATTATAATATTAATTTTATTTATTATTTATATATTATTAATTATAATATTATTTATTAATTTTATTTATTTCAATAAAAGTTGCATATATTTCTTAACCTTTTAAAAATTAGATGATACAATATAAAAAAAAGCTTTAATTCTAACAGCAATACAGATATGAAATCTAATAGATGTCATATTCATACTATAATGTGAATTCCCAAAAGAAGGAATCCCATGCATACCCTGGTTCATTTAGAATTCAGCCTCTTTAAATAGCTTTTACAAGAAATATAAGATGACTACAGGCCTGACCACTGAGTAAACAATAGTAGTCAATAGCTCTTCTGTGTGTGAGGTTGCCTTGTGTCTTTATTTTTTTTAAAGATTTATTTATTTATGCATACAAGAATTGGTGTACAGGCCAGAGGTATGGGGGGGAAGAGGATTCACCAGAGGTAGAGTTGGGATCAGAACAGTCAGAGTGACTGAAATACACTGCTGAGGGGAGCAGCAAGTGAGACAGGAAAGGTCTGCTGCGCATGTGGGTCCCCTCCCTGGCCAGAGATCAAACTCATGCTGCAGTGGAAGCAGACGCTTCACAGTGTGGTGCATTATTCCTTGCACAACCAGAGAGGCCTCTGCCTTGTGTCTTTTTAAAAAGGTAACCAAGATACACAATGTACAGAATGAGAGAAGAGTGACAGAGAACCCAGGTCCCTATGAGAATTATGAGAGTAAAATGGCAGTAGCCTCTTCATCCCAGAATCTCTGCTAGAAGAATGTATAAATATAAGTCAATGTAACCAATTAAAAAATTATTAAACTATCATAAATTAATGTATGTCCTTTTACATATAATGTGTTGAAACTTGGAGTTTTCAAACATGCTATTTTGAAGTTGTATAGTTACAGCTTGTAATATTTATAAATTTATAAATATTTTAATGTCCCTTTAATATGAGTCAATGTAACCAATTAAAAAATTATTAAACTATCATAAATTAATGTATGTCCTTTTACATATAATGTGTTGAAACTTGGAGTTTTCAAACATGCTATTTTGAAGTTGTATAGTTACAGCTTGTAATATTTATAAATTTATAAATATTTTAATGTCCCTTTAATATTAAATAAATTTGTTAAAACTTTGACACTTTTAATCAGTTTGAATCTGTGTTCTCTGATATGTCTAAGATCTTACTACTCATTGGCAATACAAGACCTCATATTTACAATAATCAAAGCATATACTCTATTTAACCCATAGTGTTGTTTAGGAGGTTGAAACAAAATAATGTATGTAAAAGTAATGGAATTCCATAGACTCAACATCATTTGCACTGTCGTGGGGTTTTGAAGATCACAGAGTTTGGAAATCTGAACTTCTTGTAGAACAATTGGTTAAACTTCTAAAGAAAAAATATATGTGCATTTTGTTGTTATCTCATACAAAATAATAAAAAGCAAGCTGAGTACACACTTCTTTTTCCTATTATTGTACGAAGGTTTGTTTTTTAAGAAATTAGCTGCTTTGATCTTAGGAGAGGAATTCCTTCTTGCTTGATGTCCTACAGATTACTGATGAGATCAAATACATGCAATTTAAATAAGAAGCTTGAATTAAATATCAGGATAAAAATCTCCTTTCCTACCCAGTTAAATTAACTGGTTTGGCCTACAGAAAAAAAAAAAAATGTCTCTATAAGACTCACTTATTAATCTTGAGTCAATGTCCAAAAAGTAATTAATTCAATGTAAGGAACTCCTTCCAAATAAATTTGGCTTAAAAATTGTCTTCAGGTCAGAAACTGAGCCAGTTGCATAGTACTGAAGCAATGTAATACAGTGATTCAAACTATGTTTTAGCACAGAATAGACTGATTTTCATTTGAGATAAACACTCCTGCATTCTCAGACCAAGTGCTCACATAACCCCTAAGCAAACCAATTGAGGAAGTTTCTAATGGTTCAGGTGCCTGAACCTGTGCAGCCTCCTGCAGAGCTTAGTGGGCAGGCAGCTCATCCCTCATCCCTCATCCCTCAGTGAGCAGGCAGCTAGCCTGAGGGCTAGGTGAGTTTTGCCTCCTAAACTCACAAACTCTCTAGGCTTGTGAGGCCTTTTTTAAGATTAATGTCATGATCCTGTTTGGGTATGACAGGGACAGTGACAATATCTGCTCTCACAGTCCAGGCACATCACAGGTGGCCTAGGAACAGGCTGGGCCTTCAGTGAGGCACGCATCTCCAGCACAGATGTAAGCGGGAACTAAAAACAATAATCATACTAAGCAAGAATTGAATGTACTGTTTTAAAAAACAAAGGTCAATGCAGAAGAAAAAAAAAAAAGAAAAACCACAATGAATAAAATGTCACAGATTTAAATAAAGACAGGATCAATATTTCTGATTTTTACTTTTGCCTCAGGCTCCGATAAAGCTCAGGACAGCATGACTTATAAATATTTGTTGGAAGATTTCCATGTTAATATCAGATAGTTCTCTAAAGTAATGTAATGAGCAACACCAAAACAAACAAACCAACCACAAAAACAATCTCACTGCGAAATAAGGCAGAAAGCTTTCTGTTTATACCCAGATGCCCTAAGGGACGTCAGTTAAGATTTTTCCCAGATCATGTAAGAAAGGGGATGGTGTTTCTGATTCATTAGCAAGTAAGAGATGAAAAACAACACCCAGGCATTAGCAACAATTTTAATGACAGTTATTTTTAGCTATTCTCCCAATTTGCTTTTCAAACTTGAGGACATAATTAAAGCCCATGATCAAGTGTCATCATTACCTGCTGAAGATACAGGATGGAAGTGCTGGTGTTCTTTGTTCTAATTATATATTGTGACTATCTTCCCAATTCATAAACCATTTCTTGGAAGAAAACTGGGGTGACTTCATTCTTATGGCATTGAAGGAGCTCTTGTTAAATGTCAGAGTTAAAACTACTTTAAAAAATATCTAACCAGATCTTGCGATGACCCATTCAGATGCTACAACAGAAGGATCCCACCCTCATCCCTTGCCTCCACATCAACTCCTTAAAGTCCTCTGTCCCACAGGAAGTGAGGCTCTCCTGCTCCGACTCCAAGTGGATTCATAGACTCAAGGCAAATCTCACACTCTCATATATACTATATATTATGTAATATATAATACTTTGCATTAGACACAATTACAAACATAGCTTTCTCTTTAAACGACTCACCAACCATCTCCATCTCTTGCCACCCCACTCATCCCCAACTCAGTGTTAGCAACACAGGTATGGGGGAAAGGCAGGGGTACGAACAGCAGAATCAAATGGACAGGGGTTAAAGGTAGACATTTCTAATCAGGAAGAGGCAGAGAAAGTCTTATGAAATATGCTGTAATTCCATAAACTCACTTGCAGCTTCTCTCCCCAGAATAAAGGATCATATGACAATACATAGGCAATTTTTGCTAGAAAGAAATTTTTAGAAATTAGGTGAAACAGATTGATTATGGGCCAAGCTACAAAAATGCAAATTTCATCTCTTTTCATGATTTCTTCTCAAATTTCTTCCTCTTCACTCTTAGTATTATTTTAAATGAAATAATGAATGGCCTATAGAATTCTGACATTGATAATCTAGATCAAAGAGCAGAAATGACTTACTGATGGGGTATAGAAAAGGCCGTAGAATTTAGTATCCCAGTCTCTACCATCTCAATAGCTTGTTTCATTTCCAACTTTTTGTACAAAGAAACAATACTTGATTTTGGCAGATTCTTTCGAATTAGGATTTTCCGTAAATATCTGTGATCAAATTTCTTGAACCTAAAAATGAAAACCAACATTTTGGAAATCATTAATCTCTGTATGTATTATGTAAGTATATATATTTTTTTAAAACAAACTCCTCCTTAACTTTACTCTGAAAACATGAGGACAGTGCCTGGAATTCATAGCACTTGAAAACATTTTTTTTTTTAAATCATAGAATTCATACATCTTTTTAAAATAAAGAAAGAATGGCCTACTGGCCTGAATACATTGAAATTCAACTAAACAAAGGGAAGGGACAAGCTGCAATCAGGGCAAAAAGTGTGCATAAGTGTGGAGCGGGGAGGACCAGCCCAGCCCAGCTCCAATTGTAAGAGCAGAAATGAGGGGGTTGAGGCTTTTGAACAAGTGTTCCATTCTAATAGCTCATAACAGTGGCAGCTGCACTTACAGTAATACTGGGCTATTCAACCAGAACCCAATAAGTTTAAATGGCCCAGTAGTTACAGTAGTTTTGCCCCATTATGCTGCAGATCATTTTGAATCCTGCCAATTAACGGGAGGGGAGGAGAACCCACATATGTCCCGACAGTCTGAATGATGGAGACTGAATAGGCTAGACGCTGATGGCCGCTAACTATTGTGGCGAACCCCAGGGCAACCCATTAGGCTGAGCAGCACGTAGGCATATGGTGCCTTCAGTGCCGGGCGTTTGTTTGGAGTTGGAATTTTCAACACTTGCAATCATTTTACATTCAAAGAATAATTCGTCTGCTTGCTTTATTTTCTGGAAGGGAACACAACTCCCTGGGCCGCTGGCTTATTATCTGGTGATTGGTTTTCTGGTCTGTGAGGCGGACGGGCTCTTTATCACTGGAGTCTCCTCTGGGTTTACTAAGCAGTGATTCCTTGAACACTGTGATCTCTATTTGGCTCATACCAGGCGCACTCTCGCTCCAACTAAGTCATTCCTCAGGCTTCTAGTTTTCTTGTCCTCTGCATGACAGGTTCCTGTTTGTTCTTCAACCCACTGTAATTATCTTCTCATCCATCACAACTTCTCTGATTCCATTCACACTGAGCTCACTTTGACCTTGTATTGTTCAAAACCAGTGGTTACTGCTATCCTTGTCTTACTTGCAACGTAACAACCCCTGATGTGCCACTGGATCCTTTCCTCTGGGCCCTCGACATCCTGATTCACACCTACTTCCCTTCTAACCTCCTAACAACTCACCCTACTCTCCTCTGCCCTTCCTCTTCCTTACCTACCCCATGAGAGCAGAAGTTTCTTAGAGTCCAGGCCTCAGTCTGCTTTCTCTCTTCACACCCTTGTAGTAATCTCACTCATGCACGTGACTTTAGTCACCAAACATCTTTTTGATAACTCACAACATTTTTAACATTTATCTCCAGCCGTGATCTCTCTCATGAACTTCAGACTAAATTCCAAAAGGTGGCTGAGTATATATTTGAGACATCTTAAACAGAATATATTACTCAACTCTAAACATTCTTCTATACTTTATATATTAAACCATGACACTGATTTCTTGCTAGACTCCTTTCTGGAAATCTGAGAGTCATTCTTATCTTGTTTCCTCACCCTCCTCTCCCCATGTCCACAACCTGTCATCATGTCCAGTTCATATTTGTCTAGAAATATTTTTAGTATCCCTTCAGCTACCACCTTAACCTTATTGATCTGATGACTATGGCTTATTGAAAAACAGAAGATATTTTAAAGTTAGATCTGAATTTAAATCAAGGTTCCATTCTAGATTAGGTTCATTGACCTCATGAGTCAGTTTCTTCATTTTTAAATGAGAAAAGCCGTAACACTAGAATGTTAAGGAGATCATAGAAGATATACGAAATAGCACAGTACTTACAGCTCATTCCATGTTTATGATAGTTGTTACATGAAATTTCTAATAACTATATGAAAATTCCCTTTTCCCTACTAACCCAGCCTCCTTATCACTGTAGCAGTTTGCATTTCAAAAACCAAGTTATGGTCATGCCACCTCTCCTATGTGAAAGTCTTTACATAAGAGATTTTAAGGGTCAAATAGAACTTATTAGTATTAATGGTAGTGCAGAACTCCTTAATTTTGAATAGGCTGAATAGACATGTCTCTGTATTTTCAGCTTCTTGTCTCACTATGCCACTCTCTCAAACCATCTCCAAACTACACTAAGCTCTTTCTCACTTCTGTGTATTAAAATACATTGCTTCTGCTGCTGCTTGTCTCACTTTCATTCTTCTTTGCCTGGAATTCTCATTTGTTTTACAAGCTCATTTCCATTTCTATATTATAGTTCCATACATTTATCTTATTTATGGAATTTCCCATATTGATAATGATTATTTGTTCAGGATCTTTCTCTCTTTCTGCCCCTCCTCCCCAGTCAATCTCCTACCCATCCACTATTATATGATAACCTTGAGTGCATCTTCGTGTATTTTATTGTTCTTGGAATCTGTTTTGCTGTTTAGAAAACTGGGTATATATTTGACCAAGTGGAAGGATCTTAAATATTTTTTTCATTGGGAAAACTATAGGATTTAGACTTTAAAAATCTACGATCTAATTTTTAAATCAGTGGGAAGTCACATAATTTAAATTCTACTTTAACATGATGAGGACTGCTAACACGATCCTTCATTCTACCTCATCAAAAGAGCTGCCCCAAAGCTCTCAGTTTCTTTTAGATGCAGCCACCCTCAACAGCCAGTCCGTTTAAGGTTCAGTCTACTTTGGCATCACCAATATCTAGATATTTGGGGGAGCAGTCATAAATCCTAGAAAGGAAACTTCTCTAATTTGATTAACTCAAATAATGCTTTCCCCTATATCGTTCAAATAACTGTGTATTACTCCCAAACTCATGTGTTCCTCATCCTCTACAAAACCCTTGTAGGAGTCACATAATTTTATAAATATGGCTATAGACCAAATCCAGGTACAGAGTGACTTCTGAAATGTGAGATGTGGTAGAAAAGAGAGACCTTGGCAATTTTGTAGAATCACCATATAGGAAGGGTTCTTAACAGTCCGCTTCCATTGTAGCCTTTCCAACGATGGAGAAATTTCTTCCTGGTTTCCCTGATGAGTCATGAAACTCCCTTTTCAGCCTCTCAAAGTCAAACATTCTACAGTTAGGTGTCCTCTGCATTGGAAACCTGGAGTTAAATCAAATCTAAGTTCTCTAATTTGTATTAATGCTACACAGGGTACTAACTTCATCTAAAGCAATCTTGCCAAGACTAGGTTGATTTTCTTCTCCAGATAGTTCTTCATTTTTCAGGTTACACATCCCCAGGGCTTCCACCTGCTACTTGTATGACCTGGTTTCCAGAGCTTTTATCTTTCCTGTCCCCTGCTCTAGAGTCTTTCTAGTGTTATGCTCAAGTTCCAATATAATTTTTTGAGGTTCCTTCATAAGTAGTGAAATCCTCAGCCTGCTTACTTGTCTCTCACTTGGTAATGGCTCCATTGCCCACACACATCTTCAATTCCTGCCTTCAAGTGATCCATTAGCTGTCAAATTAAACACAAGACAATAATTTCTTGTATAAAGTGTCAACTCTGAAGGATACACAACAAAAGCTAACACACTTTGGAAAACAAATGAGGCTTTAAAGGAGGAGCACATTTTATTTTCTGTGATCTTGTTGATGGAACAAAAACATGATTTTCACAGTAATTTACTTAGTTCCATGATTCAAAAATTCTCCATAAAGAAGTTTCTTAATAATGAACACGTAATGAAAACAGGTACTTGCCCTTTTTTTAATGAATATTATTCTTCTAGAATGATTTAGGAAATTTTGCATAACTAAAATCATGGACAAAAATCCTAATAATTAACTATTACTTTTAACTTCAGTGCAAGAGAAAAGAATATACCAACAACTAATTTATAATTTCAGAAAATGAACTTCTAGCAATATTCTATTAAGATATTCTGCAACAAAATGTACCTATATGCCTCATTTTATAATCTGATAATTTTGTCTCAACATTAACATTTTATAATCTAAGTCATTTAAAGTATATATTTGGTTTATCCAAATTGTTTATGGGGGTGGGGGAGTTGCTCCTTGGTGGCTTAAATGTTAAATTTCAGCACTACCACTGAGACAGCCTGAGTTCCATCCCCAGCCAGGTTGCTAATTGGCATATGGTGCAGCAGACCTCTCCTGTCTTGCCCGCTGCTCCCCTCAGCAGTGTATTTCAGTAGATCTGCCTGTTCTGCTCCCTACTTTTTCTCTGATGAATCCTCTCACCCCTGTACCTCTGGCCTACATGCCAGTTCTTCTATGCAAAAAAATAATAATAATAAAATCTTTAAAAAATTTTTATAGAAATTTAGGGGGGGAATGACAATCTTAGTTTCCAAATAATTTAAATTTGTAATCACTGAAGTCTATACTGATTTCTAAAATCGACTGCAAAATAAATTAAAACGTTAAACAACTTTGAAATGTTAAAATGTTTAAATGCTGATTGATTCCACCTGTCAAATAATTTTAACTGCCTCTCTACTACTTACAATTATAACTTAAAGAAAAACAAAAATAATTAGTAAAAAGTGGTATATTCACAAGTTTAGAATGGAGAGGAATATGTCTATGAAGAGATTATATTCAGAAACTCACTCATTCCTGATTTAGATGATGAAATTTGGGATTTCTGAACTAAGATTTAGAGAGGAATTTTGGGACTTTGAGTTTATAATGTAGTGCATTCAGACCTTTGGGATATTGGGACAGAGTTAATATATTTTGTATGTAGAATAACATGAATCTTTGAGGGCCAGAGGGCTGTGGTTGGCAGATGATTATATCCTAATCCCTACAACCTGTGAATATGTTAGCTTATATGCAAAGGAGAATTAAGGTAGTAGAATGACTCAGGATTGACTAGGAAAGGATTCAGGAAAGGCTAAGAGCCACATTCTTTTCCCTAGAGTCTCCAGAAAGAAACAAAACTTTGCAACACCCAGACTTTAGCCCAATCATACCCATTTTGAATTTACGAGCTCCAAAACTACAACATAACAAATTTGTGGTTTTTTCAAGCCAGTAAGTTTGTAGTAATTTCCAAAATAGCTTTAAGAAACTAGTATAGCCACTCTTGTTGGAGCCGGAGAAGAAAGAGGCAATAGGTTTGGTGCCATGTACACCCATATGCTCCTATCTCTTGATTACCCCCAGGGGTAATGAATGGGAAAAAACTGTATACTTATTAATTATAACAAAAATATAACTTACACGTATATGAAGTTCTTCATTGATGGATTCTTTTTTATTGGTCTTTTTAACATCCAGATATCTGACTAGAGGGCCAATTGTGATTCCCTAGATCATACAGAACACAATAAAAGGGTTTTGTTGTGGTGAAGACTGTCATCATAGAAAGAGAATCTATTAGAAAAACTATTAGAACTTTTCACTTTAAAAAATTAATTTATTTTTTTAATTAGGCTACTCTCATCAGGTATTGCCGCTGTGTATCACCCAGCACCATGTCACCATAGTACTCCACTGTAATCCACTGTGCTTATATGCCTAGTTTTTAGTTCCCATATGCTTTAGTTCTATAGTCAGCTTTCAAGGAGTAAATTTTTGAACTTTTATTCTCATCTCCTCATGTTACACTAATCTCTACTGGAAAATGCCCCAGTATTTACTTCAGTCCTTATTTAATTCTTTTATATTCTGCAATAAAAACCAGCATTAATTATGCTTAAATTTTAAAACCTGATTTAGTTTCATATTTTAAAATAACATTTTATTAGTTTGCCAGGAGATAACTCCAGTGAAAATAAAAACTTGTACTATCTAGCACTAATTGGAATCTCATGTTCAACAATATACAGTAGGTATCGTTCACATGTTACCAGGAATATTTTGTTCAATTTTTTGTTGATTAGAAGACAACATATTTTAGAAGTTAAAAATTAAAGTGATTTAGAAATATTTGGAAATTTAGTAAGGGTATAAAGCACTATTGAAAATCAGATGTTTCTCCTTTTAGGTACCATACTAATTTTACTTAATCCTAATATATTCTACTTAATTTGAATGTGAAATAAATCTACCAACCTGAATAAATACAGTAAAATATATAACGACTAGAGTAGCAGTGACAAACATTTTCTTCCTAGGAAAAAGAGACAGAGGAAGCAAAAATGCAAGTGAAAAACTTCCAGCTCCTCGAACACCACTGTAGAAAATTATGCACTGGTCCTTGATGGAGAAGGGGAAAGTCCGGAACTGGTTACTGACATAGAAGAGAGTAAATACACCTAGAAGTCAGAAAATATAAGAAGCAGATCATGAAGGAGTAAAGATATAGCACTACCAAACCTAAGTCACGTGTATGTGCCTCCAAAGAAGACAACTGACTTCATCACACACCCTAGATTATCCATCCCAAACAGTATCATAGAACTTTACTTTTTGCCTAGTTGTGAGGCTAGTAGTGTTTGAAGTTGAAGTTTTCTCTGGTAGTACGATCGATCACTGTCTCTCACTCTCTCTCTCTGTCTCTGTCTGTCTCTCTCTCTGTTTAAGGTAATAAAACTTAATACTTTTTGATATGAGCAATAATATAATTCTTCATTTATCTCCTTTTATTGTCTTTTGTCTTTCAAAACTAAGTAAAGCACAAGCATTCCTTGGAAGGATAAAAACCTTTTTATTTGCTCATTCTCACTAGGTAACCAAAGGAGGTGTGCAATTTTAAAGATGAGATGAGTCATCTCAGTGACTGTGTGGTCCCTGCAGGGTGAGCAAATCTTATGTGGTTGGTTTGGTTCTTCTGGAGTTTCAATGCAAACAAAAAAGGAAATTGGCAAGGCCTCAATGGAAGAATCTTGCTGTCAGTAAGTGGAGGATGGAGAGTAGAGGGTGAAAGAACTTGGTGTTTTCTACTTGGTATTTATCCCTAAGTGGCCCACATGTCCTAGCTAAAACTAGTGCTGTGATTTTTGGCTGGAAAAGTCCTGTCACTTAATTTCTAACTAATTAAAGAAGTTATTTCACTGCAGAATTATATTGCTCTCAATATTGTATGACTTCTAATCACAGAGCCTTCACAATAAGCACCCTTTGGATAATAAGTGCGTTGATAGCACAAGACACAATAACACGTAGAACTTTCATCTTGTGTTGTTTGTTTTGGCTCCTCCACATACTATTCATGTGTTCTTGTTCTAGGTTCTTCATCTTATCACATACTTAGTTTCTTCACCTGCTTAATGGATAGTATTTAATTCAGGAGGTGGATACAAGGTTTACATAGATGTAATGGCCTATCAATAATATAAAGCAGGGAACTATATGTTCCAAACTTTCCTGAATTGTAACTTTACTACCTATAATGAGTCCAGGCTGGGAAGAGGACAGGTTGGGAGTGGGAGAACAGGATTCTAGACCTGTTCTATTGCTCACTTTGATATGTTCAAGCTAACCATGCTCTTGGGGACCATCGGTTTCCTAAACACAAAAATGAAGGAATGGAGCTGCATGGTCACCAAAGGTCAACAATATTGATATAGTCACAATATTAATCCTCTCCTAGATGGTATCTATCTATGTTGGCTGAACCATGGTTTTATCTCTCTTGACATTAGCTGTCAATACCTACTATATTAGAACTGAAAGGGACCTAAGAAACTTATGAAAGCCATCATTTTGTGATTGAGAAAAAAGACTTGGAGTAGTTAAATATCTGTCCCAGTCAAATAGCTAATTAGTAATAGTACCAGAATTCAATGTGAGTTAATAAATTTATGTCAGTTTCATTAATTCTTTTCTCCCCTGTGAACCAAACATTACATGTATTCAGAATTAATTTCATGAATATTTTAGTATTTCTGCATTCTTTTTATTCTTTCCGAAATTCTAAAGCCCACCCCAAATTAATTTAGGATTAATATGTTCAAAGTGCTTCTTGATCATTTCTCCTAATTTCCCTTTGAGGAACTGAGCTGAAAATATTGATCAAAGGCATTTATAAAAGCTTCAAATATTGATAAAAATCATTTACAAATATTTTTTCTCATCAAAAAGCAACACACATATTGTAGTTCAGTAATTAACGTTTAGAGCTTCAAAAACAAAATACATAAGATAAATTAGCATTCAAGGTGTCCTTTTCAAAAATCAGGCATCTTTCATAGGTGTGGTGCCAACTGCACTAAATAATGTTGTCTTTACTAATACTAAGCGGCTTTTTTAAAAGACTGATTTTCAGGTCTTTGGTTTTCTATACATCACTCTCATCCTTCAACTAACCACCTGTACTATTTAGGGGAATATTTTCTAACAGTAATTACCTAGCACAGAATACAGTTGTGAGATCTCACTTTTCCTGTAACAAAAGTGTAAATGCCCACAGCTTACAACCTATATCTGATTTAAGGTGCAAGATGATATAAATTGTCAGAGAAGTGAAAAGCAAGCGATAAATTTGCTGAATTATATTTAAACGTGTATATGTGAAAATTCTTTAAATTAAAAAAAAAATGCCCTGTTCCAGCAGTGCTTCAGTGCAGAACTTTATCAGGTAGTAGTTACTCTGAACTGATTAAGGGAACAAACAGAAAACACCCCTAGTCAGTCCAAGGTGCCCAACTCCCCTAACTAGTAAAGCCAGTTATCATTTATTATTTCTACTTCTCATGGCAGGAATAAGAACATATTTTAAAAAGATACAGACAGGGCATTCCTGGTCCCTGCTTTCTCTTACTGATGGCTCTCCAGATCTGGCAGAAGACCAGGGTGAAGCAGATGAAGGCCCAGTTCCACTCGTGGTTCTTCCCAACAGTGGACACACCCATGAAGATGAAGATCAGGGTCTCACTGACACTGCTCAGCATCTTCATGAAGTACTTGATGGTTGTGTAAGATGTCTGGGACACATTTTCTTCTACATACTTTTTCATTGTCACCGCACAGGCTGTGATTCTACGAAAGAAGCAGTGTCTCAGAGAGAAGCCACAAAATGTTGCCCCTCCAGGAGAAGTTGTCCCGATTGGTGATGCCACAGATACACAGGACCTAGGTTTACCCAGAAAGAATATCCTCTCTAGCTGCACATTTCCAACAGCTTTTCTTTCTTTTCTTCTTCTCTAAAGGGCTTGCACAAGTTGAATCAGGAGGTAGGTGACAGTGAATTGTTTCCCACAACAAAATGATGTGCAATTCCTGCACATATCCCAAGCAGAACTGTTTCCTTCTTGCCTTCCCTGATCCAGAGCATTGTCAATCCCATCTGTTACCCTGTACTTCACTCTGTCTTAAACCAAAATAAATCCAGTGCACTTAAATAGAAAGAATAATTCATCAAGACTCCCCTAAATGAACAGTATTTCTTACAAATTATTAAGACATTTTTCACTGGGGGAGTCCAGGTAGATGATAGCAGAGTGAAGACACAGGATTGCTCCCTCTAGACACACACACACACACACACACACACGGAGAAAAAGGAAGGAAGGAAGGAAGGAAGGAAGGAAGGAAGGAAGGAAGGAAGGAAGGAAGGAAGGAAGGAAGGAAGGAAGGAAGGAAGGAA
>JAGFMF010012281.1:2958484-2983012 GCA_019455555.1 Galemys pyrenaicus | reverse complement strand
AAGGAAGGAAGGAAGGAAGGAAGGAAGGAAGGAAGGAAGGAAGGAAGGAAGGAAGGAAGGAAGGAAGGAAGGAAGGAAGGAAGGAAGAAGGGAAGGGCCAAAACCCCTGAGGGAAAAATGGATTATCTTTATACACGATAAGTGCATCAATCTGAATAAAAAGGTAGGAAAATAAACTTTGCTGAAAGGTATTACAGGGCAGTAAAAGCCAAAAGAGAGTGGCCGAAGTGCACTGTGCCCTACTGCTATTGACTCAGGCACACACCAGCATCAGGGCTCTTACGACTGCACTGCATGGGATAAGAGGGTACATGAGCAGGTACCCAGGAGAGAGGGTGCTTGTGGGAGATTCGCAGAGGTGAGGGCACAGAGCTAGGATGACTGATTTGCAGCTGAGGTTCCTAATGCAGAGAAGCCATAGCCCAAATCAGGTCAGAGCACGTGGACTTCCTTCCAGAAAAGACTATACCTGAAGCACAAAGAAACTTAACAGGCATTTCCAATTCCTGAGTCTACTTGAGGTGACCCTTTGATGCCTATTGTCCAGTCCTCTTTCAAACCTACTACCCTTCCCCAGTACCAGTCACCTGACTATTCCAACAAGCACAAAAACAACCATTGAAAATTTAACCTTACTGACAAACACACAAAATTGAAAACAAGGAAACAGAAGAACATGATACAAATGCCAGAACATCAAAAACCCTGGAAGGAGCCCTGACTCGGACGAGTTGCAGGGTCTGACAGAGGTCACCCAGGGCACGAGTCCCAGCAGTGCTGATCGAGCGTGTAGAAAACAATGGAGGACAGAGGCAACAACAGAATAAAGATAATGAAAATATGACGCAGCTACATTCAGAATAATGGAGTTAGGAAACACTAGATGATTTTGAAAATGCCATTGAGGACCATAGTAGTAGAAAAACAGAAACAACGGAGAGAATTAATGAACTTGAAAACATAATACCATAGAACATAAGAATAGAACAAGATAGAGGAAAACAAATCTAAAAAATAAAAACAGTGTCAAAGCACTTCAGGACAACTTAAAGAGAAATATCATCTGTATCATGGGGACTCCAGAAGAGAAGAGAAAGAGAAAGGCATAGAAACCTATTTAAAGAAATAATCACTGAAATAACAGTTTTGTAACATATAGTTAATATGAAATGAACCAGAAGTTGTGATCCAAGGTGCCCAAAGAGCTCCAAACAAAATAATACCAGGTATTATACATCAACACACATAATAATAAAGCTGCCAATAACCCATCATAAGGACAGAAATCTAAATATGTCAAGGACAAAAGAGTAACCTGTAAGGGAATTCCAAGGATGCTATCATCAGATTTTTCAACAGAAGCGTTACAAACATGAGGGGACCAAAAAGAGAAATTCAAAATACTTAAAGAAAAATATTTCCTAGCCCAGAAACTTCAACGACTTTGAAGATTAGCATCAGAAGTCCAGTCTTCCCAGGTGCTAGTTTGCAAGGTGTGAGCCTAACTTTGCTTTTATTGCTACAAGAGTTGGGCTTTGGGGGGTCTCCCTGGTGGCACAAGGGGTTAAGCACCACACTATGAAGCATCCACAGCCACTGAAGTATGAGTTTGATTGCTGGCCGGGAGGTGACTCACATGGCACAGAAGACCTCTGCTGTCTCACTTGCTGCTTCCCTCAGCAGTGTATTTCAGTCACTCTGCCTGTTCTATTCTCCACTCTGTCTCTCATGGATCCTCTCTCACACACACCCCATACCTCTGGCCCACACCCCAGTTCTTGTATGCATAAATAAATACATCTTTTAAAAAAGAGAGGGGCTTTGATTTGTACTCACGCCAAGATGCCAGAGAGATACAGTGTCTCAGCAGCTAAGTAAGACAAATAGCTGAACATGAAAACGATGAGGGGTTCAATTGCAGAGATATTCTGAGTGAAACGTGTGATAAATGCAGAAATGAATCCAAAAACGATGCCAAAAAGTACTCCGCCAACTCCCACAATAATGAATCGGGCACATCCAGCCAAAATGTCGATAGGTTCTATGTCTTCGAATCTATGCATCTTTGTGAAGGCAATTAATATGTTGTATAAGACCTAGACAAAGAGAAGATGAAAGAAAGAAAATGAGCATGAATTAGAAATGAGAAACATTATACTCATAGATTCTCAGCTTTGTGCCTAGCTTCGTATCCCTCTGTGGACACTAGGGAAGGAATTTTCTCTGCTTTTTCTTGGTTTCTGGTGATTATTGACAATCCTTGGCCAAGGACGTATTGCTCCACTTTATCCCACTGTCTTCATGTCATCCTCCCCGCGTGTGTCATGTTCTCCTCTGTGTTCTCACCACATTTCCTTCTTATAAGGACGCCCACCTTGCACCCGGGGCTCATCTTAATTCAGGTTGAGCTTAATTTGACTAAATGTATCTGCAAACAACTATTTCCAAATAAAATCACATCCTAAGGTTCTAGTGGACTGAAATTGGGGATAATGTGGGGGTGTCACTCTTCAATCTAGTAAAGCTTCTATAACCCAAATAATTTTACAGTGAAATTAATTTGTGTTACAGACTAGCAAATTTTAGTGGTTTATTTCAGGGCACAATTTCATTTTGAATTTCACAAGACACTTTTTTTTTTTTTATGACTTGTCCTCCCAGTGGATCACATGTTTCATTAAAAAGCCTAGGACATATGAATCTCTTGTATATCCACTGCTTCTGGGTATGTTCTATATGACCACCTGGGCAATATCTATCTGCTTGTGTATTAACTATATGTTACAAAACTGTTATACTACTGTTCTATTTTATTTACAAAAAGGAAGCCATAGTTCAAGAAAACTTTGGCTGCATTTGAAAGAAAATTGTGACTTAAGATCTCAAAGTGAATCCAAAAGAATTTTGGTGGCTGTATCCTATTTCAATGAGTTTAATTCAATTTCACCGTTTGTCTAACCCCTGAGAACCCCACTTATTCATCTTAAAAGCCCTGGGGTTTCCACCTTTGGAGTTCTACTCACATTCCAAGGAGTGAAACCAATTCATAGGATCCAGAAAAGGCAGATTTAAATGAGTGTCAATCGGATCTGGGAGTTTGACTCTTAAATCCAGAGGAAACGCATAGAAAATGATTGGGATTCAAGGATTTACATGCAGTTGCCACAGATGAAAATTTTTTTGCTGTGCTCTCCAGATTACAAGTAGCTCCCTAGTCCATCCCAAGGGTCTGGGAAAGTCAGTCATTTGATCAGCTTGTCCCTGGACACCAGCATGCCTGGCCGAGAAGATGCCATTGCAGAAGACTACTTTTACAGATGCAATTCATGCAACAACACAAAAACAACTCCTATCTTTCTAACTGCCAAGCTCTGTGTGTCACTGTAGTTCTAAGGGATTATGTTCAATTTCAAATCACAATATGTACGCATTGTTTACATATTCGAAGGAAAATCTCAGTCAGTGCTAAATCTGTAACATGACCACAGCACTAACAGAGAACAAGGTTAGATTTGCCTCTTCCATTTAGTGTGGAAGTGATATTGTCTTACAACAAAAAATGCATACATTCGTCTTTGTCCCCATTTCCTGACACAGCATTCTTAAAATCATTCTACTTCCTGAAGAGGAAGGTGAAAAGAATGGCTTTATTATTTGTAATGAGCACTTTTCCATTATCCCTGACTCTTTTGCTAATGGGATGGATGGCTCTTGTGGGCTTCAAGTAGTTTCCGGTCAGGGTCTTGTTGCCAGAGGAACCACCATCTTAATAACGGATTGTAACTTTCAGCCCTATCCTGACGGGAGGAGAGAAGGGCTAGAGTCTTAGTTCATAACCAACGTCCAATGACTTCTTCATTCATGCCTATGTATAGAACCTCCATAAAGACCTTTAAAGATAGGATTCTGATTTTCAGATTGGTGCTGGGAGGGCTGTGTACTGGGAGAGAGCACCCCTAATCCCTCACATTGCTCTATGTACCTTCTTCCTCTGACTATTCCTGAGTAACACCCCTTATATTAAGCTAACATTCATAAGTAAACTATTTTCCTGAGTTCTGTGAGTTGTTCTAGCAAAGTTAGGGAACCTCTAATTTTCCAGTCAGATGTATGGTTGGGACCTCCCTGGTAGCACAAGCAGTTAAGTCTCAGCACTATGAAGCTACATAGCCACTGCAGCACGAGTTCAATGTCCAGCCAGGGAGGTGACCCACATGACACAGAAGACCTCTCCTGTCTCACCCACTGCTCCCCTCAGCAGTGTACTTCAGTCGATCTGCCTGCTCTGCTACCCCCTCTGTCTCTGGTCACTCCTCTCACCCCCCACAACTATGGCCTGTACCCCAGTTCTTGTATGCATAAATAAATCTTAAAAAAAAAGTATGGATAACCCAGATTTGTGATTGGTGGCTGAATTGGGGGCAGTCTTATGAAAGTCCATGGATTTTTCTAATTCTGCATAGTTCGTATGAGCACTGAATTAAATTGTGGGACATTCAGTTGGCATTCAAAGAGTGGGAGAATTGGCTGGTGTGGGGAAGAACACCACTATTTGCTGTCAAGAGGAATAACAATACCCAGTTCTTCTGCAGTTTCAGATAAGCTGTATTACACAGGCATGTTGATTTTTTAATTTTTTTCCTTTATTTATATATATTTGACATAAATTGTGGTCCCCATGGGTTTCCTACCACTATTTCACCAGTGCACTATCACCTCAGTCCCTTGAGCTCTTTCTGCCCTCAACCCATTCCCTCCCCCCACCCACACACAAAGTGTTTCTGATTTGTTCTTGTCTTTTTGTTTTTGTTGTGTTGTGTTTTTATTGTTTTCATTATTATTATTCTTTTCCCCTATTTGGGTCCCTTATATTCTTCCTAGAAGCGAAACCACCTAGTATTTTCCTTCTGAATAAGCATGTTGATAATGTTAC
Organism: Galemys pyrenaicus; assembly: GCA_019455555.1. Classification (NCBI taxonomy): domain Eukaryota; kingdom Metazoa; phylum Chordata; class Mammalia; order Eulipotyphla; family Talpidae; genus Galemys; species Galemys pyrenaicus. The sequence continues at coordinate 2,978,079 of JAGFMF010012281.1, read as the reverse complement.
TCACTTCTGGGACTCCCCAGAAGTCAGGAGTGGGACTGAAATTTTCAAGCCTCTAATCACATGGTTAGTTCCTCTGGCAACTAGCTCCTATCCTTCCTTATTACCTGAGAGTTTTCCAAAAGTCACCTCCTTACAAAATAAGAGACACCTTTATGGGCTTCATTGCTTAGAAATTCCAAAGGCTTGAGGAGTTCTGCCCCAGGAACAAGATGAAAATACATGTCCCCTTTTCTAAATCATAATGTCACAGACATCAAACACTTAGAGTAGGCTCACTCTGTGTCAGGCACTATTTTAAAATGCTTTATGTGTATCAACTCACTTTATCCCTCATAAAATCTGATGTCTATTTTACAGAAAGGAAACTGAGGCCCAGAGGAGTTAACTAACTCACTTGAAGTCAAACAGCTTGCAAGAAAGTGAACCAGGACTTGAATAAACATATATAGGTTTACTGTTCATGCTCTGGGCCATAGTTCACTGCTTCTTGAATAGGTCTTTACTACAGTTAGAACCCCTTTGAGATAAGAAAACACAAACCAGAGAGCATGATGAAGGGAAATTTGCTCCCAAGTGAGCTTTTTGGTTTCCTAGATCAAACACAGCTTTTTCTGGCATGCTGCTCCCTATGGTCCTAGTTCGGTCTGAACTTACCATCTTGTTTTCACAACCTCTAGGCTCTATGATTGTCCTTCTCCCCGCCATGATTGCCTGACTGGCTGGATGCACGTTGTACATGATCTTCATGTACCCAGTGCCAGTCCAGGGCCAGCACAGAAAGGTGCTCCCGTCCCAAAGTGTAATAAAGAAGGAAACAGGAGACTCATTTCTCCCTACAGTGGCCCCTATTCCAACTCACTACTTATGTTTAAGCTCAGGAAACAATTCTAAAGTTCAATAGCAGCATTTTGTCCTAAATAGAAAGCACCCTCGTTTTCTCATAGTTTCCCTGACAAACTCAAATTCAAATGGAGAGTCACTCTCAGGGGTTAAGTATGGAAGCCATGGTCATCAGACACTAGCTGACCCCATGGCAAAGCAGCCTCCACAAACTTAGTCCTCATTATTACCTCCTTCGTTCATTCATTCATTCATTCATTCATTCATTCACTCTTCATGCAGTATGCATTCCAGTTTATAGTCATTTCTCAGAACGTCCTAAAACACTCAGTGCTACATTGTTAGGTCTCACGATGATGGCGGGAGCCTCTGAGACAGAGATCCAGGAGATCAACAGGTAACCAGTCAGAAAAGTTAGACAGAAAAAGGGATGGAAAGATGAAAAGAGGGCAAAGGATTCTAGCATAAGGGATTGATAAACTTAGGGTCTAACCGCAGCAGCAGGAATGCACACTGGATAGATACTAAGGACTGTTACTATTGGTTATCCCGGCGGAAGAGAATGCTGATTGGGAAAACAGAGGGAGCTCAGCTTTTCATTGTATCTTTTAGGAAATATTAATATGCATAGAATAAATTATTCATAATGAATAAATTACCTCTCTGAGTGTTCACGTCTTTATAATAAAAATAAGAATGGAGAAACTTTGGCACAGACATCTGATAATTTAACTGAGAACCAAAGGATTAAAAGTCAGTAGTATGATGTGAGCCCAGATGGGGAGATGCTTGTACCTCTAGGATCCATTTGTGGGAGGGCACATAGAAAGGAATATGCCACAGAAGCCTTGCGGGTATCTCACTGTTGCTTCTCAGAGCACTGCTCTAGTAAAACCAGGAAGGAGTATAAATATAAGAACAATCTGCTTACAATGCATAAGGAATTGATGTATTTAAAAGCAGTTGACTATACATAGCAAGATAACAACCATCACCACCAGCTCAGTTTTACAGCAGTGAGGCAGAGACGGTCAGGATCTTTCCTGCGGTCATTTTCCTGCACTCACTTGACCTCACATTGGTCAAGTGAGCCACTTGTTTTGGAGAAAGAATACTGGTCACACTGGGAAATAAATGGACATGAGTCTCATCTCCCCACTTCAACTCATAAAAGTGCCCCTCCCACTTCCATGAGATGAAGATTCAAGAAACTGAAAGGGAAGAGAATCAGAATGAGGGACACATGCCTGCTGTGTACTGGCCAAGAAGAGCGGCCTTGTTCAGTTTACTTTAATTTAATCTGTCTTATTTTCTTTATCTTTGGAATGTGGCTCTAACTCATGACGGCAGTAAACTCTCAGGTTTTGATAAAACAAGAAATGTAGAGTGACTCCTTACGGGGTTGGTAGAGATGTTGTGTAGGACACCTACTCCATAGAACATTTCTTCCTGCTCTGATTTTCTCATGAGGGCTTGTCTGGGATGCTAGTTATCTTTCCAAAGCTATTTGGGTTTGGTGTCTGCTCCCTTTTACCTACTATTGTGAGCATAGTGATTGGTGATTGGAGTCATAACCTAAAATATGCAGCAAGAAGGGAGTGGGACAGGGTCTCCCTGGTGGCGCAGCGGGTTGAGCGCTGCACTGTGAAGCATTTGCAGTACAGCAGCGCCTGTTCAATCCTCGGCCAGGGAGGGAACCCACATGGCTAGGCAGACTTCTGCCTCGCCCACTTCTCCCCTCAGCAGTGTGTTTCAGTCGATCTGCCTGTTCTGCTCCCCTCTCTGTGTCTGGTAGATCCTCTCACCTCCTGAGACTCTGGCCTGTACCCCTGTTCTTGTATGCATAAATAAAAAAAAATATGTGTTAGTGTTAAAAAAAAAAAAAGAAGTGAGTGGAACAAGGGCCCTGGAGACTCAGATTCATTGATATTTCTAGAGTTCTGGGGCAGCCCCTTCCCTTTAGTGAGAAGGCTGTTTAGTGGATAAAGATCAGGAGACTTGTCACATCTAGCCCACAAATCACAGGTCACTTTCTAGATGACTCAAGCTTTCTGTTGAAAACGCATGTTTGTGACTGCCACTCTCGGAAGGTTCCTTCCTCAATGAAAGGGTGAGTTCAAGCCCTTAGCTCAAAATACAACTGGACACAAAATACTAGTTTCTTTCAAACAGCTTTCTAAATCTGGCCCTGGAGCTTCTTTGGTTTCACATGGGGATGCAGAGATGCCCGGCACACACTTAATACTCACTGTGCGGCGGGTGACCACAGACTGACCTGGGAGTGACATGTGGGCAACCTCTCTGGAGCCACTGCTACAGCAACTGGGCCTGTTGGAGGTCACAACTGCCCTCAGCAGATGCTCTGGTCACTCAAAAATTATACTTTTATTTTGAAATTATCCTTTAAAAAATGTCCAAGTGGAAGCAATTAGACTTTGGGAAAGTCAAACAAATGTTGCTTGCAAAGAAACCCCAACCAGAAGCCAAGCTTCAATGGGCTCTAGATCTAAAATCCAGAGAAAACTCAGGGTGAAGTCAGATATTCAAATGCAAAAAGAATATTTCTTGGCAAGAATTTTTATAGATTATATCATGGAGATCGCAAAGAAGAAACAGTATGTTCTGTGGACATGAAAGAGGTGGCATGTAGAAAGTTGTTTCAAGGGATTTCTAATAATTATAAAGGAAAGATTGAATAATTACCTCAGCATGGGCTGCATGAGGTGATCATAATTTTGTCATAGATAAGCTTTTTCAATGGCATTGTCACTGAGCTTGGATATAGTGAAATAAGATGGTCTTTGAGAGGTAGACTGTGAAATGAAAGTGTCGTTGCTCAGAGGAGCTGTCTTAATAAAACCAAAAGCATGAAAGTATTTAAAGAAAGAATGGGCATGAGAAAGGGAGGGGAAAGTCTCAGAAGCTGATCTCGCTAGTCTGAGGAGAGGTGTGCAGTCCTTTTTCATCATTTTATTAATAATGAAACCGAACAATGGGACAGGCTAGACACGAAAATTCCATAACTCAGACAAAGACATCTTGGGGCCTTCATACCATGTGTTGATATAGCCTGTCAGTTTTGCTCAGCTTCTCTCCTAACAAAAGTGTTCCTTTTACATTTTCCATCTGAGTTATGGGTTTGAGACTGGTCTACAAGCTTATACATTTGCATAAATCCACTGTCATCCACCCCATCCTTTATTTAGCTTTATCATTCAATGCAGCATGTTTATACATATATATTATAAATATATATATGAGATCATGTTAGGGAATGAGGGTGAAGTCTAATGAATGAAATAAAAACATAAGCCATTGTTTGTCCTAGGTGAAAACCCAGAAGCGCTTTTAGCAACAGACAGATTCTGCTCAGTGAATTCAGAGAAAAACTAAATTTAACTAAAGAATTCTATGTTCTCGCTTCCTGTTCTCTCTTTGAAAAAGTGAATAGTTTAGTGAATGACAAGCAGAATGAGTGAGCAATAATGAACATGATTCAGGTCTAGGAGAAGTCACCAGAATTTGGGCCACACTCATGACCAAAGCCTGTCTCTGTCCTGCTACCACCTGGTCACGTCCTCTCCATTAGCTCTGAGGAAAGACTCCTTCCCTGGGGCCACCCTGCATCTCCCCAGGGATCTCACCACACTAATGCCATCATTGAGCAGGGCCTCCCCGAAGATCATCATGTAGAGCTGTTCATTCACACGAGCCTCCTCAAACACAGCCAACACAGCCACCGGGTCCACAGCTGAAATCAAGCTGCCGAACAGCAGGTTCTGAAGCAGGTTGATGTCGGTGAGGCCAAAGACCTTGATCTGGCAGATGAGGTACAGGGAGAGCCCAATGCCAAAGGCATTGATCAGGGCCCCCAGGCCTGCCCACCACAGGATGGAGCCGATGTTCTCAAAGAAGGGCCTGGTGGGCATGAAGTAACCACCCTCCAGAACAATGGGCGGAAGGAGATACAGGAAGTAGATGCTCGAATCCATGACAGGAGGTGATTTGTGGTCAGTACCAAAGATGATGGCACCTACTAGGGCGCCAACAACGATGAGGAGGCAGCTTTCTGGCATGAGGCCTGGTAGTCTGTGATAAAGATGGAAGCCTGGGGAAAAGTGGAGAACCGCATTTAGGTGATAGCGAAGAAAATGGTTCATGCTACTAATATAGCAGGAGATGGAGATGCACCTAAGTCTTTTTTTTAATTTTAAAGATTTTTTAAATTTATTTATGCATACAAGAGCTGGGGTACAGGCCAGAAGCGTGGGAGGTGAGAAGATTCACCAGAGACAGAGTAGGGAGCAGAATAGGCAGATCTACTGAACTACACTGCTGAGGGGAGCAGTGGGTGAGACAGAAGTCTGCCATACCATGTGGGTCCCCTCCCTGGCTGGGGATTGAATTCGCACTGCAGTAGCTATGGAAGCCCCACAGTGAGGCGCTCAACCACTTGCACCACTCAGGGAGGTCCACCCAAGGTCTTTTAAAGCCAAGTTATAGGGCCTTAGGTGAGCTGACTGGCACCCCTGAACCTCAGTACCCTATGTGGAACAGGGAAGGCCATGTTGAAGGGGTTTTAAACAAGATAGATTACTCAATATGCCAGCCCAGAGCAGCTTACAGGGTCATTTTCAGTCAGCTATCCACTCCTTACTCCTTGCTGTCCTATTTGAGAGGAGAGAAGAGAAGGTGGAACTCTTCCAATCTTGTGCAAAATCCACCTTTAAAACTGATATGGAGTCTATCACTGTCACCTAAATCTCAGCTTGTTCCGACTTATGTCTCCTCTTTTCCCTCTCCACCAAACAAATAAATTAAAAATAAAAGTCCTTCATTTTGTTTTCTTTATGTAACCGATTACATTGCCGCTGGTCAGCCACTGAAGAGGGAAACTGAGTCACACTTTCATGAACCTGCTCCTCCATCACCTTTGCCACCGCATGCATTTAGCACTCTTTTTCATCAGTTAAGATTTTCTTTATTTGCCCCTAAATCCAGTCCCCTCCTCTTTATATCTATCACCACTGCCTTTATTTAAGATCTCCCCTTTGCCCTATTCATGGCATGGTCAGTTTGATCCCCCCACGTTCCACATCCTGCTGCCAGATGATTTTTCTACACCTTGTGTTTCTAATTGTCTCACTTCCCACCAAAGACTGAAGGCACATAAAGCATCTCATGGAGTTTAAGCCGAGGATATCTGTTAAGCATCTTTGTGTCAAAACCAACCCACTGGTAAGTACTGTGAGGTAGAGGACCAAGCATGTTTTCTACAATTGCAATTGCTAACACAATGTTAGGAACAAAACATTAACAAATAAGAAAAATATAATACATGTGAATGAAATGCCTTTTAAATATACCAAAGTAAAATGAGATCAGAGTACATTGGGGGCCTCCCTGGTGGCGCAGTGGATTAAGCAGCACACTATGAAGCAGAGTACAGTGGGACCATCCTGGGTCTCTCTACAGGTCAGCAGCCCCCACACCCTGCACTCCTTTTTTATATATCCTATTCTAGCACCAAGCTGTGTGGCTCCTTCCGTGTCTCTATATACTGTTACTGCTGTTTGCATAGTCCTTTTCCTGAACTTATTTAAGTCCTGCTTAACCCTTGTAATTAAGCTTTTCCCAATGTCTTTTCAAGGAAATATCATGTCTTCTCTGAATTGTTGTAACATTTTATCTGCACTTGTCTAAGAACGATGATCCCTTTCTACCCTTTTTTTTGTGTGCATGACTTATCTCATCTACTAATGTCTAATTGTCTCCCACCAGAGCAGAATGATATACATCTTCAGACCTCCCCAAATTACTTATCAAGGTGCTTAATAAAGTGCTCCATAAATGTTGGTTTACTTGCTGAAAGCATCTGTAAGTGAGTAAATGAATAAATGAGGTTAAATGTTCTTCATAGAAGCTTTTATATGGGAAATAGAAGTTGAGCAGGCTGTCAGAGTATGAGTAGGGCTTACATAGATGAACAACAGAATTGAAGACATTTTAGATGGGGAGAACTTCAAGAGATAATATGGGAAATAGAAATGGATCAGACAGATACTTGGAATTCTTCATAGAGACCCACTAGGCTGGGGCAAATTTTGAATTGGGAAGAGTATTGGGAAAAGAGTTGAAGAAAAATTTGATCTAAATAATGAAGGTCTATGGGGAGTCATCGAATGTCTCCTTGAGAAATTTGAGGTTCAGTTTTCTAGAGATTTTTTAAGCTTCCCTGACCACAACTTTGAGTTCTTCATTCACTGTCAGCTGGCAAGTTAATAAAGTGGGGTGTGAGTAGGAGCAAGAGACATTATTCCAAACCACATCCCTGGCCCTCTGGCTTCAAGACCAGTTTAAGGCCTCTTGGAGACTCTGCTCTCTGCATGTCCTAATGACAGCTTTCTCCTCCCCTTTCTCCCTTCCTTCGTCTCTTCTTCCTTGAGAGAACTCATTTGAAGCTCTCTTAACTACTAATACATGAGGGAGGTAGAAGAGCTCATAGTGTAATTTTCCCAGCACCTGTGTCTCCCCAGTTTGCACTTTGTTCTAGGAATGGAGTTTCTTGAAATGGACCCAATGTGTACCTGCCTTAAGCTAAGCTGTACCCACACAGAAGTAGCAGGAAGAAGCTTCATGCCTATAAACAGGGTACTGTAAAGGGAAATACTACTTGCAGTTCACATGTTGCAACATTTCTCTCCTTTTGGGATAAACAATAGGGTCAGTCACTTTGAGACTTTACAATTCTACTGTCTGAAACTTAAATGGTGACAGATAACAAAGTCCTGTCTGAAAGTCAAAGATGGCTCTACTATCCAATCAGTGGCTCAAGAAGTGTTCTATAGTAGTAGAACATGTTCATATGGACTACGAAAAATTTCATTCGGGTCTCCCTGGTGGCACAGGTGTTATGTCTCAGCACTATCAAGCTCAGGGAAGAAGAGAAGCATGAGTTCGATCCCCAGCCAGGGAGGTGACCCACATGGCACAGCAGACCTCTCCTGCCTCGCTGCTGCTCCCTCAGCAGTGTATTTTAGTGAATAATTTGTTCTGCTTCCCACTCTGTCTCTGGTGAATCCACTCACCCCACACCTCTGGCCTACACCACAGTTCTTGCATGCATAAATAAAAAACTTTAAAAAAATAAAAATACTTCATTCTTCAAGCCTACCATTATAAAATTGCACTTAAATAAGCATGATACAACTGATAACTTATTTGAGTTATTTTCTTTTTCTAAATTATGTTAAATCATATTAACACTACTCAAGAACTCACCGAAACCAGCAATTCTATAAACACTAGTGTTTTTATAATACTCTAGACATCTAGATAGTCAATTGAGAACATACAATACCTTTAAAGAACAATCTGTTTTATGTTTATATAGATCCAAGATAAAATGCACCTTTTCTTCATTGAGATATATAGTAATAAAGAATTTAAGCCTCTCCCCAAAAAGAGGTCTTAGAAATAATTTCACAGATGAACAAACCGAGAATTAGAAAGAGAAGGACTAGCTAGTCAGTGCAGATCTAGTTTTCTGATTCTTAGTTTAACTTCATTTATAATGTGAAGAGGGAAACTGTGGTGGGGACAAAATCTCTCGTATTGCTTACAAAGGAAATTCAAGATTCATGTACGTAATGAAAGGTGAGCCCCCCAAACTTTGAATGAAGAATTACTTCAGAAAGTCATTTTCACTTGAGCACTTTTAGAAACAAGGTGAAATACTTTTTGTAATTTAATTGTTAGACAAATTGCACAAGAGTTCTTCAAGCTAACAATTTCCATTCAGTGTTCACACCTTGGTAGCTCAGAATGAATAGAAGTTATGGAGGTGCACCTAATAAATACACCAGTGCCCCCAACATCCTGGCAGAAGGAATTAGATGAATGGACAGAGACAAGGGTCCCCAAGCCAAGGAGTTAACTGACAGATCTCATGGCTTAATCCACATTTCACACCCATCCCAGAGGAGAAATAAATGAGCATCAAAATGTTTCACAGATTCTAGCTGAACAAGGAAAAGTGTCTGCTCAGGTAGCAAAGCTCATAACTGAGGCAAATCGGTTTTTCGATTTACCTCTGTGATTAGCTGATTAATCACAGAGATAATCATGTCAATTTTCCACTTTAGAATAAATTGGTTTCAGGAAACAAGTGAGTGGAGTTAGCGATTAAATGATCACAGAGTATAAACCATCACTTTGGTTTCTGGCACAAAGAACCTTTGATAGAATTTAATATATTAAATTGAACTCCCTTTATTTCATAATGGAAACCAAGGTTACCCCACTGGCTCCATTTGGTTCCAGGGTAAATCAATATTTTACTGAGAGATTATCATCTCATCTACCCCCATAACCCATTGCCGAGTGACATAACAGTTGCCTGTGGTTGCCGTGTTCCTTGCTTTCTGTTAATTTGCAAGAAGCACACACCACTTTTGAAGAATAAACAATGAGGGCCATTGATGAAACCCATAGTTACATGACCAAGAGTAAAGAAGAATAGATTTCAGAAGAAGCAGTACGTGGTTTCTGAAATTTCCAATGGGCATCATTTCCAGGTCTACTTGCCTTACTCTATATTTTTTTAAAGCACAGAACTTGATTTTTACATGCCAAATAATGTCACATTATGTCACCCTGCAATGAGGAGAAGTATGCTTTTAAGCCTCAAAACACAATCCTGAAGCATTTAATGCTTTACATTAAAAAACTGACTTGTCCTCGACTCAAGGAAACAGAATTTTTTATTAATAACAGTAGCAATTAAAATTCATTCAGTTTACCATATGCAAGCCATTTTTACATACATTATCTCTGCGAGAAACAACTCCCACAACCAGGTGTCTGAGGACTTACCTATTTTTGCAAGAGACGCTAGAAGTATCCAGAGGGTGACCTCATAAGGAATTTGCACATAGTCATAATCCAGTGCAAAGACAGCTATCTTCCCATCTGGCTCTGAGCTGGCAGCAGCAACCCGAACATTAAGTTCATGCTGGGCAGTGGAATTTGTGAATTCATTCAAATCAGAAGCCACTTCAGAACACTTGAGGATCATTAGCAGTAGCACCCCACTCCAGGAACCGAAAGGTACACACATCTGAAGACCCATGCTGTGGGCTTCTCCTCCCCTGTGTGCAGTTGTGTGCCACACTCCTGAGGTGAGAAGGTTCCAAGGCAGCAGCAGCATCCACCGGGGTCAAAGGTGATATACGTACAGTCTTTGGGTCATTCCCAGAAGAGTCCAAGCCTGGCGTTAAGTTCTGAGTGTGGATGTCCTCAAATCATCTGTAAAGGATTCGTGTTCAGGCAACTCAGCTTCTGGCTCAAATGCAATCATTCAACAGACTTGGGAAAGCCCAGGGAGCTACCTGTGAACCGTCATCCAATCATGATTTGAAGTGCTCTTTATTTAGGGCAAAAATGTCTCTTCGTTCAGAGTTGTTTTCTCACTTCACTGCACACTGTTTTCATCTCGTGAGTGAAAATTTCAGAGAACACCATGGTGTTCATTCCAGATCGCACTGAAGGCCTTCTAACCAGGAAGGGAAGCTTGTTTCTACCAGTAAGGAGTTACCTGCTCTGTACCTGCTCCTTCTCTCCTCCCCCTGCTCCCTCACTTGTTTTGAATGGCCAAGGCTGCAGGTAGATCTTGAGCTACACTTAATTATTTGCTCTGATTTGACTGTTGTAATGAAATGTGGTCCCTGGGTGTTTTCCAGAGGTTACACTGCTGACACCTAGTGGACAGATACAATAACACACCTTGGCATGATCAATGGTCAGCGGTTAAGGTGACCAAACCAGGTACTTTTAAGAGGAAAGAAAAACTGTAAGAATCATTCCAGGATACAAGTGTACACTAGGACTCTCCTGTTAAACTGTGTCATATGGGCTCTATAAATGAGGATGTTGGAGGAGGGGAAACAGGAGGAAGAAGAGAAGGAAGAGAGGATGGGGGAAAGAGAGAGAAGGAAGGAGTTAGGGGGAGGAGAAGGAAGAGGGAGAACCAAGGCACATTGAAAACAATAGACCATTTAGCTAGAAATTGCTGGATTCTAATAACTGGTGTGATTTTAACAAACAATAGGCCATCTATATAGAAGCTTAACAGGGGAGAGCAATGAAAAATTGAAAGACAATCTTATTAAAATTACCGTCACTAACACCCTTCTGCAAGAAATGAGAAACACAAGCTCTAGAGCAGGCAAATGTAACTAGAAGCTTCCTTCTATTCAGTTCCACTGATAGGATTGAAGATCCACTCCAGGCACAGCAGGCCAAGAGCACTGGGCCTCAGTGACTCTCGCCCCGGCTACTCCACAGGCCTGAGGCTCTAAACCAGGAAAAAGGCCAGGAAGCATAGGAGCTACGGCCCCTGCTATCACTCCATTCATAAAGCAAGGCTGCAGCTCCAAGACATGCAGGTTGCTGATTGCCTTTTGGAGTAGTTGAAGAGAGATTCTAGTAAAGGGGAGATACAAGCCATAGAACAGAAAACACCATAGATATCTCTAAGCAAACTGAGTTTTATTTGGAATACCTGGGAAAGTGTAAGTAAGGCCACTATCAAAAACAGTGGTGATTTAGACAGTGAGAAGTAAAAAAGGCTGGTAACTCATGATAGCAAGAACTGAAAGAGTAGACTGCTTAAAATTTTAGCAGATGACCTAGAGAAAGAAACAGCTAAGAAGAACATTTTGGTATCAGCAAAGTGTGGAAGGCTGGCCTCAAAGACTTTCCCTGCAGGGGGGCCTGACATAATTGCATCTAACTGTGGAGCAATTTATAACCCAAGGCATCTTGAAAACAATAGACCATTCATTCAACTAGAAATTGTTGGGATATAAACAACTGTGATATCAGTAGAGACAACAGAACATCTAGAAGCTCAGCAGAGAAATCAGTGAAAAAGTCACAGACCCCTCCTAGAACTACTCTCTCCTTGTGTGAGAAAGGAAGATGGCAGGTGGTTATGAGTTTGCCCCTCACTGTATTGACTGAGGGGAACTATTAAAGCGCAATGGAAAACAGAATTTACTGAAACTGTCTAGTAAAGTAGTTTGGTTAGAGAGGAGGGAGATTCAATATCAATAATTGTTACAAGAGATCCTTTATAATGTCCAGTTTATAATCCTTTTTAGAGATTCATTTATTTATGCATACAGGAACTGGGATACGGGCCAGAGATGCGGGGTGTGGTGAGAGGATTCACCAGAGACAGAGTGGGGAACGGAACAGGCAGATCTAATGAAACACACTGCAGAGGGGAGCAGCAGGTGATGCAGGAGAGGTTTGCTGTGCCATGTGGGTCACCTCCCTTGCCGGGGATTGAACTCGTGCTGCAGTGGTTGCCGATAGCTTTATAGTGCTATGATTTAACTTCTTGTGCCAGCAAGGCCCCTAAAATGTTCAGTTTTTAACCAAAGAAAAATATAAGACTGTATGCTGATTACAGAAAATATACTTTAGATTTAAAGATACAAATAAAAATAAAGGATGGGAAAATGTGTATACCATATAGTGTGGTAAGAAAACCAGAATGGCTACATAAATATAAAAAATAGATATGAAATTTTTAAAAAAAAGTGTTACTATAGATAAAAAGAGGCATTCTATAAAAATGAAAGGGTTAATTCATTAAGAAGAGATAATAATTATAAAAATATCTAGATCTAGTGGGATTTACCCAAGAATGGTAGGTTAGTTTAGTATCCAAATGTCATTTAATATAATATGTCACATCAATATAATATAGGGCAAAACTATAGACCATTTCAATCAACTGGGAAAAGACATCTGACAAAATCTAACACATCTTGATTTTAAGAATGCTCAGCAGACTAGGAATAGAAAGAATATTTTCAACATGACAAAGGACATTGAAAAAATTCTTAACTAATATCATGCTTAATGGTGAAAATTAAATACATTTCTTATAAGATAGGACCAACACAAAGATATCCACTTTGCCACTTGTATTCAATATTTTACCAGAGGTTCTTCTCAGGGCAATGGAATTGAGGGATAAATAAAAGACATCCATATTGGGAGGGGAAAAGTAAAATTATCTTTACACATACATACTTTTTTGTATAGACTATCCTAAATAATCAACTAAAATACTTTTAAATCTAACAGGCTCATCACATTTGCACATGTAATGTCAACATACAAAAACAAGTTGTATTTTAAAGTAATAATAACCAAAACAAAATTACTCAAGGGGTATCATTTATAATATCATGAAAAACAAAATTCTTAGGAGTAAATTTAACAAAAGTAGTTTGAAACTTGTACTCTTAGAAAAAAAAGTAGAAAGTAATCAAAGACCTAAATAGAAAGACATTCCTATTCATGAATTAAAAGTTTTAATGTTAATAAGATGACAATATCCATTAAATGACCAACACCAACTTCATCAAAATTCTAAGTGTTATTTTTCATTTTAGAAATGAATAGGCTAGTTCTGAAATTACATGAACTAAATATGCATAAATGAACCAAAAAATCTGGGAACAAGAAAAAGTTGAAAGACTCAAAATTCCAGTTTTAAAACTGGATTTAAAACTTATTATAAACTTATTATAAAGCTACAGTAAATCAAACTTATATAGTGATTCTATCAGAATGAACATATATATATATCAATGAATAAAATCAAGAAACAGAAATAAACCTTTACATTTACTATCAATTGATTTCTGATAAGTGCTTCAAGACGTAATCAATAGGTAAAAAATAACTTTTCCAAAAATGGCACTGGGGAACCTAAATCACTACATGCAAAACAATGAAGATGTACTTCTTCCTATAACATACACAAAAATTAATTAAAAATAGATCATATATTAAGTGTAAAAGACACACAAAAACTCATGGGAAAAAGCAGAAGTAAATTTGTTGATAACATTGATCAAGACAAGGTTTTCTTATATACACTTCCAAAACCACAACTAACAAGAGAAAAAAATAGATAAATTGGATCTCATCAAAAATAAATAGTTCTCCAAAGAAAGTGAAAAGAACAGTACACAGAATGAGAAAAAAAAAATACTTGTAAACCACATAGTAATGAGGTACTTATAGCCTGAATATATAAATACCTCTTAGAATTCAATGATAAAAAGATATAGATCCACTTTTTAAATGGTCAAAAGATCTGAAAGGACATTTCTTTTTAAAAAAGATACAAAATGGTTAATGAAAAGGGGCTCAACATCATTATTCTTAAGAGAGATAAAAATGAAACTGTAAAAAAATATCATCACTTAACACATGAATGCAAGAATAGCTAACAACAACAAAACCAGGTAACAACCAAAGCTGCCAGTGCAATGCTGCTAAAGATGTGGTGGGAACCTACATTTGATCTTAGCCAAAAAGGCTGAAAAGCAATGTGGTGGGAATCTAAAATGGTAATGTTTATCTGCTTCTCAAAATGTTAGACAGAGAATAACCATATGACTCAACAATTCCACTAATTATATACCCAAGAGAATTAAAACCTATATCTACTCAGAAATTTTTACATGTATATCTTTAGCAGCATCATTCATATGAGACAAAACTTAACCCAAAGGATTATTAATTGTTGAGTGGATAAAGAAAATGCGGACTATAATCACAATGTAATGAAATAGCAACATGTGCAAAAACACGGCTACCCTTGAAAACTCATGCAAAGTGAAAGGAGCCATTGCAAAAGACCACATAAGCCTCTATTCATTTGACTTGTCCAGAATGGGCAAATCTGTAGAGAAAGAAATTAGATTACTTGTGCTTAAATCTGGAATGCAAGAAAAATGGGAAAGGGTGGTGTGGATGGAGGGGGCTGTTCATGGTTATGATGTTTTCTTTGTGTTGATAAAATATTCCAAATGCATGTTAATCCTTGCACAGTTCTGTAATTATACTAAAAGTCATTGAATTGTACACTTTAAATGGGTATAGCATGTGAATTATTTCTCAATAAAACTATTTTAAAACTAAGAAATAAGACAGGGAAAGGGGTTCATTTGTTATTACTCAGTCATAACTTTACACACACACACACACACACACACACACAAAGACAACTGGTTTTTGGTTACCTGGGATACCTAGTAAACCTGTGAAGTAGCCTTTACTTCCTTAGCATAGAATCACCAGGCTTTAGAAAAATTTATGAGAAATGGTGAAAAGACTAATGTATCTTTTATCAACTAATATAAATTTTAATGTATCGATTAATGTATCTTCTATCTCTTATTGGTCCACATTTGCCCCAAAAGGTATCAATTCCTTATATATTTTTTAATTTAATTTTTAGTGGGTGTATGTGATCATACATCTTGCAATACAAAAGTTCATGCTGAAGCAGGAATTGTATCTTATTTGTGTGATGCCAAGCTGAGACCTTGGATGTTTTGAATCTGCAGGAGCCATTGATAACTACTGGAGCAGAAAACAGTAGAGAAGCTTTCATTTCTCTAAGTACGCATCCCCCAAAAATTCTAGGACTAGGGAACTGGAAAAATTAGTGGCTTCCACATGGAAGGTCCCCTACCACACAAGAGCCCACAAGGCCAGAAATGGTGGATGAGATACATGCAGTCTTTTTGTGAAACAGATGCAGCTACTCATTACCTGTTGTAAAAACTGACCTCAAAGCTTATGAAGAAAACGAAGGTACTCTCACATCCTTAGTCTACTGGGTAAGAAGCTTATTTTTTCCAGTAATAACTACTCATGCAGTGGCTCAAGGGTATATGCCCAAGAAGACCAATCTAATGTGGGACCAATTAAATAAGCCAGTTTGTAGGAGCCAGAGCAAATGGTCAAGGCCCATGGAGATGGAGTCACAAAATCCTTATTTATGACAAAAATAAAAATGCCTCTCTGATCAATTTATTCCTTAGCGTGATCCAAGCGATCTGTAGATGTTGATCCCTGATTACCTCTTCAGTTCTATTTATCCAAATCTGCTTACTCTCTTTTTTCAAAATTTTATCATTATAAATGAATCTCCCTTTCACTAGAAATTCTCAGTTCTATCTTCCATCATGGTCCTTAACCTGAAGAATACCCTTTGGTCCTTCAGTACTCAACTCAGAAATATTCTGTGTCTTTCCACCATGGAAGAGTTTCTCTCAGGGTTTTTCTTAGGTAACATCTTCTTCCTTGAGTTCATCACCACAGGAGCTGTCATGAGAATCTTTGAGTCTGAAGTGCCTAGTACAGTGCCTGACACAATGTGGCTTCACTTGGTCAATAGATGTTAAAATTCAGGTTGAAATAAAAATCTTTTCCCACCAGCCTTATCTTTTCCACAGTCTGATTTCCTTAATAAAATCTTCCTTCAAAGTTTCATTTCCATATAAAGCTCAAAATTAAGGTAGATAATTAAGTCTTCCTAGAATAAACTACTGAAGAAGCTTCTTGATAAGACAACACACAGGGTGGTTAAGAACATTGATTCTAGAGCCAAATGAACTGGGTTCAAATCCAACTTTAATATTTGTTGGCTGTGTGATTTTGGGAAAGTTACTTACCTTTCTGTGCCTTGGTTTCTCAGTTATTATGTGAAGAAAACAATGGGCATACTGTTGTTCTGAGTATTAAAAAGTTAATATTCTCAAAGGGCTTAGAACAGTGTCTAACATATAAGAAACGCTAGGTAAGAATTTAAGGAGGGAAAGATGGGATAAATTTTAATTTACTGCTATATGTCCTGGAGATAACAAAAAGGAAAAGATGTTGTCTTGAGAAGAGAATGTGATATTTCAAAAACACATCTTGTGTTGTACCAGTTTGCCTGACTAGAAATGAGAAGATGCAGACATTTGGGGGTGTAGGGACAGTTGATAAGAAGGGGTTTATACACAAAAACCAAAAATGAAAAAACAAGGACAAATTGGGGACACTTGGTGGGGAGGAAAGAGGGGGAGGGTTGAGGGCAGACGGGAGCACGGGGGACTGAGGTGATGGTGCACTGGTGAGATGGTGATGGGGAATACATGGGGATTACAATTGATGTCAAATATATATAAATTAAAGGGGAAAAAAGGAGTCATAGTTGGATCTTTATAGTTTAATTGAAGTAATTTCTTACTGATGTGACCACATTGTAATAAGATGCAAGTGATAGTAATTGATCAACCTAATTCTTTAGGAAAGCTTAGTTGTGAGACATCAGGGTGACTTAGAGTGCTGGACATTTTCTTGTCCATAGTTTTACAAAGAGAAAAATTGAAAGGTGAAGCAGAAATAATAGTTTACATTTGCACAACAGAGAATTAAAGAATTATTCTGAATTAGCTACTAAATTACCTGGCTCTTTGGTCTAATTATCCAGATAACTATATTGGCAGTGGTAACCAGTCTGTTTTGACCTTCTTTGGTGCTAGGTGCCAGGAATCCTTTCCATCTATACATCTGCTCTTGGAAACCTTCTATTCAGTGAGTCAGCTATGGGAAGTAATGACCTGACTTCCCAGTGGATTCCTTATAATTCAAGTCACAATTCCTGGCCCACCCACAAAAGACTAATGGTGGCGCACCCCCTAGGGGAATGTCCCATCACTCAGGCTTCAACAATGCACAGCCAGAAGCAGAATTCGAGGGGTTTGGTTTACCTCCCCCCTTTCAGTGTTCTAAGGACAGCTTTGGTCTTAGACAAGTTCCAAAATATTAGGGGCCTCCCCGGTGGCGCAGTGGGTTAAGGAACGCACTATGAAGCAAGCCTCAGCCACTGCAGCACGAGTTTGATCCCCGCTGCCGGCCAGGGAGGGGACCCACATGGTGCAGCAGACCTCTCCTACTGTGCCCGCTGCTCCCCTCAGCAGTGTACTTCTGTTGATCTGCCTGTTCTGCTCCCCGCTCTCTGTGGTGAATCCTCTCAACCCCCCACACCTCTGGCCTGTACCCCAGTGCTTGTATGCATAAATAAATAAATCTTTAAAAAAAAAAAAAGAATACATACTATTTAAAAAAAAAAAAAAGAATGAGTGATACCATATTCTGTGCCTACACATGATGAATCAGAAAGTCATCTCTCCAGGAACAGTTTTAAGCAAAATGATCAGCACATCTTTTCTTCCTTCCCATAATGTGTGGTACAAATACCAGAAAGTATTTGTGCTGTGATTCTGGGACAAAAGTATCAGTTGCTAGCCCCTGAGATCCTGTCACTTTGTCAGAGGTCAAATTTCTATTCTTATTTTAGGAAGAAGGAGGAAGAGCAGAGATAGAGAATTGGTCAGTACTGTCCAGAAATAAGATTTGTTTTCCAAGCCCATAGCTAGCAATTAAGCAGAAGGCTTGGATAAAGTTCTGGCATATCATACCGCTAAATTGAAAGCCTGTATCCCAAGCTGGAGTAAAGTCAAGCGCTTTGACCCTGCTTTCAGGACAAAAAAGCTGAGCTCCGTCCCTACTTCTCTACTTCTACTGCTCAGAGAAACGGGGAGATTCCCTAAAACCAGGACAGGAAGACAGCATAGTACAGTGTGAGCATGGGATGGTCATGAACATGAGCTTTGGAATCCTACAAATCTTCACACTAGAAAATGGCTAATGTTATGGTCTCATAATTCTTACAATAGGGATTTGTACGGAGTAGGAGCTTGAAGTCGGATGATCTTGGGCATGTCTAATACACTCCCAAGCTTCAACAGCCTATATCTATCTATCAAGCTGATGACGATGATTACCTAAAAGATATCTTGACAATTAAGTGACATAACATATGAGAGGAAGATGCTTAGTACATAGCGGCTACTAGAGTATTAGCTTTATTTTATTTCAGAGATGTTCAATTTTATAAAGTTGGAATTTGTTTATAGTGATCACAATGCCTAAGCAATCTCGTGTCCACACGGGCCCTAAATCAATGAGTTGGATGGCTGATGTATGAAAGCCAGTTAGTTAAAAATAAAATGTATCATTTTACTCACCTACCTACATTATCACCAATCACCGCTGTTTAGAAAGTGAGCCACAAGTCCTCTTGGGCCCAGATAAAGGTGGCTGAATTACTTAGTAATTCTAATTTCCCTATTCTTTTTCCTCCCTTTCAGGGACTGATAATGTCTTCCCTCCATCTACTGCCACCTTGAAATGCGTTAACAGTTTCTTTCTCTCTTTCTTTCCATCTGTCAGATAACTCTAATCTCTGTAAATTGTTCTCTTGGATTTTCTCACGATGCTGAAGTTGGTGCACCTCTTACACAGGTTGCTAAAGGTTGTGCTTGCTAGAATGCTTGGTCTGCAAATCCTGCAGAGATTTTGTCTAACGCTCTGTTTGGACGGAGAGAACACATGCACTCACAGCTTTAGGTTTCTGACCTATTCCAAAATTCAGTGAGCTAGGAAAACCTCATTTCATATCTTGTTGCAGGCACCCCCAGTTTCTGTGCCCTCTTAAAAATTGAGTATCGAAGCTAGTCTCTGAGCAGAACTTTTCACTTTTATATACCACATGCTGGTTGTTCTTAACTTTCTAATCTGGTGCACATCATATCCAGAAATTTTTCATAAATTGTGTACAATAACTGGATTATTAAATTTACTATGATAACCTCAAAAAATTATTTTCTTCTCCCCCCATTGCCTCACCACATTCCCTGATCAGAGCCCTCAGAAGACATTCACGAATAAAATCAGAAGGCAAAAGAAAAATACCAGATGGTTCCTCCCTTAGGAGGAACATAAGGGAACCAAATAAAGATCAAGGAAAGGAATAAGAACAATAATAA
>JAGFMF010012281.1:2926134-2958107 GCA_019455555.1 Galemys pyrenaicus | reverse complement strand
CTGGTGAGATGGTGATGGGGAATACATGGGGATTACAATTAATGGCAAGTATATGTAAATTTTAAAATATTTTAATAAAAAAAAGAAAAAGAAAAAAAAGAAATACATCACAGAACTTATTTAATCCAATAAAGTATACACTAAAAATTAAAAAAAAAACTTTCAACAATGGATTGATGATCACTTCTGTAGCTGTACCTTGAGTAATCAGAACAATCACAAAGTGTGGCAGTGCCAGTGTAACATGTGGCCACAGATTATTTCACTTTTCTAAATACATGGAATACCCACTTTCCCTAGTTCTCTTTGTAGCTGGTTGGAGATGTGTTGTTGTCTTGTTTTGTTTTGTTTTCTGGAAGTTGAATGGAAGTGATGTGTGATTTCTACACTGAGGCAGTTAAGTGCATGTATAACCTTTCCACTTTCTCCCCCTATCATTGACTTGGAGTCCACGTACTCACAACATTGTCACATGATAAAGAGCTTCCCAACTCACATTGGACTCTAATGTGAGTAAGAAATAAGCTGGCTGTGTTAGTCACTGAAGTTCCAGGATGTTTTGTCACCACATAGCATCTAAATTGTCCTGACTAATATAAAAAAAAAAAAGATGTTTTTGTTCTCCTTAGTATCTCAGAGTACTTTCCTCAGGCTTATTTGAAACTCTCATTTTTTTTTTTTTTTAATTTAAAGAAATTGATATAAAGACAGCTTTTTTGGTGGGGAGTCCTAATTTCCTTCTAGTTTCTTCTGCCTCATTTTCTTTCTAGGATTTCCCCCTCCCTTTGTCTCTTTCCCCCATGTTCCTGTGAAAAAATAGTTCAGCCAATAATCATTGAACTGAACTGAGTTTTGGGGCTCTACTTTCTCAACTGTCCCCTAAGTAAAGATTCTGAAGAAGTCCATTCTACCCCTTTTCCATACTGACACAAGAGATACTTACAACTTATCGTAATAGGAGCTCTTTCTAATACTTGACTGAGCCTTCCTATTTTCCTCTTCTTAAAATTAATTTTATTTTCACCTTTGTTGAGTAAAATAGAATATTTCCCCATGTCTATTTTGAGAAATAGACTTCTCAAAAGGAATACACTAGAATTACATCTTTTAGAATATTTCTCAATAAAATAGACTGGGTAGGAGTGAGTGGATGTGGGCACCACATTGCAAGTGACTTTAACTGGTGTGAAAATGTTACATAAATCCACCCACATCCCCAGTCTCCTTCCACCACACACACCCAGTCGGGGACACAAAAGAACATTAAACTCAACGGAAAGCAATTGGCTGGCTAGAAGGACCACATATAGCATAATTTGTGACTGATTTCCCTGACTCTTTGGCCTTTAATTGATCATAGATGAGTCACTTTCCCCAGGCAATGAGATCCCTGTAACAGCTCTGTTCTTAGTGGCCCTCAAGTCTTGGTCCTCAGACCTTATATTCCAGGTAATGTTTCACTTACAAACCATTATATTTGTTTAAGGGATTTACAAGCCTTTATGTTCTCAGTTCAACATTAGTTAGGTCATATCCCTGAGTGGGGAGAAGGTGCAGATAATGGCTGATTCCCTGAATTTCACCTCTTTCCCTGCTCTTATATCACATAAGTTCCCCATTTTTCTCACAAAGAACATCCCGAATCTGATTAAAATTCCTTTTAACTAGTTGGTTTTAATAATGACTTTGAGGTGAAAACTATGTCCACAAATTCACTGGACCTTAATAAGGCATTGGACAACTCCCCTCCCTCATCTGAGAGGTAGGTTCTTGAGGGTCCCTCCTATGCTTGTCGTGGTGCCACTGATGCCAATATAGGTTTGTGTCAGAGTTGGAAAATCAAAGAGCATTAAATATATATATGTATATAAATAATACATATATATATGAGGCAGTGTTAGGAAATGCTTTCCCTGTCTGCATAGCAGTGCTGGAGAGGGCTTCTGAAACTCTGTCATCACTGAAGTCTACTTCCGGGTTTCAGATTGCACTGAGTCTAAACCAGGGGCTATTAAAGGAAAATAAAATCTTGGACCTCTGAATTCTTGTCTTCTCCAGTATCTTGCTTCTTCTTACTTTTCAGAATTCTCAATCATTTTATCCAGGTTCTATAGCTGCAGCAAGTAGGAGAGACAGAGCATGTACACTTACCCCATCTTGTCTGCAACTGTGATCTGGAAATAATTTAGAAAGAAAATACTGGGAGAGCTGTGAGATTTATCTGAAATATCATCCAGAGCAGTGAGGAGTACTCTAGGAGTGTGAGTTAGAGAGACCATCACCCAAATGAGGACACATTTTCAGAGTGAGAGAGCAGTTGAAAATTATATTGAGGGCCCTCCCTGGTGGCATAAGGAGTTAAGTAGCAGCACTATGAAGCTATCAGTGGCCACTGCAGCGTGAGTTCACACCCAGCCAGGGAGTGACCCACATGGCACAGCAGACCTTTCCTGTCTCATCCGCTGCTCCCCTCAGCAGTGTACTTCAGTCTATCGCTTGTTCTGTTCCCCACTGACTCTGGTGACTCCTCTCACCCTCTGTACCTCTGGACTATACTCCAGTTCTTGTATTAATAAACCTTTAAAAAATAAATATGAGGGACTGAGGTGATGGTGCACTGGTGAGATGGTGATGGGGAATACATGGGGATTACAATTAATGGCAAGTATATGTAAATTTTAAAATATTTTAATAAAAGAAAAAAAAATAAAACAATTAACAGGAAAAAAAAAAGAAAGGTAAATTAATGGTTTGATATTGCTGGGAAAAGATAAAATTGAACTCTCCTTTGTAATATGCAACAGGTTTTCTAATAGAACACAAAATGTAATCATGTAAGTACCATAAGAAAACATAGGTAAATTCTTCTCCAGTTTGTAAGTTTTCCATCTATTTTTCAAAATATAGAAGCATTAAATAAGAAATAATGATCAAGAATTTTTACTACATTTTAAAACCTGTGTGATAAAAATTATGCAAATTAAAAGGAAAATTAGATACTGGGGAAAATTATAATGAAAGAAACAAATTCTGGATTTCCTAGCACAGGAATTTCAAATATAGGAAAGGAAAAATGTCAACAATTTTCAAGAAAAAAGAGACGCTGAAGAAACAAACCCCAAGTTCACAGAAAAAGAAGTGCAAATGACTTGTAAACTTGTAAGATGTTCAACCTTGTTTATATAGTAAAAGACATGTCCATTAAAAATTATAATGAAATATTAGTTCACATTCATCAAAAGGGCAAAAACTCCTAAGTTTGCCAATATACTTTATGATGATGTTGTGTGGAGACAAGTACTCTCATAAGTGGCTGGTGTGATGCCAATACAGTATCTTCAGAGAGACAATATCTAGCAAAACTACACATGCGCATTTACCCTGGAACCCAGAAACTCACCTCTAGAGACTCTCCAGAAGATGCAAACTATAGAGATTTCAAATTTCTCAAAATATCTGTATGTTTATCACTGCTTTGAAAAGTTTTCATAGTTTTAAGGCTTACTACTTAATCTTGTTATGTTAATGTTTAAATAAAAAGCAAATAAACTATCATGTGACAAGTTAGCTTTTAAAAAAAATAAAAAAATAAATAAAAAATAAAAAATAAATAAAATTATACTTGAACAACAGTTCAAGTAACAAGGAACCAGAACACATGGCAACCTGAGTTTGAAGATACACGGGAAAATCAACAATCTTTTCTCATTGTATCCCACCAAGTTCAACTGCTTAATTACCATCCAGCTCGTAGAGTAGACATGTAGCTATAAAACTTATTTTGGTTATCTGCTTTGTTTTGATTGATTTATGTGTAAAAAATAGAAGTAAGGCCTGTCCTGAAGTTTGATTTGTCATGTTCAGCATAACTAGTAATTCAGAAAAAAACATTGTGTGAATTTTTGGAGGGTGGTAGTTCTTTCAGGCGTGCGTGAACCCAAGATTGAGCTTGAAAGTCCTTAAAGCTAAGAACAATCCTCTGAACCTATGGATACATCATTTATAGAAAACTCTATTTTAAAATAAAATAAACCTGCATAAACTGGCCAAACAAAGTTTCTGAATCTTAGATCTCAGATAGTGTGACAGGAAAAGCAGGGATCCCGGCCATCCCCAGCACAATGGCATGAAAACTGTGTGGGTTCGTCCCTGCGGAAACCCTGCAATGAGTCTTCCCACAAGAACTTCCTTCAGGAATAATTTATACCCTTTAAGTCATCTTTAACTTTCTCACTGAAATTCTCAACAAGGATGTTGCTTGGTGCCAAAGCCACAGCGGTTTGTATGATGTGGGAGGCTCTGCGAAAAAAGGAGTTCAAGAGCAATTCACACACGCACCAAGAAGTGGTCAGATGGTGGTGGCTGTCGCCACTCTGAACCTGGGGCATATTGATACAGTAGATGTGACACATAACTCGTGAATGAGTCCAGAAGTCATTTTATTACTCAAGCGAATCATTCTATTCTCTCAGAGAAGAGAGAGTGTGAGGTTTTTGCATTCATGAATCACCAGAACACTTTTATCTGCAGATTGAACTTTCATAAAGAGAACAAACTTACGAGAGTCCAATTAACCTTATCTATCAGGAAGACACTGGGACTCCAGCACGTCACTCTGGTCTTTAGAAGGACTTTCCCTGAGGCCAGCAGGGTCAGGAGGTACACACGAAGAGGACCAGCCCCAATAGCAACAACTCAGACAACGTTGTCTCACGCTCCATTCTTGCTGTCTTTTAACCAGTGTACACTCATTGCCTGGACTCTTACCTTAGCTGCTGCCTCTCTCCATCGCCTCTTCACTTTGTAAGTAACTGCTAGCCTATTACTTGGTTCATTGATATAATTATCTTGGCCTCCTTGGCCCCTAATTCCAGAGCCTCAGGGTAAAGTTGGCTGTAAACTTCAGGCCCTTCACAAAGGTCCCCGCCCAAGGGAATGGGCAGTACCAACCGAGCCAAGCTGCTCCCTAGGGCTTGTGTCTTGCACACAAGGGGATAGACTCTTTCCTCTAGTTCATCCCCCAGAGAGGCACTTCTGTAAGGACACAATAGAGGCCACATGTAGCCCAATCTGCCCCTTGTCCCTCTAGCCTCTGCCTTTCCTACTTGCTTTCTGTGCTCCAGGTAATGGGGAACATGGAGTAAGAACTGTCTTCTTTACAGGAAAGCTTCAGGCAAAATTTAAATCACAGGTTTCCAGTGAAATGCAAAGCAGACCTGACAGTCCATAGCTACAAAGCAAAAGTGGCTGTATCTGTTGTTTCTCTCAGTCCCCTGGAACAAGTTTAGGGTGAGATGTGCTGCACGCATATGCATGTGGAGATTTCACTCTCCCTCTGCCAAGTTCAAGAAATCAGTTTTGGAGCACAGCTTCAGTGTTATCCAGTGTCTGTCAGTCTTGCTCAGGACTAGCAGAAGACTTTCCATTTTACATCTGCCCCATCGATGCTATGTGTCTGTCCATCAACATCTCTACTCACCAGGGCCCGTCAGGGACATAGTACAGGGCTCAGCCATCATTCCCTAGGCTGGGAGCTCCTCCCAGTGGTTTCTGTTTTTCTCTGTTTTTTCCAGAGAAAAATCTCTGAATAATTCGTAGTTGGCTCATCGTGAATCCTTTAGATTTTTTCACAGGCATGTGGTAGCGTATCTGAGTCCAGAACCTGGAGTTTGAAGGAATTGATTTTAAGCCTTTCCAAGTGACCGTGGGCAAAACCCTGAGAGCTTTTTTCACTAGATGAGGGAGAGCCTCTGGCTCTTGGAAGGAACAGAACTTAATTAAAATTAGTTTCAGCGTTTGATCATCCAAGGCAAGATTCACAGCTGCTTGTAGTTCAAAGACACCAGGTCCACTGACATAGTCGGGGCTCAAGATGAATATTCCTCTCCTACTTTTCTTAATAATGCTCACAATGTCTTCTGCATACACTAGAAACAAATAATTTAATTATTTGCACTTGTTCTTGTTAAACTTGAGTCACAGTAAGCCTGAATCTCCCCGATCCACCCACAGCATTTCACACTGTTACGTCAGAAGAGAAACCTGGTCTACTAGATCAGCTCCATCAATAGTTGAAGGTAAATTCTGGTGTTCAGTGATTCTCAACTCAAAATTCCTCCCTTTGCATTCTATCTCCTCCAATTGTCAATTTCTCTATGTTCAAAGCTCACGGTCACTTGGAAAGGCACTGGGGTAACAGAGGCATGGAATGTCCCAGGCACGTCAGTGGTTGTCTGAGGCAGAATTGGTCAGTGATATTTGCGTGTCTCCTGAGTGCCGGGGGCTGGGCTCAGGTCCAAGGAGCCTGCTTAACCCAGGATTATGAAGGGCAGACTCCCAAAAAGCAGGGGTCCATCAGGGACAGAGGGACAGAGATGACTCCCTGCCCAGGCCCATAAAAATAGCTTTTCTCTCGAAGGCCTCCCTAGGGTCCAATATACAGTTGACTTTTTTTTCTGTGTTGTTCTGAAAAAGTGTATCTATGTTGTTACCCAAGATGTTCTAAGCTCTGAAAACTTACAGAAGCTGTAGATCCCTACAGACAGAATGACAAAAAATTAGGGAGCACTTGCATTTAGCTATTATTTTTGTTCTTTATTTTCTCCATCAGGACCTACCTCCTCCAGGGGCCACATCTCTTTCAAGCAAACACAAGGTATATCCATATTTCTTCTCCAAAACTTCAGGGAATAGATTCAGAGCCAAGTTTTCTTCACTCAGAGATACAGTGGCCTCACTCCCAAAAGAACTGCATTTTGCATAGGAAATGAAGGCATCAAATTCCTTTTTATCTGAGGAGGGGGGAAAATAAACCATTTCCTTATTGTTTATTGTTTCATGATATAGCTTACTGAGTTGATGTAAACAATAAAAAGCAGCTCTGTTCATTTGAAAATCATTCTCCTGAGTGGTACTGATCATCTACACAGAACTGAATTCTAAGTTGGGAAGCACTTCTTCATCGTCGTTGAGGTCTGATCAAACAGCCAGGCCTTCGATGATTAAATCACATGTACTTGGGAGTTCCTCTGAGCTTTCTTTGCATCTGCAATGTTGCTTGCTTATTAGTTACACATCAAAGAGGAGTCTGCTCCATCAAAGCATGATACTATCCAGTGAGCAAAGCACTGCTAATACAGCAACCTCACACATGAGAGAGTTGAACACACATAGACCTCTATTTGCATCCCAGATACCAAATGAGATTATAACAATTCCCTGGCAAGCTGCTTTCAGGATTGCATGAGATCATGTATATGAAGTACTTGGTGCCAGGCTCATAGCAGGTGTAAAAAAAAAATCTTTCTCTCCTCTCTAGATGGGAAAATACACATATAATACCTGATTTAAGATATGCTTAAGGTCTCATGTCTGTTGACTAAATTATTACACTGACAGTAAATAAAATAATGCAGTAAATTTTTAAAATGTGAAATAATGCACACTGACAGTACTGGGACATGCTAAGAATGAACTGGAAGTGGTGGAAGAATCTCAAAAGCAAAATCATGGCTTTGGATTTAGACACACCGAGATGGTATTCAGCACTCTGCACAATGCCCAGCAAAGAGTATTGTTTCAAAATGAAAAACATTAGTGGTTGTACATGTTATCTGACAGTTCCCTTGCTCAAGGTAAACCCAAGGAGGGATTTTAGTGGTGAACATGCCGACAATAAAAGAGGAAGAGGGGATGGAAGAGGCCCAGGAGACAAGAGGAAGATACTATAGTGCCCAGGTCCAGGAGGCTGAAACTGGAGAAGTTGCTTTTGACCTAGGTGGGAAGGATGAGGCCTACAGGGTTTAGTCACAGGCAAGCACCATGCAATCATGTGTCACACACTGTATTTGTCTCAACTACTCCCATTTCTATGCTGAAGCCCAATGAACTAGAATTTTTCTATAACCTAGAAACATTAATTTCCTTAGTAATAAAATTAGATAGTGGAAGTACTAAACAATCTCTTAGCTCCTCCAAAATTCTGACTATGTTTCTCTAATATTTTTTATTCAAAGGAAATGGTCATTTTGTTGAAAAATATTACTGATGTTGAATCTCTGAAAACCAGACTGCTTCCCCATAAATTACTGAAATAAGGTCTGTGCAAAGAAAGGTCTATGTAGATGTCTTATATTGGTGAATACTTTTACATAAGCTCTAGACTCTTCAATAATTTTAGTAGAAAAAAGTATGAAGTCATCTAGGGAACTGATCAAGACACTGATCAGATAATTTTCTCAATTGAAAAAGGCTAAAAGTTGACTCAAATTTCCCTAGTATGCACTCTTAACCATCAGCCAAAAGAAAGTGTGACTTATGCATTCCTTTCCTTGACCTTTCCCTGGAGATCTGAGAGTTTTCTGCTGAGTTCATGGTGTGGGAAAATAACAGGTGTGTGAGGGATAGTCCCATCAGATACATAATTATCCCTGGAATTCAGCAGAAGGGGTCCTGCTCTTTCCAAGCAACAGCATCTTTCACTGTAACTGCAGACATTCAACCCTTAGAGAACTCCATGGCTAGAAAAACACTGAAGCAGTTCTTCTACTTTGAAGCATCAAATATTAATAAACATCATTATTCAGTCTCATAGGACCATTGACGGATACTTGATTAATTGTAATAAGTCCATGCATTTTACAGAACTTCACAATTTTTAGATGCCTGGCATTTCCACCATCTTTAAGTCCCTGTTCAGCAACCATCCCAAGCCAGGTGGGTCCCTTGTTAGTTCAGGCAGCTTAAAACAGAAACTTGGAGCCCTTAGCATCATCTCTATGGGTTTTCTAATATTACACAGGGGAAACAAGCCAGCAAGGAGACAGCAACTTTGGCCCCCTGAGAATCTTTATACGCTCTTTCCTCTCTTAACCATTCTCTGCCGCTCTCCACCATCCTCTGCCACGCACCTCTGCTCTCCACCACAGCGTCCTAGCACACACCATTCTCTATGATGCTGCCCTTATACCCCTGACCTGCAGGCTCAGGTGTGCCCAATTATACATGCCCACCCTCCAGATGTCCACCATCAGGCAAGCATTCCCCGAGCCCATGCTCCTGAGTGCCTCCTGCATTCAAGGCCACAGATGCCACAGAGGCCAATAGTGCAAAAGCCTGAACCTTCATTTACACTACAGCCCCTCATTTTACATATGAAGCTAATCAAGAAAATAGCTAACAGGGGCCCTAGGTCAAACTGTCTGGGCCCTAAACCCACACTTGAACACTTAGAAATTCTACTCAGGGCATGTTACTCAAGTCTCTCTGTCTGGCTTATAGAGGGTTGTCATGACAATTAAAGTAGTCAATCCACTCAAGAAACTAAGGCATGAAGTGTTACATCATCTGCCTGGTGACAAGTTGACCAGAAGATTATTTCAAGTCCAACATGTCCATAGTCAGCAAGATTTTTGGTAACTGGGATGAAAGAAGTTGGTGCTCCATCTGCTCCCAGTCTCTGGAATGTGAAAGCACCAGACCTGAAGGAGAGTCTCAAGGCCTTGGGGCCTGACTTTACCCGCCTGAGAACACCCATTCCTCAAACACTTCCTTCTACAGCAGTTCTGTCAGGAAAATGCAGAGGATCGTCAGGGTCACCTTACCTTTGAGGGTCTCATCCTTGCTCTGGTAGGTTCGGTACAACAGGACTATTTCAATCCAGTGCATGTAGAGGAGCGCACAGCCCATCAGCACTCCTGCCAGGGTCATGGTGGTCCCAAGGAGGATGTTTATGAAGACCACTGGGGAAACACAGCAGCCATGGGCAAACACAATGACAGCATTCCTGGGCCAAGACCACTTTCAATCACTGAAGAGCCCTGCTCAGTGTCTTCTCTGGACTTAATATTGCTTTATCAAAGTGACTGTTGTGGAAGCATTTCTCTTGAACCTGGTAATACCTCAAATCCTATTTTGTGGGAACTACCTTACAATGACCTTGAGAGAGTGCAGAAGAATGGTGTAGTTCCAGCAAGGCATGGAGCAGGTTCTCCATGATCAGAGCAGATGTGTCAGAGAGCAGTCCAGGAGCCCTCAGTGGCTTTTTTAGGCTTTTATTATTCTTTATATCAGAGGTGACCAGGTAGATAGCAGGAAGGGGTCTGGGGGGCCAGGAGGCTGGCAGGCCTCCTAGCCCCTGGTGAATCTCACTCTCTCTGAGCTCTCTGCTCGCTCTTCTCTTCTGTTCTCTTCTTCTCTCCCCTGCTGTCTGCTGGTATCCTCGTGATGCCATCTTTATATGCCCTGTGTCCCAGCCCAGGCGCACCCACTTGCGCAAGCCCACACCCTACTTGAGGTGCCCCCAATCAGGCATGCATGCAGGACCACAGGTGTCCATCACCGACACCTATGGTGGGAGGGAGGAAAAGCCTGACAATTTTCCCTACAATGGGCAGTTCCCGATCATGGTGGTCTGGGAAGCTGACCATTCATTTTCCCCATAAACTTCCACACAACATAATATACATTTACATCCCTCTTATTACTATAACTACTAAGTTCTCAACTTCCTGAGGCCAGGAGCTCCACCTGCTTTACTTTTACATACTCCCTGTTGCCTGCCTCTGGGGTTTCACACCAGGTTCCTCTGCCAAGGAAGCTGGTATGGAGTGTCCACTAGGAATCAGGCACACATTTTGTCTTAATGAAGTATCACAACTTTCAAAACCTTCTTATTCCATAATCACCCATTAGTGGAATGAATTATATCATCGAATTTATATTTTTATACAGACACTTAAGTTGAAAATTTTCTCCTCAGGAATTTCTACTGAGCTTTAAAAGACTGTGATCTGAGATAGACCTACATCTCTCTGAATGCTGAGCTAGAGTACTCTTTTTCTCTTTCAGTCTCCAATAGGAAACCATCACATCTTCTATATTCAGAAATCAGGAAACAACAACAATAAAAAAAAAAAAAACTAGGTCGTAAAATAATACCTATCACATAAAGCATGTCCTGTTGGTATTTACTGAATGAATGAACAAATGAATATATGAAATAGTGAGTGAATGAATAAATGAGGTGTGAATAATGAAGAGTGGATTAATGACCAAGTGGATAAATGAATGAATGAATGAGGGGAGAGTGAGGAAATGAGTGAATGAACAAGTGAATGCATGATACTTCATGAATGAAGAGTGAATGAGTGAAACCTTTTTCAATATAGTCTCCATGTACAGAGTACTAGTTAAGAGGACTAGCTCTGAAGAAACTACTTATGTGGCCACAGTTCAGTATTAAATAATCTAAATAAAGTGCTGAGAATATTGTCTGACATCTAGTGAGTGTTCATTGCTATCACCATCATTATTGGTTTTTTTTAGGAAAACCCCTCCCCCCTCAGGTAAAACAGCTGTATGATTCTGAGGCAAACTTCCAGGCTTACCTCCTCTCTTTGCTTTCAGTTGGATGGACCGGGTAGTGTTTCCTATGGAGTTCTGGGCAAAGCAAATGAACTTCTTGTGAAGATCACTCTGATTCACCTCTTTCAAAAAGATGACTCGCTTAATTATTTCATCTGTTATCTCGGTTTTAATTCTAAGGAAGGAGGGACAATATCACATCTGTTTATTTATATAAACAGATGCCTGTTTGAAGTATTTGGAACTCATACAAGTAGCCAATGGCTTGACTTCGAGAGGAGCAGGGAATGAAATAATGGGCAGACATGCCAGAAGAATATAAGACTGTCAGAGAGGGTTCATTTATATGAAGTTGCTGAATCTGCTGACCATCAATTCTAATCCTTTACATTAAAGTGTAACTTAATTGTGGGCTTCATCTGATCTTCCCCTCTCTAAAAATTCCCCTCAGAACAGGAAATAACAATAATTTAATAACAATATTAAAGTGTATGCACTACTACCAAGAGCTTAATACAGATCAGGCAACCTCTGAGAACTAAATGTAGACTAACATATCTCCATTCCTCACCTCACAAGAATACTGCGAGTTAACAGTGTGACCTTCCCACTTGGCCAAGGACTCAGACCTGGCACAGAATGGGGGTGACAGTCCATGGTCTCAGCATTGGGCAATGGTAGCCTGATTCTTGAGCTTGTGCCAACTGCCCTTTCCAGGAAGTGAGAGTCTGGGCATTTATTCACAATTTGGATATTGTTTTTGTGGATGACTTTTTTGTGGTGTTACTTGTATCCACTGAACACTTTTTATGGAAAGTCAGTGAAGGAGAGATCCTCCAACATGTCAGGAACAGGTGTCCCAAGATAGGTCACCTTGCTGGGTAGTTTATTTCCAGCTGAGATAAATCAAGTTCCTAGAGACTTCAAAAGAAACTATTACCATTACCTTAACCATCAAGAAGAATGAAGATTAGAGATATCACCCAGATTGAGGGTTATCTTTAGAAATAACCTTCTAATCAGAGAAACTCATCTGTATTTCAGGGCAAATATCGAGTTGCAGAGCATCTGGTTTCTGGCTTATGAGTCACCTTCCTCTTTCCTGGAAGCCACAGTCCTCTCATTCCTTCACTCAAAATATGTACTGTGTCCCGTTTACTCCAGAATTTACAAGCAGGTAGATTCTCCAGATGTATTTAGTTAAATACATTGGTCCTTTTTTCCTACCATAATGTGTCTAGTGTTAACTGGATTGTTTGGACAGCCTGAGGAGAACCTGAGAGTTACTGGAAAATTTCCTCTTTACACCTATACCAGGGACTATGTTAAACTTATCCATGCCACTGTCCCTCTCCTTACAGGGGACCTCCCAGAGTAGAGCTTCTTAACCATAATTTATAAAGGCTTAACCTGGACAAGGCTCATTTGGTCAACAGATGGAAAACAGATTCAAACCCAAGGGTGTATGAAGTCAGTGCCTCTTCTTTCCCCTACACTTGGCAACTTTGAACTTTGATGTCATATCAGCTTAACAGGATCACCACGATTCTCCTTGTCTTAGAAGTTTTGGTTAAATTTTATTATTGTTATCAAAATCTGTCCTTTATTTTTTGTAGTGATGTCTACTTTCAAGATGATATTACATTTGTTCATTGGCATGTTTAAAAAAATCAGTGACTAGTAAGTTGACTGTTACTTTGGAACAGGTCTTAGGAAAATGAGGGGCTACTTCCTTTAAAGACATGCCTGACAGCTGAATCCAACTATTCAACCCTTCCAGGGACAGGAGTTCAGCTTTGTTAGGAGTTAGCTCCGAATGTCTCGGGTTTCCTTTTCTGTGAGCCAGACTGTCTTCCTCATAAGCTGTGTCCACTAATCTGGGTTCTGTGCTCTAAACCTAGGTCTAGACACAATAGCTTCCAAAGAAACATATCACAACAGTCGCCTCTTCTAGGATAGACTGCTTCAAGTGTTCCTCATTTCACATGTGTACTTGTTACCAGACTCCTTAATTTGTGCCATTTCCTCTGATACACTCCGGACTGTTAATGACTGTAGCTTTGGATCCCAGCACTCATCACTGCTCTGAATGAATGAATGGCATGGAGAAAAATGGGGTGGAGCTGGACAGCATCCTTTCCCCCCTGGACATGCTACTTCTACTTAAGAAACCTCTTTAGAAGTTAAGCTAACCACATTAACTATTGCTACAAATTGAGCTTTAAAACAACTTAAGTATTTTATTTTTAAAACTTACATGCACTTTGCATGCCACTACTTTAATTTTCTTCACTGCTGGGCCCTAGCAGCTATGCTATTAACTGCATGTCTTTGTTTATTTTTGTGCGTGCCTTTTAAAGGCTTCTGTAGGTGAAATCATTTGATGTGGGTTGCAAAGAACAGAGTCCACTAATTTCCTTCTTACCTTTCTCCCTCAGGTGTTGGGACTTCCCACTCCTGGTCAGAATCTTTGATGTACCATCTTATCACAGGTTTAAAGTTCCTTTGGAAGCCAAATTGTGCCGTGCAGTTAAGAGTTAAAGGTTTTCCTGAAAATGTTGGGGTTACAGAAAACAAGAAGGAAAGAAGCCATAAGAAAGCCTGACACGTGTAGGAGAAAGAGGCCCCTGAAAACTGTTCCCTGATCCAGTTGGGTCTGTGGGTAAAACAGGGACCAGAAATAATTCAATCTCTCTCCCTGTCTCTCATTCAGTAGCAAGTAAAGTTGGGTGCATTTGCCTATAAGGGGCAATGCTCATTTCTATGTATGACTATATGTTCTTAAAATGAAGGTCAGCTGCCATGGCACCACCTTAATAAAGCATTCCCCCAGTAATACATTAAATTTTACTGATACCATATGTATTGTGGCTATTTTGAATTGGTTTTCTCCTTCTTTCCTTCTACTCTTGTGATGTTACTCTTGTGATCTGAGGCTACACAGCTAAGGGAGTTTCGATGACCATCCCCATACACCTGTGCTGCTTAAAGTACTGCAAACACCACACTCCTAAGATTAACACTACTCAGGCTGATACATTGGTTAAATTTATACTCCTAGTCATTTGGATCTAATTAATATATGTAACCACCTATTCGTGGGGGAGGAATAAGGGAAATGTAAAATCCATTGATCATGTCCCCAGGGTGTGCCAACAAAGACATGGTACTAACCATATTTGAATAATAAGTGGAAATAAGCATTTAATTTAAAGAAGAAATTGTTTAGAGATTCAGTGTGTGTGAACAACACACTCTGGATGAGTATGCGTGTTATTATAATACTCTTTCTCTACCCGTTTTCTTCGTTATGTGCATCCACTATGCTCTGCCTCCAATTCAGAGTTTTCACCACGAAATGGCTAGGGACTCCATGTGAAAACTCATCTTGCACCTTAATAAAGCTTCCCCACAGTAATACATTAAATTTTACTGATATCATATTCATTGTGGCTATTTTGAATTGGTTTTCTCCTTATTTCCTTCTACTCGTAATGTTTCCTACAGTGCTATTTCCACAATCAGATACATAGCTACTGCCATCTAGTGGTCTTTTGTCATAATACCTATTTTTACATTTCTACGATTACAAGTATTTGATTACCATTTAAAAGAGTATTTGATTAACATTTACATATTTTTTAAAAATTTAATGACTGAAACAACCTCACTAGATTTAAAATAGAGCAGTTCAGTTATCATTTGATTCTATAGGTGTTACTGAAGTTGACAAGAATAAAAGGGGACCCCTGGAAGCAATTTTTCCCCTTCTACCCAAAAGAAGACACTACTTTGGAAGACAAATTATTTGAACAGAAGTTCTAGTATTCCTCTAAAGTTAGCTAAAAAGCCCAGATACTCAAATTGGTAAATTGGCTAATTTTATAGACTTGGCCAATATACATAACCACCTGTTAGGGAGAGGGGGCAGGTGGGAGGTGGGGGTGGAGGGGTAGGAAGCATCTAAAATCTATTGCTCATGTGCTATGCACAAGCCACATAGCATATGTTCTCCTTTACTTCTCAATGCAAACTTATGAAGTCAGCTTCATTTTGCCTATTTACAGATTTAAAGACTGAGATTTAGAAAGGTTAAGAAACCAGATGTTTACAAATCTAGTTAGTGACTGACTCAATCCAATTCAGTTTGTCTTAAAGTCATGATGCCCCTTTTCTGTTGTCACGTTTATACCCCCTCCCAGAGCATGATGTTGGCACCCACATTACCAAGTTCAACTTCCAGAGTGTCACTGCTGGGATCCAGAATGGTTGGTTTGTGATTAGTATCTTTCTCTAGAAGATGAACATAAAAATGATTATTGGCATCGGCACCAAAAAAAAAAAAGATTATTGGCATTGGGAAATTGGAAGGCATGCTTGCTGTTATGTATGATATATAAACATTTTGAAGGTCCCTATTCAAATTGTAAGCATAATTCATAAATCTAGAAACTCAGGTTTCCATGTGAAAAGTGCAACCCAAGAGAAAAATGGGTCTAACATAGACAAGTTACAGAATAAAACCCAATAAATACATAACAAGATGTTCAACTTCATTAGTCAAGAAAATGTTAATTGGGAGGAAAAATAGAAAGCCTACTTAACACTAATCAATAATGTGGCCTCCCTGATGGCACAAGGGGTTAAACACTGCACTGTGAAGCATGTGCAGTCACTGCATCTCTCCCCGGCCAGGGAGAGGACCCATATGGCACAGCAGACCTCTCCTGCCTCACCTGCTACTCCCCTCAGTAGTGTATTTCAGTCCATCTGCCTGTTCTGTTTCCCTACTCTGTCTCTGATGAGTCCTCTCTTCACCCCACCCCTGCACCTCTGGTCTGTACCGCAGTACTTGTATACATAAATAAATAAATCTTTAAAAGAAATACTAATCAGTAAGTTTGATATCAAATGCTTGGGATTAATAAGAATTTCATCATTGCTAACAGGAGCATAAATTAGCAAAATGATACTTTAAAATAGGCCATGTATTTATAACACAAAATGAATTTTATGAATAGGACAATATTCCATTTCATTAATGAGGACATACATATAAAAAAAAGGCAAAAACCCCACAAATGAAAAGGCTATAAATGACAGGGTTGCAACACAGCTGGGAAGGAAGCAGACTGAAGGGAGGAGGGGTCAATCTTGACCGTATGCCTCCAATGTTTCATTTTCTTAATAAAAAAGCAAAATTTAAACATACAGAAAGTTGTTAATACCTATTAAAGCTGGTGTTGGAGACATAGATATCACTTATTTCTGCTTGTGAAATAGTAAATGTAATTTCTTAATTTATTACAAAACAAGCATGAGATCAATGAATGAAGAACTGAGCATGTAACAATTTTGAATATGACCTAGTGTTAGGCTTTCCTGGGAGAACGGAATGTAGATTAATGGGAAAACAGACATTTGTCCACAATCAAGGCTGTGCATGACTATAATTGTATGACTGCTTTTTCCTTCCCTACAAGGAAAAAAGTTGCTAAAGAAGATGACAAAGAAAGACAACTTGCCTTGGCTGATGGCAGTTCAAGTGTCAGATCTCGAGTTGAAAACATCACTTACCAATGGTTCTCACTTGGACGACAGCTCTGACTGTCCATGAACTTGCCGCATCGGACTGAGTGTAATCACACACGTAGGTGCCCTGATGCTGAATATAGATCTCATCCACCGAGAGTGGATTGCTCCTTTTATCAGGCAATAGTTCTCCATTCTAATCCAAGAGACAAGAAAATTAAATGACTTTCTTTCATCAGATAATTGTGATGAATATTATTTGGACCTACAGAAAAACTTCATGAATTTGAACCAGGGGCATTTGAGTAAGTCTGAGAAAAAGGCATTGCAACAATAGCCCCAAATATGAAGAAAATCTGTTCAAAACAATATTTATAAGATACTTATTTGACATAAGGGTATTTTGATAAACAGTTTTATGTGGAGATGAAGGTACCAAATCTAGTCAGCCCACAAAGTGTTATTTAACCCCGTAGTCTAGTATTTCCCAAAGCAGGACTTAGGCCATTGAAAGTATTTTAGAAATTTCAGTGTTCTAAGTAGTATTCTAAGTGAATTTTTTAAAAAGTGTACATGTTTATATGTGTGTATGTATGTGTATACATACATGGAAAGTGATATAGATTTTCTTTTAAGAGTAAGTTCTAAATTGAAAATAAGAAGTAAGTAACATAAATATGACAAGGAATGACTGATGATTAAGAAACACTTATTTAGCTCATCGTAGACCCGGCGCCAAATATAAACTAAAAATACCTTTATAAAATTTCTTCCCCTTACTTTGAATCTATCAGTGACGCTCTTTTACCTTTAAGCTAAAGGCTGGTGTTCTCCAGACTCTGGTCTTGCCAGTCCTTCATGGTCTCACTCTCTCTACCCACTTGTGATTCACTTGTGATTTCCTAACTATCTGTGTTCTTGGTCAATCTTGATCTTTCTCTTCTCAAAGCATGTCCCCCACCACTTTTCCCCACTGGACACTGTGTCTTCACTCCAAAACTGTAACTCAAGAGCAAGCCCCTGTGGACATAAGTTATCAGCCCTCCAAGCAGAATTGGCCACTTCATGTTCCCGGGACTACGAGCATGACCTCCACTGCCACAGGTAGCCGCTGGCTGGTATTGCCCACTCTGTGGCTACGGACAGAAGTCTTGTATTGAGACATATAGCTGGCCCTGGGCATACTGGAAGAAATAAACATAGCCCCTTCTCTCAGTGAACTTAGTCGGAGCCTGCAGCCCTGAGTCGTAAGACAGAGAAGGATATGCTGGGGTGGATCACAGGGAGCAGGGGTTCTCCCTTCTGGCTAATAAGAACTTTGAAGAATATGGGACCAGCCACTAAGTGCCACTTTAAGAACATCTGAAGCAAAGCATGCATCTTAGCAGCAAGGGCAAGGTCAAAGGGCAATGTGTGTAAATGTGTTTGGTCTTTGTGTCTCAGCTGTACAGGCAGCAGGCCAGCAATGGGAAGATTTTTTTAATTGATAAGTGAATAAAGGGGTATATAATTGAAAGATAGGGGTTTTTTTTGTTTATTTTTTGAAAGAAAGGTTTTGAAGTTTGAGTCACATGTTCAGATATTTTTAGAACAGTCACTGGCAACTAAGTTTGGAAGCTCTTGTAAATGTAAATAATCACCAGAACAGAGTAGGTCTCAATACATATTTGTTGAATGATCAGGTGGCACTACACCAGTAATACTGTAGCCCCTAATTCCACGCAGCACTTGGCTTTCTAGTCTCCAGCCAACTACCAGGAACATACCTCTCACCACTGTAGCTGAAAGAAAAGAGATTAACAAAAATAACAAAACAGTAAGAATCTACTGCCTGTGGCGATTACAGAGTTCTTTTTCATATATCATCTCATATAATCATCCAAAAGATTATGGATTTGGCTTACATAGGTTCTAGGTCTTCTATGTCATAGATGAGAAAATGGATTTTGTATTTTGCTCCCTATCACATAGCCAGTACAAATGAAAAGGCTAAAGATCACTTTAATTTTTCTGATTCTGAATTTTTTGTACTGATTAAAGAATTTCCCTTCCACTTTGCTGACTCACAGAAGTTGGGATTCCCCCACTCCATACCTCTGGTGTGGTTTCTGTGGCCAAGAAGGAATTTCCAGTAGGTTGCCAAGGAGCCTAAAAGGAAGGCCAGAACTAGCCAGAGAGAAACAACTGCAGGTAGGAAGTAAAAAGGGGGCAAGAGGATAGACAATTAAATATCTACCAACTGAGTAAAAAGACTAAGAATCTTTTTTTTTAGATTTATTTTATTTATTTATGTAATCAAGAACTGGGGTTCAGGCCAGAGGTGTGGGGTGAGGAGGATGAGAGGATCCACTAGAGACAGAGTGGGGAGCAGTACAGGCAGATCTACTGATATATACTGCTGATGGGAGCAGTGGTGAGACAGGAGAGGTCTACTGTGCCATGTGGGTCACCTCCCTGGCCAGGGATCAAACACATGCTATAGAGGCTGCCAATAGCTTCATAGTGTGAGACTTAACTCCTTGAGCCACCAGGGAGGCCCTAAGAACTTTTTAAAGGAAGTTTCCAAGTATGGAGCAAAATTCAGAGATAAAACTCTAGAAACTTCAGTAGTTACACAAAGAACAGAAATACATATAGAGATCTTTTGGAAATGCCTTGAGAAGGCAATGTGGAAGGATGTAAAGTTGTATCAAAGGTTCAGTTGAGCCACAAGAGAAAATGGGTAATTGCAAAGTGGGCCTGATAAGTATGATTTAAGATGTAGCATTACAACTTCGTGGATGGAACTCAAAGGAAGAACCAAAGAAAAGAAATTAAGGGAGAAGCAATTTTTGTCAAGAATGATGTGAACCCCATTCTAATAATAGAACCTCAAATGATCTTAGTAGGAAAGTGATACTGAGGGAACTGTATAGGAGTTTTGTTGTTTTATTTAGATGTGAAATAATCATGAACAAAAGGTGGAAGGAGGGACATCTCAGTGTGAAGCTAGATGAAAAAAGCCAGTAAGCTCTAAAGAGAACTGGGACATGCAACAACAACAAAAAGAAAGGCTGAGACTATTTAAAAGGACTTTTAAAGTTATGAGTAAAGGGAGGAATAGAACAAAAAAATGTATTCTTTACTAAGATGAGCAGTTATTACAATGTTATACTCTGATAGTTCAAGCTTTTGTACTACCAGGCAGTACAAGCTCTCCAGGGAGCACAAAGCACCTTCTGAGATCTTATGAGAACGATGCTCCTTGAAACTGAGCAATGCAGTGGATTGCCTTCCTGGGGTTCCTCTATCTAGCCTGGAAGTGCCCCACATCAACATCTTGAGCCCTTTCCAGCCCATCCCCCAGCCCCGCCAGGAGCTTGAGGTTTTCATGTTCCTTTTAGTGCTCCCCAACATGGATTCATTGTGTCCAGATCTGCATATGTCCCCTGTCTCACACCCCTAATTGCATTAATTTTTTCTTAGTCCAACTTGGTAGTCGTTATAAATATGTTCTGAGTCCTAGGCACCGAAAATAGAATAGCTATCTCTTTCATACCCCTAAAGCATTTAATATCTTCTTTTAATCCTTGAAAATATGACTAGCATCTGCCATCTTCTTTTTATTCCTATTGCTAATTCCTGGGTTCAAGACTCACAGTTGGCAAGTTTGGCTACACCAGCAGGGACACAAAAACCACATTACATAAACAACGCAACTGCCTTTGCTTCCAGTTCTAACCCTAATGGCACCACTCAAGAACCCTGCTCTCACCACAATCAGCTGCTCGTCATTCTTGGAATGCACCATCAAGTTAGTGTCTCCATTGCCCCTTTTGTGGTCTCCTGTTAAATGTAGCTTCTTGCCCCGATTCCCAACTGACAACTTACACATAAATTAGGTACTATTATTTATCTTTTCATGGGAAAAGAGTAGATAGTGGAAAATTAAAGACTGATGAACTAGATTGCAATCCCTAGTCAAACACATGAATGAAATTATTAAACAGATGGTCTATGAATACTTATAAAATGAAAAGGTAGTTAATACTAGTTATTTGACACTAACAACAAAATGCCAGTTTTCCCCTTTCCTTACCCTAATAGAATGACGAGTTCAGAGACTCAGAGCAATATAATAGACACAGTGTAGCTTCACTAAGGTGATTCACTTGGAAATATTTTTATGATCTTCTTGTTAAACAAAATGTGTACATGTAGCAGGATGACTCAAAAAAAGAAGTGGGAGTCTTTTTTTTAGTTCATTGGATAACAGTACCCCTAAGTTATGATTTAATGGACTGCATGTAACTAGCAGGATTAGTCTAGACTGCTGACAACTGAACTTCAAGCCGAGTTGTGCAGTATTTTTACTGAGTGACTGAGCGAAGACAATGCATACTTGTAGCTCATCTACTAGTCTCAGGAATCTGGAGCAATGGTTAATATGTTAGATTTCAAAATCAGAATGCCAGCCTCTTGACAGTCAGAACAATGTGCCAATATCAACACAATAGAATAAACAAAAGTAAAAATCATAAATACAGGCTTCATGTTCTATTGTTACAAAATAGAATTGTCTGGATTGCTGTTCTTGTGAAAAATATCTGCCTGCCAACTTAGAGTGAACCAGTCCCATAATGGATCTGTCCCAAAGCTAACACAATTGTGGGCTCCATCAATAGAGTGTTCAGAACTAGAAAGAAGTACATTTCTCCGTTTCAGTATTGATTAAAAAAACATGTGGGTTATAACATTAAATAGGTACTTGGAAGTTGTCCAAGATTATGAGAAATATGAAATTCCATAGTGAAAACAACTAACTGGGCCAATGTGTTAACACTGGAAACAATTTTTAAGTTTAATGATTCCCTCCTTGGAATATCCTTGATCTTCTTTCCTAGTCAGTCTCACCTTCCTCATTAGTTCTCCATTTCACGAGGTTTACTTAATACCAACAACTGTCTGCTACAGGGAGACTAGACCAAAAGGAAATGAGAGAGAGAAGTGACGGGTCAATGTGCAAAGATTCCATGGAACACAGGGCAGCAGAGTGAAAAGGAGGTGGCCACGTCACCACTATGATGAGTGAATGTGGCATGAGAGAGATTATCTTAAACCACCAATGGAAAAGCTAGTCAGGGCACAAATCCCAGGAGGCCACAGCACTGTCACCGACACCACATCTCAGTGCTCTCAGCCATAGAGAAGACTCTCCAATTGCCCTCTGATAAAGTTTGCTTCTTGTCAGAGATTTTGAGCTAAGTTAAAGAACCAAAATTTGTTCTCCTATTAAATGTAATTATCATTTAATATGGCATCTATTTAAGCCAAGGTTATTTATTCACTATAACTTCACAAATTATGAAAAGAGAGAAAATATTCTTAGAATTAATAATAGCAGATCAAGAATATAATAGCAAATCATTTGCTTTTAGTCTGACTTCTTGGTTATTAAATATTTTCAGTTACAACTCTCCAAACCGCATTTCTTGGATGTGTCTTTAAAAAACTATTTTGAAATCCTCCAGAGATGGAGGATTTATTTCCCATGGATTTATTTCAGTTGGATATCCTAGATAGTTGGCAGGCACCTCCCTGGCCAGTCATTTCATCTATATAAGAACACTGTGTTTTCATGCTCTTAGCCACTGTTTGTGTCATCTCTGTTGGCGTGTCTTTGGCAGAAACCACCACCTCATAACTGAGCACCTAAGGTTTAATGCGAAGACAGAGAGCACTGGGCATTAATTCCTGCCTATGTCACCCTTTTACTGATACACTACTTTTTGAGGTTCTGCAGGTGATGGTGCATATGTATGTGTGCATTTGTGCACACACATGCAATTCATTAAATATGCTCTGAGCGTGACCTGTCCAAAGCTGCATCAGAAGGTACAATTTTAACAGGAGCCACTGCTGCCTACTTCTAGAAGGTACATGTTCACCATCAACACATCCCCATTCATGCAGTCAAGACCCAAGAGAAATGAAATAAAACTTCCTCTTAAGAACATCACACAGCTATAGCGTTAGTTTGCAAATGTTATATAAGCAGAGAACTGGCAACAACTTTGTGGCTTGTGCTTCCCTGCAAGCAAATAAAAAATGGCTTTCATTCCAGGGTTCAAGGGCATTTTCACCTGCAATAAGGGGAGGCAGGCCAAACCTGCTTCACTGACCTAAAAAGATTCAGCTCAAGCCTAATAAAGTGAGACATCTGTCATCCTGGATTATAGATACTTTTGAGCCAGACAAAGTTTTGTTTTTCAGAGAAAACTGAAAACAATGAACAGAACCATTGGCTCCCTTTACTGACCTCATACTAGAGGTTATGCAATTAATGGGTTTCTTGAATTATGACTTCATGGAAACCCAGCATATCTTCAGTGTCACTTTCAAATATGAATGAAAAGCCACCTGAGCTTTGTTAAGCAAATCACTTGCCCTCCTTCTATACTTATTTCTACAATGGATATCAAAACTGTCTACCTATTGTCACCAACTCTCAAGAGTATCAAGTGAGAAAATGCCTTCTCACACCATGGTAATGCATGTGCAGGAGTCTCTGTTGTGTCTTGAAAGAGATAAAGTCTCTACATAAGCATGGTCCACCTGACTTCAAGTAGCAGCAATTTAAAATATTGCTGTAGCCAGAAAATTGAACATCAAATCTTAAAATTTGTGTGATTCTTAAGGCAAATTATAAACGTCAAGTAATTATTGCAAGTGTAAAAAGCAACTTAGATTCTAT
Source organism: Galemys pyrenaicus (assembly GCA_019455555.1). Classification (NCBI taxonomy): domain Eukaryota; kingdom Metazoa; phylum Chordata; class Mammalia; order Eulipotyphla; family Talpidae; genus Galemys; species Galemys pyrenaicus. The sequence continues at coordinate 2,934,478 of JAGFMF010012281.1, read as the reverse complement.
GGGTCAAGGGTCATTTGAGACAGGGTTAGGTCAGAGGAGAAACTTACACCAAATAGACACAGATACACATAGATATCAGCACTTGGGATAACAATAAATGACAACAATAAATACACTTGGAACAGCAATGATTAATATATGAAGTGTGTGTGTGGTTATTCTGGAAGTTACTCACTCATAGCTCTTAACTCAAAAGTCATTTTGAAACTTACCTTCTCCTCGCCCCTGTTTCTTTTTATGCTTAGCCTTGCTTTCTCTAGCCACAGTCTCCCTTGCAGGACACCTTGCACGCAGGGCCATCCTGTGACTGCCCTAACTGTCCCCCAGTTATGTCATCTTTGGAAATATTGCAGTCTCCTGTTTCTTTTAGGATCCCTTCCTGACATACGTGTTGATATTCCCTTCTCCTTTATAACACACATTGCTTTAAAAGACAATAAAAATGAACTAATCTGCTCTTCTGCTTTAGCCAGTGGTCATAAGTCTATGTCTTATGTGATGTGTAATACACTTGAATTTTAGATATTTTTCTGGGACTGATCCAAAGGATGGTTCTAATAATTGGAATATTAGACTGTGGCTACGTAGGTGAAACACCATTTTAGAAAGTCGTGTCTTCTCTGTAAGCACAAGGGCAAACTTTAGGAAGCTCTAGACCTCGGATTCACTATCTCATATTGTTATGTCATCAAAAAAACCAAGCTCTTGCATAAGTTTTAGAAATTCATTCTTACCTTGTACCAGGTCAGTTCTGGTGCATCACTTTGCTTGTTGAGACAGGGACAGAAAATGGAGTCAGTTGCACCAAGAAGAAGGTCTTGTTTATGTGGTACAGGGCTCACACAGGATTCATTTGTCTTGGGCTTAACCTCTAAGACTGTCTTGACACAACAGTCCTTATCCTGAGAACTCCTAAGGGAGTTAAGAAGTTTCTATGAACATAAACATCACATCCAGATAATATAGGATTTAGGGAATATGTTTATAAGAATTCATTGGGATATACCTCATCCTGGGCCTACAAATATATGATCCAGAATTATTCAACCCTATGGTCAAAAAATGAAGGTTCTTTTTTTGAAGAATGTGAGGATCGGTTTTGGTAATTTCCCCTAGAAGAGTTCCATTTGGATGTTGTAGATACCATTGGACATCAGACAGGTTCTTATTATCATTGCAGTTTTTTAAATCACAAAATAAGACCAGCTCCTCCTCATTCCCTGAGGAATATGTCCAAAGAACTTTTTTGGTGGAGCAATCTGAAAACCACAATAAAAAAAAGCAATGCAATAAAAGGTAAAACATAAAAACATTAGATAAAATTCTAACTTTTATTTACCAAAAAAACCATTTAACACAGGATTAGGCTCCCTTATGCAACTTTTGTCTTCACTATTCTCATTTTGTAAGAAAAAAAAGTTCCTTTCTGAATTCCTTCCACCCATCTTCTAAAACACCCTTTGTTCTTCGCTAGTTACTCCCACTAAACACCCAGTAACTGGGTTTCCCATCAATGCTTGGTATTTGTTAAAAGCAGTTCACCCTAATTATTTCTCTTCCCATACCCAACCTAACAATAATAATGAATTTTTTTGTTAAAATGCCATGCTGCTGAACTATCAGGTTATCTGTCACTTTTAACTTTGACCACAAGACTCACGGTGTTAGCAAGAAAATTGAAAGCCCCTACCTGAGATATTCAATCCTTCAATTTGTTTTCTTACAACAAGCCAAAGAAACATCCAGCCCAAAGAAAACATGGTTCTCCGTGGTTCTGATATCCCTTCAGTGCATTTGTACTGGAGCCAGAGTGGAACACACCATGATCAGAGCTGAATCCCGAGAGTCTTTTTCAGGACTATACATCAAAAAGCAGGAAATGAAGAAATCAGAACTAGCACTCACAACACAGTCACACAGGAAGTGTTGAAAGGGCAGGTCCTACCCAGTGCCGCCTGCTCATGCCACCCCATGTGGTCCTCTCAGAGGGGTGTTGCATCTCATTGTGTCACTTTGTGGCATGTAAAGGAAGGAACTTAGGTTTGTGGTAACACTAGGATCTCTGCACTATGTGGTATATTCTTTTAGAATTCTTCTGGAACCATTTTTTAATGGAATTCTCTCTTTTAATGTTCTCACCTACCTCACATAGTTCCATGAGTACTTTGGAAAGAGTTAAGCAAAAGTAGTCTTGAAAGGTGGCTCCAATTGAATGAAAAAATTCAGATCTTCAGAATAGGGCAGCTAATTCTATAGCTCAGATACAAAAAAAATATGAGGATATCCACACACCGCTAGCTTTAGTGATGGTTATAAAGGATGCTCGACTCTGTGTTCCAAGTAAGAAAGGAGAAGTTGGCATTACTACCAATCTTTGAAATAGAAAAAGGGAACCAGGTCACCTCAAGAGACAGTCAGAACCTGGTCTGTCTTATTGGTACTTTTGTTCCCTGTATGGATCATGTTATTGTTGGAACTTTTGACTCATTGATAAGAACTGAGAGATGATTACTCTACTCTAAGAGATAAAGGTGGCTACTCTACCTAGTCCAGTAATGTTGCTATAACAGCATACCAAAGTGATGATTTATAAACAAGAGAAATTTAATTCTCATAGACCCCAAAGCTGGGAAGTTTCAGATCAAGGTGCTGGGTAGTTGCATTCTGGGAAAGACCCTCTTTCTGGTTCACAGCTGACACCTTCTGACTGTGTCCTCATATGGTGGAAGGTGCTGGAGTCTTTGGAAGTTTTTTAGTGTTTTAAAGGAACACTAATCCTACTTACGAGGGCTTCACATTTAAAACCTAAGCAACTTCCAAATACCATTGTTTGGGATGTCATCTTTGGGGATTAGAATTTCAATTTATGGACTTGGGGGCAACACAAATCTTCAGACTATATCAGTGGGTGATACTCTGTAATTTGAGCAAACAGTACAAGTAATTTCACTGTAGAATAATTTTGTCTTTATCTTAAGTTCTGAAATTATCTGAGTTCATATATTTTACTTGAACGTAAAAATAACTTATGTATTGCTCTTGGGGTTATAAGAATAAGGTAATTTAACTTTAGCTAAAATTTTCCATAAGATATTCCCATTCTGTCCTGCAGCTCTTTATGACAGGAATAGGGAATGTGGCAAAATAAATGCCACTGTCCTTGTCCTCACAAATTTGTCACTATATGGGGAACAACGTTAAAGAAATCATCGTTTTGTTACAGGGCAGGGAGAGGAGTATTTTAGAACTTTTAAACTTGCCTTTTTTGAATGGGTTTTGTTATTTGCTGTATTAAGACAACATATAAGGCCTTTAATGGAAAGGAACTTTAATATAATCAGGGTATAATACAGAAAGGATAAAGAACACAGTGAGTAAGTTAAGCATTTAAAGTTACTTATTTTTTTGAGGGTAAAAGTTTAGCCAAATAGGATTGGTTTAAAGTAAGGCCCAAAAGCCTGCCACATGTTTAAAGGACTTTTTAGTAGCGACCCATATAAAAGGGTTAGAAAGAGTTAAACAAATTTGGGAGGAAAAGAGTAAAATTAAAATTAAGATGAAAATTGTTATTGTTAACTTTTTTATGGGTTTTTTATTTACATTTGTTTTAACTAGTTTAAGACTAAAAAGCAAGCACAGCTTTTTTACATGTGGCTCTGCTCCACATGCTTTTTTTAGGTTTCTTTGCTGCTTCCCATCTTGCTTCCTTGTTTTTTTCTTTTTCTTTTTTTGTAGAATTTCTTTTTGTTTAGCTTTACTTACTTAGGGTGGAACTAGGATTTTGAAACTTTTTGGGGGGGGGGGGAAACGACCCTGTTACAGTTTTACTGCCAAAAGAGTAAACAAGATTGTTCAAGACATGGCAATGAGAGAGAAGTTGAACTCAAAATATAATAATAAGAGAAGATTTATAGCTAGGAAACAGAGTGCAGTGATAAGGGGATAGAAAAAAATACCAAGTGGCAGCAACAAAGGGGGAGGAATTTGCTACTTAACTGACCCAACAGGATTCTTGCAAAAGACAGGTCAAGGGCAGAGAAATCAAGGTGGGAGATGAAGAAGTTGGTAAGGCAACAAGTATGGCCAGAGAATAGGGATGGGAAGACTTATTCTTTGCTAAGGCTAAAGGCGTCCTGAGCCAAGGTTGAGGCTCAGTCGAGGAGAGGGCTCAGAGAAAGCAGTAAAATTTGGCCAAGGAAATAATCTTTGTCAGCAAGAACATGCAAAAAAAAAAAAAAAAAAAGCAATTACAGGAACATGCAACAAACGATTTTAGTGACAGTAGAAAAGAAAAAATAAAAAAAGAAGAGAAATGGGGGAGATGGAAGGAGTAAGTAACAGGGTATGTTTGGTAGTGGGAAGAGGAAAAGGGGGAAAAGTAAGTTACCCTAAATATCATAAACCTACTCCAAAAGTTCCCTTTAAAGTTTTCTTCCCACCATATCCCTACTGCTTAGGTACCTGGGTAGATCAGTCCCTTTCTCCCAACATCTAACCAGTAATTCAAGTTCCTCTTCTCATTCCTCCCTGCCCCCACTAGCCACTCCTCAACCAGTCCCTCCACCCCCAACTTTCCCAGGTACTTTCTTTCCAGGTATCTCATCTTTTCTTATAAAAGGAACACTTGGTTTTCCCCATCTTATAAAAGTATTCATTTCATTTAAACACAAACGCACACACGCACAATCTCTAACATCTTCAGCTACAGAAGCAAAGAGTAATTCTAATATTTATAAAGTTATTGGTAAATTGTATTTCTCTAAAAGAAATAACAAGCTTGAGGAGTCTTTGGGGTTCCAGTTGTAGCAGTTCAAGAGCAACTAAGTAACACTCAGAGAGGACTCTGGGGCTGGCAGAAAGGGCAGAATTCAAGCTAGAGACACCTTTCAGCTGTAGGGGATGACAGAACTTGAGAAACAGTCTGGAAGAAAAGATCAGGATCAAGAAGAAACCAGAACAAACAAACCCCAAAAGAAGAAAAGCAAGGATAAATTTCCAGCTGTCTTTTCTGTATCTTTTGGGGTAGCTGGAGACTGGCACTTATGGAGGATAAGAACTGAATCTGGAAGGGAGGCACCATTAAGACCAGGAACCTGGATCACATAAGTTGGTGAGGGTGGGAAGGGTGAGCATAGCCATCATTCAGCTATGGAAACCAAGATCCTTAGGCACAAAGATGCATACCAGACCTGAGGGTAAAGATATGGAGATTGAGCCCACTGTAGAATCTCCTGTCCCTTTCAGATGCTAGTTTATTCAAAGTCAACAAACAAGTCACTCTCTAAGAGAAGAAGATGGTATTAGGGCAGTCTCTGCACTGGCGCAGGGCAGCTGTCCATCTGCCCACTGACTATGTAGGTGCTGCCTTTCACCAACTCTCTCCTCTGCAGGGAAGCAGCCTTCTACCTGCCATGACCAGCACCATGCTGGGGCTTCTCTCACTGACCTCCCTCAGTAGAGGCAGCTCTCCAGAAGGCCACCACCTGTAACCATGTAGGCCTCTCTCAGCAAACCTGTCCCCTTCAGGGCAGCTCTTCCTGCCCACTTGTGTTATGCAAGTGTCCTTTACTCTCCTGTTCCTTTCCCTAATAAACCTGCTCTTTAAAATAACTAACATCTCTGCCTCTGGAGAAACTCACCTGGGAAACTCGCTGCATGCTGCTGAACAGGGAGCTCTGGTGAAATCTTTCCCAGAGTGAACCCAAGAATCCCATTCTCCAGACCCACAGACTCCAGAAACGACATCAGTACCGTCTAGGGTTAGTAGGTATAAAAGAGTACCTGGCTATGGGCATCAAAGGATCACCTCCTCCGGTAGACTCAGGAATTTGAAATTCCTGTTGTGAAGAAGCATTTCTTGGTAGGGGTGGCAGGTGTTTATATCTCGGCCTGGATTTCAATCATAGCCTCTTCTGTGAGGAAGGCAGAGGGCTGGCTGAGCTGATTCTAGCTGGAGCTGTTCTGTGTGATGAGCCTCAGGTCTAAACCAGTAGTTCTGTGCCCTGAAGCTCTGTGTCCTCACCTCTGCAGCTCTCCCACAAGCACCCTCAGTCCTGAGTGCCTGCTGTGCAGGGCTTTATCCAGTGCCAGGTAGGGTCCCATCAACCCATGTGGTGTGTGCCTATTCAATAGTAGTAGGGGACTCTGACCTGTGGCCGCTCCTCCCTCTGTGGGTTGTACTGCCCAGAGGTTACTTAAACAAAGTTCACTGGGGACTTTTCCTACCCATTTTAGTCAGGCTGATGTTCCTATTGTGTAAGCTGATAATCAGTTTTTCCCTCAGGGGTTTTAAGACTTTGTTTTGCATTAGTTTTTTTGTGTGTTCTTGTCTGGAGAAGGCCAGCCCTACCACCTCAATCTGCAGCCATCTTGCTGGGCTCCAAAAAGAAGAAAAGAAACAGAACATAAAGAGCACCCTGACACTGTGAGAAAATTTAAACACAAGCTATCAGTGTTGGAAGAAACAGAGGAATTGGGCATGAAAAAGGCTGCAGTGTGTCCTTTAGGTTTGGGATCAGCCAAGGGCTGAGATGATGGAGACCTGAACAGTGAAGGGCTGAGGGTGGGTGAAGTAGGTGGGGACAAACCACACCTTCCCTGTTCAGGGAAGACCAACCCAATATTCACTCAACTGTGAGGTGAGAGCTGAGACATGATTCCACTGTGAGGGAAATGAGTCAAAAGGGTAGCAGGTCAAATTAGCAAGTATGAGGAGAGAGTGCATGGATCAGTTTCTCTGAGCAGGCAGAAGAGATGGAACCTCAAAAACCACAAAGAAATTAATCTTGAATTAGAGGTAGGCAGAGACACCAAAGGTGGAAGATAGGCCCAGATCACTTTGCCCAAGTGGGGATCTAAGGATAAAATGTGTCCACCTGGTAATTCACCTCCTAGAGGTGCATGGGATAAGGGGAAAGGGGGTTTGGAAAGCAAGTGGAAGTTCTTGAAGAGGTCAGGGATGGCAGTTGTATGCCCCATTGTCTAGGAAAACACAAAATCAAGTACATAGTGTCTGTTCTCAAAGACCTTATAATCAAGTCAAAAATAAGCATTTGAAGTCCTGCAAAAACATTAAGTCCCTCTAGTAATCACTTTTCCCAAAAAGTAATGAAAGTATTATACATAGGTTTATTTTATAATCATCAGCTTTTTAGTAAGTGAACACTCCATATATACCGAGAGAAACATTGCTAGCTAGTGCACTTGTTATTACAAACATTTCCCAAAAAGGAATTTTGTTAAGAATCCATTTTGAAAATCATTCTAGATCATTTCTGGTTAGGAGTACTAGTGAAAAAAAAATATTGTTATCTTACCTTTGTTTCCTCTTCTTCAGACATAAAAAAAGAGGAAGAAACACCTTTATTTCAGTGACTTATTTCAGCTAACTTTTCTGCTTCAAGAACGTGTGAGAATGTCCATTTTCAGAGTTCTATTATTTCTCCTTCTAACCAGAGATGCCTAAATAAAATAAAATAATCATTTAATTTTGATTTAACATTTAAGTTTGATTTAACTTTCAAACATTTAAGTTTGAAAGTAATGAGTTATATCAGGAGAAATAAAATCTTTACTATTTTACAAATGACAATTGACATTGTCAAATCTATGATCTTACAAAGGAGACTCTAGTTAATTATTTCTGTCAATAGAAGAAATGACTTGAAGATGAAGCATCTAAAACTCTTTTGTGAGCAACCTCCTCCACTAGATAAGGTTTGTGGTTAGGTTTGGTTTAGTTGAAACAGTGAGTAAGCCTATTTCCTTTTACAGGAATTTCCTGTAAAGAGTATTAGCAATTAACTCAATTTCTCAACTGCAGAGTTTTTTGGTTTGGTTTTTGGTTTTTGTCTTATAAAACTAACCCCCCAAAGTGTAATCTTTCTAAGCATTCTTGTGACTTTTTAATTCTGAACAATAAATCTCTCCAACACTATATGAAGCAGTAATTTTCCCAAATAGAAAGTAATTTAAAATCTATAATCACTAACAGATCCCTGTTTATTAAGAGAAAGTTTCAAAATATAAATTGTAACAAACGACACAAATGAATCTTTGATAAAACAACGAAACTCACTTAATAAAGACCTTGAAATATGCTGAGACCACACTGGTGAGAAAGAGTTTTGTCTATAAAGCATCTTGGTTTAAACCTAGACATCTACCTCCCTTAAGAACCTCAGTGGCTAGTTCAAATGAGTACCGAAGTCTCATTGTTACAGGGCAGGGAGAGGAGCACCCCAGAAGAGGAGCACCCCAGAACCCCCAAGCCTGCCCTCTCTGAATGGGTTCTGCCATCCGCCGCATTAAGACAACATATAAGGCCTTTAATGGAAAGGAACTT
>JAGFMF010012281.1:2894287-2920782 GCA_019455555.1 Galemys pyrenaicus | reverse complement strand
TTCTCTGCAGAAATCTTCTTATCCTCAGCTCCACCCACTTAGGGCGGAACCAGGATTTTGGGAACTTCCCCTTTTCCTGGGACCACCCTGTTACACATTGACAACTGACTCAATCTACAGTCTCTCTCCCCTTCTTGGAGACCTGGAGGTGGGACTGGAAATTCCAATCCTCCAGTGTGATAAAGGTATCTCTTGCCAACAAGTCTCATCCTTAGGTGCTTCCCAAAATGTCACTTTATTCACCTTTATCACTCTCAGTGACTAGGAAATTACAAGAGTTTATTGTGCTATAAACCAAGAAGATTAAAACACACATGACTTGGTCAACTAAATAGGATACACACACACACACATATATGTGCATATATAGATACTCCTCATACACATTATTACAGTTTCCAACAGATCCAAAAAGAGAAGATTGTAGCCCTCTCAGCTTCTGTGCAGTTGTCACACTAACTAGTTGTGTGACTTGGGTTGAATTTCTGTACTTACTCTATTTCAGGTTCCTGGATTTGAAATATGTGAACACTCAGGGCTCTCGCTGCTTTCAAAGAGTTTGAAAACTCTTTACATACTACAGTTTCTAGTATGTAATATACCTAAAAGAACATGAGGTGCTTTTAACATCACACAATATTGCTTATTCATTGATTTTCTAAAAAAGGACCCAGAGTTTGAAGAACATCTACAGACATGAAAGAGAATATTATTCTATCAATAAAAGTTGTTTCTTGGTCCTGCTTGTAAGTGCTTGCAAATTTAAAAGTATGTACATTATAAATGGCGTGTGAAATCATAGCACCTGTGCTAGGTAGAGAGTGTTGGTGTGAGAAGGGAGGAGAATTTTTCTGTAGTTCCTGGTTAGAAAATAAAGTGAAGAAGGTAAGTACAAAGAAATTTAGCATTTAAAGAAAGACAGATGTAGGAGTTCATTTTGAGTCACTCACGTCTCATTAAAATAAGTGGGAGTCTGTTGAGAATAAACGATTAAAATTTTGAAGTAAATAAAAAACATGTCAAGAGGCATTTCAAAAAGGCACTAGACAACAGGTTCATTAATGTATTTTAAAGCATACCTCTAATATATTTAACATATTTAAACAATATACATTTAATGTATATTAAAACATACATAATAAAAGAGAAAAACAAAATCATTCCAGTTATAGAAACTATGATTATAGCAATAAAATTTTCCCAACCGTACATTTTCATGAATGCATTTTCATATAAAAACATATTATTTTGCCTTTATTAGTCATCCAATTGGTATACAAAATTGTAAGCCTAGAAATACTGAATTACTTTATTAAACTAAAGTTTAAATGACAATCTCATTCCTCTTTGATTTTCAGCTGTGTCTGCAATAGCTTTGAATAGTCCTATTTATACAAATATTCAAAAATCAAGATTTCCTTCCCTCCCCACCTCCTCCCTTTACTTGTTCTCTGACTTCCATTGAGTTCACTGCCTAACAACTGATCTCAGTAATCACTTAAATAATAATGGTAATAGTAACAGTGTTATCTCTGAGTCAAGAACAATTTTAAGGAATTTATTTACATTCATTTGTTTAGCCCTAGCCCCATGAAGTAGGTATTTTTTTTAAGGTTTATTTATTTATGCATACAAGAACTGGGGTATAGGCCAGAGGTGTGGGGGGGGGGTGGGAGGATTCACCAGAGACAGAAGGGGGAGCAGAACAGGCAGATCAACAGAAACACACTGCTGAGGGGAGCAGCGGGTGAGGCAGGAGAGGTCTGCTGTGCCATGTGGGTCACTTCCTTGGCTGGCAGCAGGGATCGAACTCATGCTGCAGTGACTGCAGTCTGCTCCATAGTGCATTGCTTAACCCACTTTCGCCACGAGGAAGGCCCGTGAAATAGGTATTTTTATTATAAATTCTAATTTTATAGATGAGGTTACTAAGGCACAGAAAGGTTAGAAAAGATCCCAGGAGTCACAGAAGTAGTAAATTCAGGATTAGCACTCATGCATGTTGGCTGAACCACCATGTCACATGCCCTCTACCGTACAAGCATTTCAAATATGTAATTTTTTTAAAGTAGCAAGTAACTAACTTTTTTTTTTTCTGCTTAACAGTTAATGATCTGGCACCCATCCTACATATAAACATTTATGTATAACAACAAATATTTTAGGTCATTATTAGACCCAGAGAAATATTTGAATTAAGATTTGTATCTGCCATGAAAGATAAAAAGGTTGTTTTGGGTTTTCATTAAGAAGTTCCCATAAATTGCTTCAAATGAAGCAAGCTCCATACAGTGTCTTAGTTGGCTTCCAAGGACAATGCCTCTGTAATTGTGCTTGGGGTACATTAAAGGCAGCCTGAGGCTGAAATCTCTTACAGTAGGCTCACAGATAACTTTACTCATTGGCCTGCCAGCAAGCTCCCGTATCCCAGACACTGTCTGGGTAGGAAACTATGATAGGAAAGTGAAGGCACCATTCCTGTATACTGTCACCTAGCAGTTCATAAAAAATGCCAGTTCATGATCTTAAAACCCTATAGTTCAATTATTAACATTCAAAAACACATTATTTCCAAAAGTATGCCTTTTTTGTAAGACATGAGTTTTTTGCATCATACCCACCCTCACAGTGCTGAGTATTTCTCTAATTATGAGTCCAGACATCCAGCTATAGAAGAAGGAAAAACAGGAGTTCTGTTTCTTTTGAATTTCAGAGTCTTCTGGAAGAAAATAATCACAGCTCAATATTTAGTCTTACCCTTGGCAACCTAATGACATGCACAAACTACAAAGAGGATTTTCATAGCATTAAATATTTGAAATAATGTCCTTTGTACAAACAGGCTCATGTACTTAGTCCCAAGTGTGCTAAGATATCATTCTTATACTTCAGTGTTTCTGAAGATCAGGACTGTGAAAGAACAGGCAAGAATTCGGATTCATCTCTACATGGCTTGACCACTTTTGCAGGCATCAGATAAAGAAGATCTTTCCAGAATCTTGAGTTATAAGACAAAGATTGATCAGCTTTCCACTTCAGAACTCTGTGAGATTTCAAAAGCTCTAGAGATTGCGGCAAGAACGTGACATCACTGAAAGACGTACATTTAATTAAGATAATTTTTATTTTCCTTTCCACCAGTGCTTCATGGAGTCCACTTTCAAGTTCATACCTGACTTCATTAGACATGTAACTTCTACTGAGGACAATGATTAGTCTACGGCTTTTCTCGATTAGAGAGTGGACTTCATCAACAATGGCTGAAAATGAAAGATAAAGCGTATTAATGAAAAAGAACAAAGAGGGTGAGTCTGACATAAAAATATTTTATGGATATTAACTCATTTGATCATTGTAACTACCCTATGAAGATTTTATTTTACAGATGAAGACATCAAAGCACAGAAGAGTTAAGCAACCTTCCCAGAGTCACACAGTCAGTCCAAAGATCATATATTAAATTAGAAACTGATTCTACTAGAAAATATTCAAATGAGGTATTATACATGGTAGAAGATTTCTAGATTAATGCTTCATTAAAAAAAATAGGTTAGTATTACAAAATACTATCCTCCGATTTTCCCTTAAAAGCAAATAAGCTTGATAATTTACACAAGAAATCAGCAGCTGAATCAGTATAATCAATAGCAAAAGAACTTGTAACTACACTGCTTCTTGAAAGCATCCTGTCTAGGACTTCTATTTGTTTTCTATTTAACATTCCTTTTCTTACCTCTTCCAGGCATTACATCCCTTTCAAAAATACATAACTTATACCCAAAATGATTCTCCAACACTCTGGGCAAAATCTCCACAGCAAAGGTATGCGCCTCTCCATTTTCAGGTTGACATTCTTTTAGGTAAGACACAAAAGCATCATAGGTTTTTCCATCTAGGAATTAAAGTTATATTTTTTTAATTAAGTGTACAAGTAGAGGTTTATATAAAACCAAATTTGAGTGGAAATTAAGAATAATGAGAAAAGAATCATTGAAAAATAAAAGTTGAAAATAGCACCCTCAAGTTGTAAATATTAAATATTTGTGGTTCTTTTTATATTGATTAATCTTCAATAACACTGTTAAAAAAACAAAGACATGTTTCTGACAGAAAACAACCTAATGCTAAAAGAATACTTAAACTAGGTAATTTCCAAAGTCCTTCAAATACTTTTTGGTTATATAATTTTTTTTTGGTCATTATTCTCTACCTCTGGCATATATTGTCAAAAATAAGAAATCAGTTGAAAGGCAAACACAAATAATATACTGAAACTTTACATGCTAATCATATGAAGCAACAACTTAGTGGATTTGTTTAAACATACACATTAAGGCTTCCACCATTTAATATCATGGAGGAATAGAGAGAAATATAAGATATAGAACAGGGATTTAAATGTATTTAAAGGAAATAGGTGGGCAAGAAGCTCAAATATACACACATTCTAAGAATGGAAAGCAAATCTCATCTTGGTTTACTATCTACTCAGTTCTACTGCCATCCCAATGTTTATTATCAAAATGACCCATGAAAAGTGAAAATAGAAATGAATATTACACTTAACAGTGGGAAAAGGCAATAGAAACAATGAAACAATATGCTATTGATACACATGACATGATATATAAAAATATTACATGCTATTAGCTGCCAATAGGAAAACTTTCCCTCTATTTAATGATTTTAATTGATGGTATCATGTATTCCTTGCTAATTTCTGATAAAGAAGCAATTTTTGGATAGCAAAGAAATTAAAGAGAAATATATTACCTAAATAACAAAGATCTTTCTATTAACTGGATAGTTAAAAAATAACATATATTTCTCTTTTCTACCTTCAGCTAATATTTGGGAACACAAAGCACACAAGTGCAACAACTTGCAAAAGTTTACAAACAATATATTAGCAGCTGCAAGACCTTGTAACAGAAACAAAAGGAACAAAATACCTGGTGAGAGAATAAGGAGTGATCGCAATGAAAATGCTTTCTGAAGAAAAAATAATACAATTGACGTAATTGGAACTGGTACAAAAAGAAGAGGACATAGAAGGGAAAAGATCCATTCTTACTTCATGACAGTTGGTTAGATGGTTGAAGGGTTGGGCTTATGCTTGGCTATGTTATTAGGATTTAAGTGTTGCTGATTTAAAAACTAGATATGATTGGATCCTTTACTAAAGCACAATGGGATGAAACCATTCTGAGTTCGTGTTCTTTGATTCCATTTATACGTAATAGCCCAGTCCAATATCCTCAATAGCTTTAAGGCTCACAAAACAAAATTAGTTTCTGGCAAAATCTTCAGTTCTACTTGTAGCATCCTGGTTCAGTAGATCAAGTCAGAACCTATGATTCATTTAAGGCAACTATCTGGCAGAAGGGCATGCACATGAAATACAGATTTTAGACACATAGGACATGAAATTTATGTCTTATACATAGGACATATTATAGAACAGAAAACCTAGAATTATATGTATATCAAAATTAGGAAAAATTGCTAAAAATAGAGTCAGGTTTTAGTTTAATCAGTAAGTTGTTACCCTACTTATATTAGAGTGCTGGGAAAGGTAGCTAATTATCAGTGTAAATAAGACCCAGTACTTCCAATATAGTCATTCTGTCATTGATGAAAACAGGCTTCAAGATGTAACAAATAAATGAATAACTTTTAGAAGAGGAATATTTTTCTTATAAGTAATATATAACCGCTTGTAGTAAAATGGGAGGAAAATTCAAATATTAGTTTATATTACATGTAATATAACTTCACGCTTACAAATAATTGGCTGGTTCAATTAATTCAACTTAATTGAATTTAAATTCAATTTCTTATTTCAAATAATTTTCTTCTTAGTTTAGCAAATCTTACAATTTTTATTACATTTGAAATATAGGCAATAAAAGATTTGACTTTGATAACCGAAAAAGTAAAGTACTGAAGAAATTAGAAGCTAGTAATATTTTTTCTTTGAGTCTGTATAAATGATACTATCATGTGAATGGATAATTGGGACTACAGGAGTCAGTAGAGAATTCTCAAATTCTGTTTGGTGAATGACCAAGTTTTAATTTTTGGGGGTGTGGGGGTGATGCTTTCTTTCATTTCCAATCCTTTGTATTGTAAACCAACACTGAACGCATTCTTGGACACTTCATCAATATCAACTACAATGAAAGTCCTAATTTTTGCACTTCTAACTCTATTTCTACCTATTTCATAGCTGACTTCTGTCCATGGGCCACACTTGGAATAGAGTTTATTTAGAGCACATCTCTAAATGTTTCTATGCACTGCCATATTAAGGGCAAAAAAAAAAAAAAAACAAACAAAAAACCATGATGTGAAAAAATTGTCTATGAGTCAGAAGAAAGACAACTGTAAAGAAAGTTATCTTAGCTGAAAATAGAAAGAGGGGCTAGTGAACACCTATTCTGAGATTCATCCTAGTCTCTGCAAATAAAAACCTATTTGTGGAATATCATGTACACACCTCCAGTTTGCTATAGCTACTCTCTCCACCTAAAAATAACACACACACAGGCTCAAAATTAAATTCATTAATTTTGTTAATTTTATATTAGTAAACTAAAAGTTGTAAATGTGAATGATGAATTTATAAAAATATCAAAGGAAAATACATGAGAATCCCTATATAATATGAAATTAGAAGGGCGTTTCTACTATGATACAAAATCCATAGACCATAAAAGAAAGAAATTTGTATACTGAATAAATTAAAAAGTCTTCTACATAACATACACCATCAGCAAAGTAATATACAATGTGAGAACTATATTTGTATTTCCTCCTGCCCCCTCAAAAATGGCTAAACCCTCTAAAATGTAATATCTCTTGGAAATAAACAAGAACAAAGGTAAGTCAATAATCTGACTTAAAAATTGGGCAAAGAATGTGGGTACTCTGAGAAAGGAAATACATATGAGTGTTAAACAAATGAAAATTTGGTCAGATTTTTGCATAATAAGTGAAATGAACAACAACAACAAAAAAAACTACTTAGAGATACAACTTTTCCTTATCAGGTAGCAAATACCCAAGAGTCTGTGAGTAAGACTATGGCAAAAACAGTTCATTCAGGGTGGTAGGTAATACAGTTGTTTGGCAGGCACACTGGCAACAACTATTAAAAAAAACCAAAACTGTATCTACACTTTGTATTTGTAGCAATTCTACCTTGCAGAATTTTTTTTACCCCCTCAATCACAAAATAATGACTACAAACCTCTCCCTCACAATATTTGTGTTAAAACAAAAGGTTGTAGACAAGGCAAATATCTATTAAAATGCGACAAAAATAAATACTAGTACATTTAGAGAAATAAAACTGTGCAACCCTAAAAAATGAGAGCCAAGGTATGGTAAAGTTAAGAATAGCACGCATGACAGATCAAGAATAAGCCTAAGCAGGACTAGAAAAGATTCCATACTTTATTTCCATGGATATACTATCAGTGGGACATGAAGTAGGAAGAACAGAGGTGGGATAGGTTGGCAGGAAGACCTTGTAATGTTTAATTTCTTAGACGTTTTTTGTTTTGAACTATGTGATTTACACAAACACACACACATAAACATACATACAGAGAAGCAAAGACACATAAACACAAATGCAAACAAAAGCCATGGATAATTATTTTGAACATTGAGAACTTTTAATCACCTTTAACAATAGGAAAACTGAGGCCTACAGTCACCAGTTATAGTCAGTGAGTAGTCAAAGAATATAGTCAATGTGTGAGGAAAAAAATGAAACAGTGGCTTTTGGTACAAAATGGATGACCCTCCCTCCATCCTTATTTCGCTTAACAGTGAAATAAGTCAAAGGCAGACACCAGATAGTCTTGGTCATGTGTAAAATATAAATAACCAAAAAATACACACAGGTAAAATATACCAAGAATAATTCTTGAACCCATTGAAAGAATTGAATGGTTACTAGAGGGAATGGGGTGTGGTAGGGGTGGGGGAGGGAGGCGGGGGAAGGGATGAGAGAGGGAGGCAGAGGGATAGTTTGGTGGCGGGTGAGTGGAATATGTGCACATATGGAAGAGCAAAAATGTAATGAAAACATTAAAATTTCAAAGAGAAAAGAAATAGTAAAAAAAAAAAAAAATGGCACTGCAAAGATAAGAACCCAGAACATTTGACTTGTAGTTCAAGGTTCTTGCAGGTGCATCATGCATATTCCTTTGCCAGGTTAAAGTAATGAACCATACCTAATTTAGTTCCATTTCAATGACCTTCACCAAGTGTGTGCATTGCAAAGGTCCCCAGATGAGGTGTGAACAATGACATTCACATACACAGATGTGCAGTACCAGGACTCACACATCTCACAGGACATTTATTTATTTTTTTTAAAGATTTTATTTATTTATGCATACAAGAACTAGGGTTCAGGCCAGACGCGCGGAAGGTGAGAGAATTCACCAGAAGAGTGGGGAACAGAACAGGCGGATCAACTGAAACACACTGCTGAGGGGAGCAGCGGGCACAGCAGGAGAGGTCTGCTATGCCATTTGGGTCCCCTCCCAGGCTGGCAGCAGGGATCGAACTCGTGCTGCAGTGGCTGCGGTCCGCTTCATAGTGCGTTGCTTAATCCACTGCGCCACCAGGGAGGGCCCTCACAGGACATTTAGAAGGGCCTAGCATACATAGAAAAAAAACTTGGCAAAATAAGTGAGAGAAATGTGACACAGAAAATATTCACAATGGATAATACACACAGAACATTTTTTCCTAGGGTCAATATTACAATCAAAATAAGGTGATTACCATGTCTTCATGAGCTCCCAAGGAGACCAATACTTTCATTACCTGTTAATGTTTCATCTCTTCTCATGAAGTGTCTATAAAATAGAGCCACGTCAACTCTATAAATGACACCCACAATTAGTAGGCACACCACTGCCACAGATGCCAGAACAGCTGTGATCATTCCTCCAGTGAAAACGTGGCGTGGGATGTCAACCGCATCTTCAAGGGAAAAAAAGAAAGTGGGACTATAAATTAATTAGGAGTAATTAATCCAGATAATTTAATCAATGTCTTCCACCATCACACTGCAACTTTCAGTTTTGACTTCTTCCAGCCATCTGCCCACCCCATGTCTGAGTGGCCCTGCAGTCCAGTGTTTAGTGTGGAGTGGTGATCATTCTCCAGTTTAAAAAAGTTAAAATTGGGGTGTCCCTGCTCACACAAGGGGTTAAGTCACAGCACTATGAAGCTATCTGCAGCCATTGTAGCATAAGTTCGATCCCCGGCCAGGGAGGGGATCCACATGGCACGGCAGTCTCTCCTGTCTCACCCCCTGCTCCCCTCAGCAGTGTACTTCAGTCGATCTGCCTGTTCTGTTCCCCCCTCTGTCTCTGGTAAATCCTTTCACCGCCCCCCCCCCCCACACACACACTTCTGGCCTGTATCCCAGTTCTTTTATGCATAAATAAGTAAATCTTTAAAAAAGAAAAAGTTAAAATATGTACAAGGATATTCAACAATCTGAACCAAAAGCATCATAAGGTAGCCTATATCTATGGAAATCAGATCTCTAGGATGAAGAGATACTGGGGTGAGATGCAGAGAAGCCCAAACATGACAGCAACTCATAGGCTAAGCGCACAGATGGAGGTGAGTGGGCCTGGAGTCTGGAGTGTGCCCTGGCTGAGATGGGCTCCCCACCTGCCTCCTTCACTTGATTTGTGTCCTGGGAAAAGTCTCTAGTGCCCTTCACTTTGGTGTCTTCATCCATAATACAGAGCTAGGAATAGTTGCTGCTTCACTTATAAGGTTAATGTTTTGGGGGATTTTGAGATACTACACGTAAGTAGTTAACATAGTGCCTGGTACACAGCTGAGAATTTTAGCATATTTTTTTTTTCCTAAATGAGCACTTTGGCAAAAAAAAAAGATTCAGTTTGTGCAATCTGAGAAAATAGTAAGTAATAAATAGAATAACATAATTTTTAACAACCATCCCACATTATGATAATGGCCACTGATAATATGATTGGATATTTTGTTCTGGGTATTTTTATCCCTGAAAATATTTTAGTAATTGGGGTTATATGATAATCACTATTCATTGCTTAACACTAAATTATAAACATTTCACTAGGTCTTTAAAATTGTAATTCATAATATCCCAATTTCAATTTTAGATTGATTGTAATTTTTCATTAAATACATATAATGTTGTAATGAACATATACATAAAACCTTACTCATACTTTTATTGGCTTCAGAAGAAGATTCTAGTGGTGGTGGATATATTTTTAGGTCAAAGAGTATAAACATACACAAACCTCTTGACGTCTCAGATTGCATAATTTTTAGGATGATTTTTCTAGTAAAATTAGCTAGTAGGATATAAATAGGCAACCAGAGTTCCTGAATAAGTGAACTCTGAATATAGCCAGGCAGTGGAATTCCTGAATCCTTGAGTAGTCTACATATCACACAAACACACATGCTCACACCTGCAAGAAACACTCCTCCAGGAATAATGATAGAATGGAAGGCCCCTCTCTCCCGCCTACATTTGAAAGTGCAGCAGAATGAGAAGTGATCAGGACAGAGGTCTCTAGGTCTGGGCTAGACAAGTAACTGGTGGTCAACATCAGAAAATACAGGTGAAGCCATGGATGAGCAAAAATAATGAATGTGAACATCTCTCCATCACACAGGTGGGGACTGAGGTATGCACATTCACAAGGGGTGGAGGTTGGCAGGGTACCTATGATTCCTGTAGAAGGTAAGAGGACAGATTTCATGGTTGTCAGGTCTAAGTTTTGATGTCTTTAATTATAAGATATGGGATATGTTTTTTCACCTGTGAAAGCTTGTAAAACTCACATTAAATAATGGTAAGAATTCAGCAGAGTCTCATATAATAAACATATAAAGGATAGATGTGAATTATTATTATTGCAGTGCTAGTCTCAGAACAGATGTGCTAGGTGAGTTATAAATGGTCCCTACCCAGGATAACATATCTACAAAGGTAATGTCTGGCATTTGGTCCTCTTTGCCCTGTTTCTGCAGTTTCTTAACAAAGCTAAGAGAGAGAGTTCTTTCTTTATCTGTATCTCTGTTTCTCACATCTCTTGCTATCTCTGTATCTGTCTCCCTCAGTCCTCCTGCCTCAGAGTGTGTCTCTATTCTCTGTCTCTTCTCATTTTGTCTCTGTGCATCACTCCTTGTGTCCCTCAATCTCTGTGTCTTAAATTCTAATTTTTCTTACTGATCCAGGGAGTTAATAGCTCAGATTGGGAATGAGTAGTGACAAGGACAATAGCCTTTTGGCCCTAGTCTCAGCTACTTATGAGCAGTTATTGGGCCAAAGACCCTTGAGCTTAAACTTTTTTGGTAAAGGAAGTAGGAGACTCTCTTTGACCTATGTTCTATCTGGTGGGTACTGAAAACTTTAGAGTCTGCTGGTCTAAGCCATCAACTCTCCACTTGACAAATCCAGGACTCCCTTAGAGAATGGAGACCTTGGCCAATCTTTATTGAGTGAGAGATCACACTTAAAGGTCCCTGTGACAGTAATTCATGTGGTAACATTGGCCGCTTCCTACACTGAGCCAGTTTTCCTCTGGTTGCTCTGGTTGTACAAAGGATGCTTTTTCTTCCCCACCACATTCACCCATGAGTTTCTACATCCCAAGATCCACCTGACTCCCAACTCTGAACTTCTGATTTCTATATAGGACTGTTCTATGATAGGAGAAAAAGAATAAGCTTAGTGTTTTCATTCTATTTGGGATAGGCCATGAGGGTTCCACCAAAGGTTGAGCACAAATTCTGCCACTGAATACCTATGATCCATCTAAATTACTTCACCTCTCAGGAGCCTGGTTAATTACAGAATGAGGAACTAATGAGATTCAAAGGATCACTCAGCAGAAACAGTCTAAGTTTCTACAAAATTCCGAAAATAAAACTTTCTCCCACCTTTTTTCAGCAAGATGAACACTTTGGTAGCTGGGCGTACTTTACTGGAGATACAGCAATTATATGAGGCATTTAGATTTTTTTCATTGATATTCTCAATTACTAATATTGTTGAAGCCTGCCATTTCCCTTCTTTATCCCTGCAAAAAAGGAAAATAATATAGCAGTAGGTTAAAGTACCTGTGACATCATCCCAAACATCCAGTCATTCATTCATGAGACTGG
The DNA here is from genome assembly GCA_019455555.1 of Galemys pyrenaicus. NCBI lineage: Eukaryota > Metazoa > Chordata > Mammalia > Eulipotyphla > Talpidae > Galemys > Galemys pyrenaicus. The sequence goes on along the minus strand of JAGFMF010012281.1, from coordinate 2,908,575 downwards.
TGATTTTATATCATGTGTATATTATCTAATACTTCTTTACATAGCATGATGATATAACCACATATACATACTGAATTACTGATGCATTTTCTTCATGTGCATTTTTATTCTCAAAGAGCCAATAAATCCTGTCTTGTTTATTCAGAGAAGCAGAACAGTTTAGCCTCACTTGTTCTCCTAGTAAAATTGACAACAAACATTGTAATTTTAGAAATTCAAATTTTCCAAAGGTTTAAAATTAATATAATCAATTAATATAATCAATATTTGTTGGCCTCATGTATAATGTAACTTAACAGAAAAAAAAAAAAACAAATATGCCTTGCTTTTAAATTTGAAAAAGAATATAAAGCAGAATAGTTAGATAGCAGTTACAAGTCATCACCAAAATAAGAACTGGCTTCTTTTCAAATGGTTATGTTTAAATTGTTTTTTAAAAAAGTGTCCAGTGAACTTCATGTTCAATATATAATTCATAGATAGTATCAGACCAGGACTCCTACAGCAACTTCTAGAAAAACAAAATGAGTAAAACACAAAATATTTAATGAAAATAACTAAAAATTAAAGAAATCAAACTATAGGAATAATAAAGGTAAACAAACAAAAACATTAAGTTGAAATTGCCAATCATTTTATTCCTTGGTGGAATTTCCTTTACTATATTCAAGATCTATATAAGAAGAAATCTTACAAAGAAAAGAGAGTCTAGTGAATATTTTAATAGCAGGATTTTGCTAAGGGCTTGGATAGCATAAGAGTGCAAAGACTTAATGTTCTCTTGTTTTCTTATGGTACTTCGGAGAAGTCCCACAGAGGAAAAGGCTTACAAAAGACACACGATATTTCCCCGCAGATATCAGAGATGAAAATAAAACTGAATAACAACCGGTGAAAAGGACATCTTTAAAGTCCAGAAAAAACTGCCAACCTAGATTTCTATATTGAAAAAAAAATGTATTCTTCACAACTTGAGATAAAGACATTTCAGATAACTGATTGCTGGAAGATGTTCTGCCAACATTATACACATAACTGCCAAAGAAGACTTTTCAGGTTCAAGAAAAGTCATCTAAATGAAAGCAAGGAAATACATGAACAAATGAATAGCATAAGACTGATTCTTGAGTAAATATTAATTGGTCATGCCAATCTTTTGTGGTTTTATAATAAATGCAGGACAGAAATATATAAAGTAATAGAGAGGAAAAGAATGAATGAAAATTAACTGCTGTAATGTTCTTAATGTTTGTGACATTGACATGTAACTATATAGTACGTACATTTGTCTTATTAAGACAAGGATACATATTTTCATTTCTAGGGGAACTACTAATAAAGGACACAATTTATACAACTAAACAGAAAACACAGAGGATTAAATAAAGAAAAAATTCTTTTTTAACTTAAAAAGAAAGGAGAGATAAAAGGAAAATAATAACATATAAGACAGTTGGAAAACAGGCAGCAAATCAACTCCACTGGTAATCTATTCAATATAAATGGACTAAAAACTAAAGAGATTGGATTGTTTAAACAATCCAAATATATGCATTTAATATGAGCCACATTTTATGTATAAGGACAAGGAAATGTTAAAGGTAAAAGATGTGGGGGAAAAAACAAAACATGCCAATCCCAAACAAAATAAACTTAGTTTATCTGTCTAACATTAGATAAAGTGGGCACTGAGGAGAGAAGCATGATTATAAAGAGACTAATTTCATGAGAAAAAGTGTCAGTTTAACAGGCATCGTTCTGTGTGTCCCGATAAGGTAATTTCAACATATGTAAACATCATAGTTTAAGATACTAACATAGCACTCTCAGCAACAGGTAAAGAAAGCATGTAAAAGATTACAAAGGCTGATGGATGATTTGAACAATGGTATTAAGCAAGTCAGCCTAATTGATAAAACCAACATTTATAGAATATATAGCTGTTTCAAATGCATTCAGAACATTTATCCAAATCCAGCATATTCTGTTCCTTAAGCAAGTTACAACAAATTCAAAAGAATCAAGTGGTAGAGTGTAGAATCTTGGACCATAATGGAATGAGCTGGACATTAATAAGAGAAAAAAAACTATTAAATCATCCAAATATTTAGAAATTAAGAACCATAAATAATCCATAGTTTAAGAAAATCACAAAGAAAATTTTAAAAAATGTTTTGAACTGAATAGGAATGGAGACATAACATACCCATACTTATTGAAAACAGCTAGTACAGTGATTACAGGGGAATTTAGAGCTTAAAATGCGCATACTGCATGAAGTGAATTCTCTATCACTGAACACTGAAACTGATTCTTTAACTCTTCATGCTAACAAATTGGGAAAAAGAGATATAAACTAAACCCACAGTGAGAAAAAAACTAATAAAGAGAAAAAAATGAATGAAAACAGAAAGCAGGCAAAATACAAATATAATGGCAAAGTATCAGAGCCACAATTGGTCTGAGTAGTCATATAAACAACTGTTAGGCAAGCTATGGTAAAAAGATGTGCACTTTGAAAATAAGCATTTGACACTTGAATCCCAACTCTCTTACTTTCCAATGGTTTGACCTTAAACAAATTATTTCACCTAACTGAGCAGTAGTAATTGACTCCCTGAACTGGAAATAATATCCCTCCATGTTGCTTGGGGGATTTCATTCATTAATGCATTTCTATCACCCTACACAATATATGGCGTAACATAAATGGATTCTGCTTTTCCTTCCTCCTTTCTTTATGTGAAAGAAATTAATTAACAGGACATGTGGTTTCAATGTACAGTCAATTCAGTCATTGCTTCAAAGTGATTCAATTAAACAAATAGTCAAAGCACATAATGAGCTTGAATCATTTCTCCAAATTGTTTTGAGTTTTCATATTGAGGATGACCATGAAAGTTAGTAGAGAAAAGCCCTCTACACAGTGACTAAAACCCTAGTCTACAAACCACAGGTAATTCTATTATCTTTTGAACAGACTGTTTATTCTAAAAAATGTCAACATTCAAACAATGGCAGGTTTTTCCTGCCTTTGTAATGTTTTTTACTAAAGTTGGGATGTGTCATATATGCTGTATAATAAACAATGGATCAGAATTAGCCTTGGAAGTCTTAATATGTTACCCTTCATGCATGGTAAATATGTGTATGTGAAAATATACCTAATTCCACTTTAACATAGTCAGGATTTGGTCCATGAAGAGCTGGGCTTATAACACTGTGACCTAAATGTCAGAAAAGAAAAGAAAAATTCATTAGTGTTGCACCAAGTTTCTCAAAGACAATAAAAAAATTGTTATAACATGCTTAGCCCATGTAACAATCTAATAGCTATCACTTAGCATTCACTTTACTTATATTTCCATGAAATAATAATTGCAACTGGTATTGTTGTTTCACTGTCATATATTTCCATGAAATAATAATTGCAACTGGTATTGTTTGTTGTTTCACTGTCATCAATGAAAATTTCACACAGTTACTATTAAGGAAACATTAAGGTTAGAGAGAGAAATTTGAAAATGCTTCTCCGTTGACTTTGAAGATGGAGGAAATGCCACAAACCATGAAGTACAAGTGACCTCTAGAAGCTAGAAATGACAAGAAAATCTATTCTCTAGAACCTCCAGAGAGATTGCAAACCTGCCATAAGTTTGAATTTAGCCTAGTGAATCTATTTCAGACTTCTGACCTCCAAAGCCATAAGATAAAATTATATTATTTGGAGGCATTAACCTTGTGATAATTTCTATATTAGCAGTACATGGTGTATAGTTATGTATGTGGATGGTGAAGTGAAGAAAAATGTGTATGCAGAGGAGTTCTTATAACCATGAGTCTAGCATGTTCTTGAATGAACCATCACAGGCATTTTTTAGTTTTTAAGATGATAGAAAAGAATGTCTAGTGGAAGTCATCTGTCTTCAAAAGGAAATGTCAATTTGGAAGTCAAACTTTATTTGTGGAGTTACTGCAGTCAAACAAAAACCACTTGGTAGAAAGATAAGAAGGCATATGTGAACTTAGAATAAAATGCTCTTCAACAATCAAATACTAAAATTTGGATCAAGATGCTGTGTAACCCAGTAGTTCCCTTAGTAGCTCCCAAAAAGGGACTGAGTGATGAAACAGCAGCAGTGCATGTGAAGAATATCTTCCTGAGTCAGGCTTAATTAAATTACTCTAAGGTCTCTGTCACTCTAAAATTTCATTTTTTTCTGGGCTTCAAGTTTTCTGGGATATATCATCCAGGTTCTTCATAAATTAGACTAATAGTCATCAGACCAAAATGCAAACTCCTGTGCTCCTAACATCCTGCTATCACAGTGTCCTTCCCTGGCAAACCCTCCTGCCTGCCCACATCCATTATTCTCAGCTTCCAAGATCCATCTCTTTATCTTCCTCCAGACTCTTTCTGTACCTTTAACATCTCCTAGATGAGTCTACTTCCATGTACAATATTCTTTCTGTCTGGCTTTCTGGTCTCTCCTGACTTAATCAAATTCCTTGTAAATGTTATACTTTGTTTCCTATTTTCCTGTTTCCCTTACCTCCCAATATCCAGTACAGTTTACTGAATAAACATCCTCAGTAAATATTTGTTGAGTAAAAACATATGTGATAACGGAAGATTCCACAATTTACTCAAATACCAAATAAAAGAGCTGATTTATAGGAAGTTCACCTCTATAAAGTTTCATTTACTACCACCCAGAAGACTTTTCAGAGAGGTGAATGATGCCAATATGATTTTGACCCCTTATATTGGAAACAATGCTGTGGCTACAACTCTAACTAAGTTGCTTCTGGTTTCCTATATCACTTTAGAAAAAAGAGAATATCCACTTTAGAAGAAATAAAATGCTCCAGATTGCAAAACTTCTCTTACCTCCAACTATTGTGACATTAAAAGTTTTGGTGACATTAAACAGTTTTCCATTGTGATCAACAAAATGAATGCAGGTGTAATACCCCTGATCTTCAAAGGCTGCATTCTTCTTTATATGTGGGCCTTCATTGTCTTCTATCTTTTTGCAGTTCTGTTTTTTTAAAAAAATAAGGTAACATATTCTAAGTAAAAGCTAAATATATTACAGTGATTCAAGAAACAGTATATATCTTTAGAGGAAAACTTCAGAGGAAAACTAGTGATTTCTGAGTAAATGTTCTAGTGATTTGGTGCTGTTTCTACCAGAATAATGAAATACAGTCCCACTACTTAATCACCATATCATTATCAATGCACATGGGAAACAGACTATAGAAGCATTGTAGCTACCTTCATCATTTTCTTTTAATATTTTTCTTACATACACTCAGAGGGGAGAAGAAAAGCTGGAGAAAGGAAAAGCTGGGTCAAAACTTTCTGCATAAGTCTGTTTCATAGCACTTTTAGTCTGATTCCATTAATTCCATGGATTTCCCATCCTAGGGGTGGATAGTGGGTGTGGAGGCTGAATTATTCACAACTGAATACTTAGCAGACTATTGACCTGTTTGATATCCTCCATTAGAAAGCAGTGGACTGGTTAGAAACATGGAAAGAATATTAAAATCATATTCAGATTTTCAAATGATAGACTCAAACAAGTAAATTTCTATACATACCACAGAAACTAGCAATAACAACAAGTCATAGAACACAAGGGAATATGGTGATGTGGTGGGAGAACCATGGCGACTACAACAAGTAACAAAAATAAGTTAAAAACGATGCTAACGTGTGAAGCACTAAGACTAGGAGATGAGATTATATAGTCCAACTTTTCACAGTCATCAAAGTGATTCAAGATTTGGGTAAATAATGTATGGTTATATTTCCAACATCATAAGAGAAATAATGCTTCCACAATAAAACATGCCAAAAAAAGTCACCTCCTTCAATCATACCACTAGTCATGCATAGAGAGGTTCTGAAGCAACCTAAGAACCCAATGGGGAAGCTAACCTAGACGAAGTGACACCGTTCCTGCAACTACCAAGCAAGGAGAACCTCCGCTCACAGACTTCTCATTCAGCATTGTAAAAGTGGTGACAACTGGGATTGGCCCAAAGGGTGATTCAAACAGGCTTGTACAGCACCCACATCTGTACCTCACATCACTAAATTGCTCTTGCCTAAGTCATATTTTTATAACCCCAAACTATGTTTTCAAGGGCCATTCATTTTTATTTCCAACCAAGTGTTTACTGATTTAACTTCCTTGCTCCTCCTTTCCTCTTCTGCCAAACTGGTCATGATCTATAAGCTGACTTAGACTCCTGAACCCTCCAGTCAACTATCTGGTTAAATCATTCTCAATACATATATTTTCTAAATCTAAAAGTCTACATGTCGGAATTTCTTAAAACTCAGTCCACTCAACTTCACAAGCTTCATAAAACACTTGTATCTTTGACAGGAAACAGAGTCAATTCGGAACTGACTCAGATGTTTGGAAAACATTTAGTATAAGAACTCTCTTTGAAAAGTCAAAAGTAAGTGGTGTTCAAGCAAAGATACAAACAAGTTTCTAGGAAATCATCAGTTGCTTCATCTTTCCCAAGATCTTTCCAGACCACCTTCCCACAAGTCTTCAAAACTTCCATGAAAGAGTTATGTCTTTCTGGTCTTTTCTATAGAAATAATATAATTTGTTGCACGTATTTGCATATATACGTATGCATACTATATACTTAGGTATACATAATATATATGTGACTATCATTGTGTATATATATCTCACATCCATGGTATGTTTCAAAATAGCTCTTCAAGTCAACATACATATATATATGTAGATATAAATACCCCTTAAGAGTTATCTTGTATGAATGACATTCATCATTTTAGTCTCATACATGTTAGTGAAATGTAGGAAAGTAACAAATGTCCAATAACAGATTATTTAGCTGTAAGTACCTATACGATAGAATCTAATGTATAAAAGAATGTTTAAAGATATGGAGAAATAATCATAAGTTTTGGTAGATAAAAGAAATATATAGCAATAAAATATGTCACTTTTTGAGATGATGCTTACACATTAAAAAATCTGCAGTTGGTAGAATTATGAGCAATTTCTGTCTACCTCATTTTCTCATCTTCTAACTTCCAAAATGAACTTACATATTCAGAAAAAAATATACAATGGTATTTTAAATTGCTAAAACATGTAACAGAAGAAAATTAAAATCCTTAAGCTAATAGTCTTAAAAATTAATTACTAAAGGAGGAAGATAATGAAGAATTGGCAAGGGAGAAGAGACCATTGTCATCTGTTCAACAGTTAACATGGACAGGAATTGTGCTTTGTGCATTATACACAGGAGCTCATCCCATAGCCCTGAGAGGACTGTGTGGGGTGATGTGGCCTGTTGCTATGAGATCAAAGATTCCCCTGGCATCAGACCCTGATTCTGGAATTTTGTAGGTTTTTTTTTTTAACTGAGTCTTAAAATATTTCAAAAGTGTTACCTTATACACTACTGTTTGTTTGGTCACATTTTTATAATAATCATGTTCACACTTTACTTCCAAAAGCTTATCAACTTCCACAGGTATAATACTAGTTACAAGTTTTTGAGTAAAACAACTCTCTTCACTCCTTCTGATGACTTTTAAATTCCATGAATGAGTAACAGAGCTGTGAAAAAAAGGTTGAAAGATATTTTATAATTAACCCAAATATATATATATATATATTAACCCAAATATATAAAAGATTTTTTTTTTTTATAAAGAGGAGAAAGGCAAACTTTAGGCAAAGTTACATAGGCTGTCTCAGGTCACACATCTGGTAAGCCATAGGGGTCAGGATGAAAAAGCACATCTGTTTGGCCCTAAAAGTCAGGTGTGCTTTTCACAATACTGTGTTTTCATAATAATGTGAATGTGACCCTTTCCTTTGGGTATAAACTGATACAGGACAGGCCAGGTATGGGTGATGAGGGGAGGAGGAGTTGCAAGGGGTGGACAAGCTTTCCTAAAAATTAAAGGCAGTGGATCAGCAGCTGTGGAAAGGATTCAAAATCCCATCAGCAGCTTCCTCTTCTGAGATGTTTCCCTGATTTCAGCCTCACTAAGCTGAAGAAACACTTTTCTATGTCTTATTTACAAGGAATAGGGCACACCCACATTCCCATTGTATTAGACTCATATTGTTCTCTATCCCTCAAACCTCAGTGCCTAACACTTAACAAGTACTGACTGGCTGACACATCCATGTCCAAGACACTGCACCAGAAAACTTGTATGAAGAGCTCAGAACCAGGGCTATGACCATCAATCTCCAGCCCCAACAAAGCAAGTCCACCCTGGTTATGAGAGCCACTTCTGGCCATACTCAGAAGGCATTTCAGTAGCGCTCGCCCACTCTTTTGAGGGCTCTTTCCAAGCCAAACTTGCTGCTTGTCACACTAGATCCTAATTATAGGATTTGAGTTTTTCTATTTTCATTTATTCACTTCTATCATCAAATCTCTGCATTCCCTTTCTCTGAGTGAATTTCCTCCTTAAAATTGCTCTGCCAAAATGACTTTCACTGAAGGCTTAACATATCCACTAGCTTTTGATTATTAACAATAGATCTCTGGACAATGAAAGGATCATAGTTCTAATGGCTGGATTGAGGAGTAGGGTCTGGTCATTGAACTGTCACATGTGCACACACTCCTGTGGCAAAGGGGTTAGTGTTTGCCTGTTGCACTATATTTGTAAACTCTGTATTGTCAGTGCTCCCAGGTATGCAAATCAACCTAAGTTCATGCAAGCTCCCATTCATTTTCAAAACCATTGTCAAGGCTGCTCCTCCTTGTCACTTTAATCTCACATCATCCTTCATCCTTCAATAACTTTCATCACCACAGCTACTGTGAGCCACCTTGTTTTTCCTGCCTCTCCTTGTACCTCCTCACCTCTCTGACATCCAACATCTATCTGATGACTCCAATTTTTCCTACTCATTGCACTCTCTATATCAAAAGCTCTGTCCCTATCTGTCTCCAAGGACATTTGTAGATGAATAATACTTCAATTTACTCTCTCTGCCTTGCCCAGAAAACTTTGGTCATGTAACTCATGCCTTTATTCAGTTAGATTTGGAGAGTTCTTTTTTCTCTTTTCCATTCATGAGTATTCATTATTCTTTAGCTTGTGAAAAGACCCAATTGTAAGCAATTTCTGGAATCACCACTCTTACAAAGGTGATATAAAATTAGTTTTTTTAAAAAAGTTCTCCAGTTTCTTTCTTACTCCTAGTTTCTATGTATAAAAACAACCAAAATGACCTCAGTTTATGCAAAACTATGAGGGCAATACGAAAATTTCACTGTGATTTCACACTCAATTGTCAACAACACAGTTGATAATGATCAGGATTCAAAGGTGCTCATGGAAGAAAGAAACTCCTCTTACAGCATAGCACCCCCACACCTACCCCTGACCCCTGAACTGCTTTTTACAGGTCCTGCAGATCAATTTGCAAATCTCCCTTTCTCCCCACCCCATATATATGCATTAAGCATGACAGATATACATACATACACATAAGTATATGCAGAACATTACAGATGTATGAGATAAATACTACATCATCAATGTTCTAAGAGTCAGTGCCATAGAAGATCTTGTCCCAGTTACTCCAAATTACCTAACAAACATACAGAGAGCCAAATTCAGTGATATCACTGACATATTCAGTTGGTGGTTCTCATTTCATGGGAGTTATGATCCTTAATTATAATATCCAGTCAGAATCAAGAGCTACAACCAAGTGCTACCTGGGCTTCCCCTCTCTCACTGCCCCTGGCTATAGGTTTATGGTTGGATACAAGCACACGCACTCTCTACTAGCACTGCCACATGGCTTTCAAAAACCACCTGAATCTTGGAAAATTATTTACACCAATTCCAGTCCCTCTCTCCAGCTTGAAATTATTACTCAGGTGGCCCACACTGTGCCTATTCCCCACATGTTAATGACATGACCACACCTCCGCCATTTATTTCATACCACCAGCAATTCTAGACAACAGGAACTATAGAAGGTTAAGTGAATTTCACTCAGTCTTCACTTATCTTTGGCAAGGATTCCCTATAGGAAATTATATTTAGATAGTTTCTTTTTATTAAGATCACTGATAAACACAGGGGAGTATTTAACAGTGCCTTAGCAATGAAGGAATCATTCCCTAAAATATAAAGGAAAAAAATATAAGGGTTATCTGACCCCTCAGATTACTGTTGATTTGTTAAAGCCCAAGAGTGCTACAAACCAATATGAAACAAACCAATATGAAGTGAGAGTATACTCACCTTCCCTGGAGAGTGTAACTTCCACTGTCCCCCAACTCAACTGGCCAAAACTCCAAAATGTAACCACGTGGAACAATTCTGGGTGAACTGCTTGAATTTAGCTCAATGGATCCATGAAAATCACGTTTGTACCATTTTATGGTGGTTGTTTCATTTGTTTGGTTAAATGGGCAATACTTCAGATAGAAAGGTTCCCCTTCAACTGCAGTAACATTTTTACGCTTAATACAAGTTTCTTCAAAAGATCAGCGAAGTAAAAGAGAAACAAAACATAAACAGAATGACAAGTGTAATTTTTTTCTTTTCAAAGGTTTCGGAAAATAAGCCCAGTTAGTAAGAAAGTTTTGAAAATCTGTGTCTCAGTCCTATAGATTTTCTTACTTTAGCATCAGTCTTTCTAAACTAAGAGACAGAAAATCCATATTTCCACTTATGCTCTTGCAGAACATGAATGAAGGAAACACCTAAGTAGCTTCTCCCAAACAGAAAATTACCAGAACTTAACCTACTGTAGGACAGATAAATACAACATTTAAAAGAATTTGTTACACAATACAATTTCTTCATAAGGAAACCACAGAAGTTATAGTGTAACTACCACACACACACACAGTATATGCCTAACTGAGGAGTCTCTATGTCAAGAGATCCATCTAGATCATCAGTAGTCTCATCTATCTTGCTCCCAACCAGTCTACCTAAGTCTACATAACCTAACCATTACCCAAACTGAGCCAATGCCCTTGCTAGCTCTTTCTCTCATCCTCTTTCTCTCTTTTTCCCCCTTCTCTTCCCTCAAGACCCCTCAGTGACCTCTTAGATTTCGATAACTTAGATTTCTTACTCACTTCAGATCTTCATCTCAGACCAAGGTAATTGACTTCATCCTGTTCTTACTACATAAATTTACTACATAAAGTCATGTCTTTTCAGTAATCCCATACAATTTTTTACTAGATGCCATTCTTCTGAATCTCTAATTCTCTATGCCAAGGACACCAAATGGTTGGCAACTTTCTAAAGGAAAATTAAAAATCACTAATGGTTTTTAATTCAACATTTTAATTAGTCAGCTCCACATTTAAAAACAAAACAAGACCTCAATATTCCCTCTAAGTTACTATGAAACATGTTTGTGAGTAATTATAATCACATACCCCAGGTACTGTGAAATGTGAATGACAGAAGCACTACGAGCAGTGTCCCACCATGCATGACTCTGTGTCAGTGGATCTGTGGAAACAAAGATGTTTTGTCAGTGAAAATATTTTTTTTAAGTAATGTACCAGTCTGTCCTTCAGAGAAGGCTGTAAAAAAATATTCTAGCATATAAACATTAAAAAAATTAGTCCTGGAAATTCTCAAATTTTTGAATAGAGTCACCAAATTTTCTCAGGACTGTCATTCATGTAAAGGAAATAAAATTTCAAGAGAACAAATTTCAACATCTAGAAGAAATCCTTAATTTTCCCAATATAAGAAAGCCGGGTATATCATAGGACTGCTCAACTAAGTCTTGTCTCCAAGGTCAAACTTGTGGACAATGTCCAGAAGATCTAGCATGTTATGAACAGGCAGTCTATGATCTATGAAGGTATGTGAGGCAGTTCTGTGTGTGTGTGTATGTGTGTGCTTTAGTCAATTGCCACACCAAAATTCTCATGATCCGAGTTTGTGGGATGAACTTTGAAATAACTGTTTTCTTCTTCAGAACGTGTTTCAAATTCAGGAATGAAGTCTGTTTTGTTCTAGCAGGATGCCTCATAGACAGGCAGCACCCAGTAGTATCTGTTCATGAGGAGTGTGTGGATATGTGTATGCATTCACACACCCCTATGTATTCATTTCAGGGAAAAGGACAAATAAAGTAGCTTCATATACTTCAGACACCTATACCACTCAGTGAAGTGAAATTGGCTTCTTACTCCAACTCTTTTTTGGCCTACTGATTACCAGTGTAGACAGCAGAATGGAGGGTGGGAACAGTGGTGTTTCACGAACAGTCCACTGTCCTTGCTCACCACACATCGGGCTCCATGCAGTGGAGGAAAGAAAGCATGTTCCCAAAACTTGGTTTCTGGGTTTTCCAGTTTGAAACTTGAAAGACCATGCAATCTCAGTCAATTTATTTCAAAATCCTAAAACCGACTTGCTTATTACCAGGATGGAAATAAAAAGGTCTCTATAGAACTAGTCAGTCATTAAAAGAGCTAACATTTATGAGGCCTTCCTGGGGCCATAGTAGCTTCTCAAGCCCAAATAGTTCTCTCACCAACTGCCACTCACATCCCATAATGTTTTTAAAAAAGGACTGTTAACATCCAAATCCTGAATGAAGTTAAAATGCTAAGCTGCCAATCCATTTATGTCAGTCCTATGAGTAACATCAACAGGCATTTGATACTCAATAATGTAAAGACAAAAGTTTATGTATGTATGGAAAGTACCAAGTTTTCATGACGAAATGAGATTGTGTCTATGGTTTTGAGATCAATCCTCCCACTCCTCTCGCCCCCCACACACATTTTATTAACTCACTATTCTCTTACCTCAGGTAGAAAGAAAAGTGTTATTTCCTCTGGTTCAAGTTGACACAGACTTTCAAAGGGTGCTGCTGGCTCTTTTTTTTTTCTTTTTTTAATTTTCAAGATCTAAGAGATAAAATTATTATGAGATAATTCAGCATTCTGAGTTTCGGTATGAAACAACTTAAGATTCCAGTATACAAATTAGATGATATTTGCAGTTTTCTGAGTGGATGTATATAATTTTAATGTACTTATTATAGATTTAAAAGATTAAGATATTAAGTAATGGAATCATTTCCAGAAGAGTTATTTTTCAAAATGTCACGGATACTCTAGTAAATATTAAAATAAATGTAGGAAGATACCGATATTAAATGTATTGCATGTAGCAATATTTTAGCACTACGTTTGATTTTTTTCCATCATTTTTATTTCTCTTTCTGTGTGTGTGTATGTGTCTTCTTCTCCCTCTTCTTTTCTAAAAAAAAAATTTCTCTGATTCCTGAAGTACATATGCCCATTGTAGGGCATTATAAAATAAAAATTGAAGAGAAGAAAAATAATTTCAATATGTCTAACTAACCTTTGCATTTTTTCTATATATTTCTATTCTATGTATTTACAAATCATTAAGATGTTTAAGTAATTTCATATCCTGTAAATTCCATTTAATGAATGAGTACTTCTCTGGATCACAACAATATCTGTTACCATCATTTTAAATTGCCACATGATGTTCCTTCATATGGATGGCTATATTATAACTGAAAAGATGTATTTAATTGAAAAAAAGAAAAAGATATGTAAGGTAATATGGATCAGATTTTGGAGCATGACCTACAGTATCCATGGCTGTATTTCAATCCTCGTTCCCTTCTTTATCAACTAAAAAATATAGGGCAACTGTGTCCCAATTTCTTTATCTATGAAAGGGAATAACAATATTAAATTCTAGAGCTGAAGTGCAGGTTACACCAGTTACTATTGCAGAGTCTGAGGAAAAACAAATATTACTTAATGTTAGTTAATATTACCTTCTTTTCTTGCTATTATAGCATGGGAGTACAATCTAAGAATGCATTTAAAACATGATAATTGCATACTGCCATACCATATCTACCATGTTGTAATAATTCATGCTTCCCTAATATGCAAGATTTATTATATCCAAGTAAGCACTAAGCATTCTCATTTTTACATTTACTTAGTCAGATAGGTAAAATAGCATATCATTGGGTTTTTTTTTTACTAATTATATTTGACATCATTTGTAGTCCCCAGGGAGTACCCACCACCATTTCACCCCTGCACCATCACCTCAGTCCCTTGTGCACCCTCTGGCCTCTTCCCTGTCTTTGTCCTCCCCCCTCCCCCCCCCCCATGGTCCCTTTGGTTTATCCCGGCTTTTTGGTCTTATTAAGTTTTTTGTTGTTGTTGTTGTTTACTTTTGGTTATAATTGCCC
>JAGFMF010012281.1:2815901-2892499 GCA_019455555.1 Galemys pyrenaicus | reverse complement strand
TAAAAATGAAAGAGAAGATAAACAGCTGGGACTACATCAAATTAAAAAGCTTCTGTACAGCAAAGGAAACATTAAACAAAACAAAGAGACACCCCACTGTCTGGGAAAAAATCTTTGCTTTCCATACATGGACAAGGGTCTGATCATAAAAATATACAAAGAACTCTCAAGATTTAAAAAAAAAGTAAAAAAATTTTTTTTTAAATGGGCAGAGGAGCTTGAAAGACACTTCTCCAAAAAGGAAATGTAAATGGCCCACTGGCACATGAGAAAATGCTCAACATCCCTCATAATCAGGGAAATGCAAATTAAAACCGCAATGAGATATCACCTTACACCAGTAAGAACAGCACATACTATAAAACCAACAATGACAAATGTTGGTGAGGATGTGAAGAAAAAGGAACTCTACTACACTGCTGGTGGGAATGCAAGTTAGTTCAACCACTATGGAAGGCTTTATGTTTCTCAACCTACTAAAAATAGAATTACCATATGACCCAGCAATTCCAATCCTAGGGATCTACCCAAAGGACATAAACACACCGATCCAAAAGAATACCTGTACCCCCATGTTTATTGCAGCACTATTTATAATTAGTAAGACCTGGAAACAACCCAAATGCCCAAAAGTAGAGGACTGAATCAAGAAGATGTGGTACATATACACAATGGGATACTATTCAGCAATCAAAAATAATAAATTAGAATCATTTATAGAAACTTGGATGGAGCTAGGAGGAATTATACTCAGTGAAACAAGTCAGAAGGCAAGAAAAATATATCAGATGGCTTCACTTTTAGGAGGAATGTAAAGGAAAATCAATACAAAAATAATAATAAGAGCTCTAGGAAATGAGCAATTACAGCCAAAAACAAACAAACAAACAGACAAACAAACAAAAGGTCAAGGATAAACCAAAGGGATCATTGGGGGAAGGGTGGGGAAGAGACTGGGATGAGGGCAGAAAGAGCACAATGGACTGAGGTGAATATGCTCGGGCGAAATGGTGGTGGGAACGCCCTGGGGAGTACAAATAATGTCAAATATAATTAAATAAATCTAAAAAAAAATAATAAAGTATCAAGTCCTCCATGAGCAATCAGTGAAAACCTAACTCAGCATATTTGCCCAAGTGTGAGCATGCAAATTTGAACACACGCACACCCCTCTCTCTACCCCTACCTTGTTCTCTTTTACTATTCATAGTGATCACTAATTGACATAGCTATTTCATGTATGTTTGCTTGCTTCTTATGTGATGAATTAAATAATGCATTAAGTTCACATATAGTTTGGGGTCCTAGTTGTGAATCATTGGGTCCACTGTTACATCTGCACAATCTCCCATCTGTAAAATGCTTCTTAAATCATGACACCTTGAAAAGTGTTCTTTGACAACTGACATGAGGTCTAGAGCACCCATTCTCATCTGGAACATAAAAAAAAAAAACAAAACATACAATGATGTTTGGGGCCTCCCAGACATCTACAGTACAGTCTGGGCATCCTGATATCTAAAAAATCCTCTGGGTGATTCTAACATGCAGCCAAGGTAGGGAGCACTAATCTAGGGGACTTATTTGTATACTTTAAAAGTAAATTTAATGTAACTTAAATTTATATATAACAACAATATTGAAAATCATTAAGGACATGCACATATAGGTATAGTGTAGGTATAGGTATAGATAGGCAAGTATACACACACACACACACACACACACACACACAGAATAGTCCTAAACACTCCAAGTCACCCAATGGCATGAACTGTTCTCTAAATAATAAGATTCTCTTTTAAATATTGTGTGCTTAAGGTTGAGTACCAAGCTGACAACTTTCTCTGCAAAGTGTCTGAATAGTTTTATCTTGTACCCCCACTCACCTGCCCTTCTTATAGATCCCACCTGAGCAAAGTGACTGTTCTTTAGAAGATAATGCACAGAACTCCTATTAATAGGTCACCTCAATGCTCTTTCTGATAAAGGAAGCTGAGATTTGACAGGTGAAATGGTGATTTCCAGATTACAGGGAGTTGCACTCGTTTTCAAATAACTAGATGTGACTGCCTCACTGTAAATCCTTCCTACTAGCAAAACAAATCGAGCGTCTTCTAAGATAAACTGTCTTGATGAAAATCATTAACACCAGTGATTTTTAAAATATCATTCTCTACAGAATTCAATGTATAAGTGTTTTACTCAGATGTTGAGATGATACAACAAATATACACACACTAAGGGGAAAAAAGAGTTTGTGTTGAGTTAGGTTTCTCAAGAGCAATGTCGGGAAAATCATTCCCATCTCACAATTCTTGTCAGTCAAGTGTAAGTTGCTCTTATCCACCAGGCAGTACTTCCCCAGTGCCACCTATGTGGGCCCTGATACCTGGCCACAGTCCCCACCCCACCTGTCGTTTCCTGCCATGCTTGCATCTTGGTTCCGTGGCACTGTGACTCCCACCACTCCAGTTCCAGGCTCCAGGATACATAGACTCTGCCTCCCCTTGGTGAGTTCCCAGAGCACAGGGACTCTGCCTTTGCACCCCGTGTTCCCAGACCAGTTGCTCCTGGCTTGGTATATGTTTGTCACACCATCCCAAAGCCTACACAAACTCAGTTTCCCCCAAATTTGTAGCCTCCCAACCCATCCAAGGTCCTCAGGTTGAGAAGCATGTCGCAGGAGCTAGCACTGCATGGCACCAAATGGGAGTTAGCTGAGGGTCTCATAATGGAACAAAGAAACACAGTAATTAACATTACCCTATAGTCACAGTGTCCACAATGCCTGAGACTGCCCGGTCACTAATAACTTCAGTTTATCCTACTGGATGTTCTAACTCCTAGGGACACTCCAAATTTAAGATGACACGTTTAGATTCAGGAATGTCAAGTGTGAATCTGGGCTCATTTAGTAGCTGGATGCTCTTGTGTAAATTCCTAAATATCTCTGTGCTCAAATTGTGCCTACCTCTAGCACCTACCTCAGTCAGCCTATAGCCCATAATAATAATACATCTAAATAATAATAATACACCTAAAAGTTTTCTTCAGGGCCTCCCTGGTGGTGCAGTGGTTCAGTCTCAGTGTTATCAAGCTATTGCTAGTTTCTGAATCCTGAGTTCAATCCCTGTCCAGGGAGATGTCCCTCATAGCACAGCAGACCTCTCTGCTCCCCTCAGCAGTGTGTTTCAATAGATCTCCTGTTCTGCTCCCCACACTGTCTCTGGTGAATTCTTCCCCGCCCCCCACCCACCTCCCCCAGCACTTCTGATCTACAGGTCCATTCTTGTTTGCATAAATAAATCTTCAAAACAAAAGAAATAAAAGTTTTCTACAGTATCAGACATAGTCATGCTTAATAAATGAAAATGTCACTTAATTTAGCTATTTTCACTTTTCCAGGAAAAACCTGGGAATGTGTTACTATCTAAAAGCATACTAACAGAAAAAGTTGATAGTCTCTTCACACATTTATGTTTATGCTTCAGCATACATGTATATTTCTATATAAATATATTTTATACATATTACATGTTTTATATATGTTTATATATACTTAATATTTTTAAATTGTATATATTTAGATATACCAACAGTTATCTATAATGGCATACTTAGTTGATCTTGTTTCAGAGTCCTGCCACTGAGGCTGGGTTGCCCCATGCAGGGAGAGGCTGTGGGAGAGTAGAGAATACAATGGCAGCAAAGAAGCAAGCGCCTGTCCTTACCTTCAGAAGGCTGCTCCAGGCTGGGACAGGGATGGTTTCTTCCTTCACAGTGGAGGCAGGAGTTCAGAAAGCAAAAACAGCAGGGCACTGCCTCCCTAGGACTGTGTAGCTAGAAATGAAAGAGAGGAGCCACTTTAGTGCCTAGTGCCGGAAGTGTGACTAAAGAAATAAGGCCACTAGAGAAGGGGTTTTAAAAGAAGGAAGGAAAAAAAGAAAAAGAAAGTAAAAGGAAAAGAGTGTGTCAGCTGGAGCGGCTGCTAGTGGAAGCTGCTTCTAACCAGAGGGGTGGCGGGGAGGGGAGGAGGGAGCTGGGCTGCTCCTTGTCAGGGGATGCTCTGATCCGATCCGAATGCTCCTCGTGGGAGGTAGTTCTGGGTGGGGCGTTGCTCCAGTCTGGGAGTGCTCCAGGCTGGTTGAGGCACGTGGTAGTCCCAGTCTGAGGTTTCGTGGGGGTGGTCTTGTGCGTCTTGCAAGTTCCGTGGGCTCCTCTACCTGGGTGCCCCACCTGGGAGTTCCTGGAGTTACTCGATGGTCCTAGCAGTTAAGTACAAAAAAATCTCCGGTTCCCTCCAACTCTTTCTGGTGGAGCCTTGCCTGTGCCTCGGTCCTGGGAGTCGGGGGAGGTGAGTGAGGGCTCACTGACCACAGGGCTGGGAAGTGACACGCCCATGCTGTTCCGGTGCACCCGTCAGGCCACTGAGGGCAGTGCACCTGAGAAAGACTAGGGGGCAATCCACTGCCTAGAGCAAAGGGCCGCCTAGGCCGCCTAGGACTCAGCTGGGAAGGCCCTGGAGGCGATCAAGTTCCAAACAAAGGGGAGGACCGGGGAGGTGAACCAAAGATGAGGAGGTGGTAAGTGTCTCAAGCACTCAGACCTGTGCCTAAGACTTCTATTTAACGTGGGTAATGAAAGGGGTTCTCTGTTGAAAGGTGGTGGAGTTGGGGGCGGGGGCTCCGAGGTGCTAAATTGAGCTTTAAAAATGTTTAGGAGAGCCTCCCTGGTGGCTGAAGGGGTTAAGGCACAGCACTATGAAGCTATCAGCAGCCATTGCAACAGGAGTTAGATCCCTGGCCAGGGAGATGACCTGCCCGCCTGCCCGCTGCTCCCCACAGCAGTGTATTGCATATGTCCACCTGTTTTGCTCCCCACTCTGTCTCTGGTGCATCCTCTCACTCCTGCACCTCTGGTCTGCACCCCAGTTCTTGTATAAATAAATTAATCTTAAAAAAAAAAGTTAAAAAAAAAGAGTAAATGTGTTTGTAAATTTTATATTGTGGTAGAAACCAGGATAAATGTTTACTCAAGCAAAAAACAGGAGTAGAATCATCATTGATTTACAGGGAAAAGGTTTAATGAGATTTTCACCCAAGCAAAATAATTCATCATATAGCAAAAAAGAAAACCATACAATTATCTCAATAAATGCAATTTAGAAAGCATCTGACAAAATTCAACACTCTTTCTTGGTTAATGTGTGGAAAACATAATAAAAAGGCATATTCTTAATCTAATAAACAACATCTATGAGAAACCTACAGGTAACTTCATAATTATAGTGAAACCTTTTGGTTTTTCCTAAGATTGGGACTAACACACAGACATTCTTACCTAAGGTAATCATTTTCTAATAAGCAAAGAAATAAAAATTGAAGGCATAGTATATTTACCCCAATGGTTTTTTCCAATGGCACCATTCACAATAACTAAAATATGGAAATAAACTCAGTGTCCACTGCAGATTATTAAATAAAGATTTGGTACATATACAAAATGGAATGTATTCAGAAAATGTAAATGTTTATTGAGTACTCACAAAGGAGCTTATAGTATAGACCATTAAAATATATTTAAAAATATAAAATATGAGGTAAACCAAAAACAAAAGTATTATTAGCCAAGGAAGAGATTACTATAAAGTCCATATATTGTAATGATGTCCTATATATTTGCTACAGAAAGATTCCCAAATGTGGCTTTGTACTTTCAAGTAAGCATGTACAGAGGAAAATAAAATCAGTTCCAAAATTCCTTATATCCATAAATCAAAGGCACATCTGTCATTTTGGTGGTTAGAGAAGCACAAATGAAACAATATAACAACTGTTACCATTAATTGAATTCTTACTTTGGTCCATTTTGATTAACACAGAAATCCAAAGACTTATTTATTATTATACTTATTTTACCCAAGGAAACTAACTAGGCTTTAGAGAACTTAAATAACTTGCTCAAGTTCGCATAAAGTTGGTAAATAGCTGTGGATAAGTTGTTGATTCCAAATTCACTGATCAACTCTGCTACCTCTTTTTCACTGGCTAATTTTCTAGTAATGCAATAAAGTTCCATGGCAACATATAAAAGTGCAATATTCTACATGGGCAATGTAACCAGATATAGCAAATAAAAATACATGATCCCTAGCTGTTGGATATGGTTCTGCACCGCCTGGCTCAGGCTCCTGAACTTTGTGCCCAGAACACAGACCAAAGCACCTGCTTACTTGAGGGAACGCCCTCTAGATCAGGGACAAAGTGTCTGGGAACACAAGGTTTGGGCTGTGCAGAAGAAAAGTCACATCTGCAGCAGGGAACTGTAAGATTGAGACTGAAATGGAGATTCGGGTGCATGCCAGGACTTGTCTGGAAACGCCTACGCATAGGAGATATCAAAAATGTAGACACAGCTGTAGAGAGTAATTAATGAAGATGTTATTGCTCACTTATGAGAAAATAGGTTATATAAACTGGAAACAAAAATTAAACATTCACTGTATGCTGGCCACTGCAATCCCCTGTCTGGTTTGTCCTTCACAAGTGCATCCCAGGTCCCAGATTCACTAGAAATCCATACCTAGGTAAGTGTTGTGTTTTTTTTTTTTCTCTTTAGATTTAATTGTATTTGACTAAATTTATTGTCCCCATGGATTTCCCAACACCATTTCACCAGTGTGTCATAACCTCAGTCCCTTGTGCTCTTTCCACTCCCATCCCACTTCCTCCTTCTCCCCAGGAAGTGACCCCAGTTCATCCCTGTCTTTTTGTTTTTATTATTATTATTACTATTACTGTTACTTTGTTTTCCTTGATCACTTATTTGGTTCCCTTATATTCCTCCTAGGGGGAAGACCACCCGGTATTTTTCTTTTGCCTCCTAACATACTTTGCTGAGCATAATCCTTTCTAGCTCCATCCATGTTTCTATGAATGATTCTAGTTTATCTTTTTGATTGCTGCATAGTATTCCATTGTGTCTATGTACCACATCTTCTTGATCCAATCATCTGTGTTTGAATATTTAGGTTGTTTCCAGGTCTTACCTATTGTAAATAGTGCTGCAATAAACATAGGGGTGCAGGTATTCTTTTGAATCAATGTTTTTGTGTCTTTTGGGTATATTCCTAGGAGTGGGATTGCTGGATCATATGGAAGTTCAATTTTTAGTAGCTTGAGAAACCGCCACACTGATTTCCATAGTGGTTGAACTAACTTGCATTCCCACCAGCAGTGTAGTAGAGTTCTTTTTTCTCCACATCCTCGCCAGCATTTGTTGTTGCTATTTTTTTGATATGTGCCATTCTCACTGGGGTGAGGTGGTATCTCATCGTGGTTTTGATTTGCATTTCTCTAATTACCAGAGATGTTGAGCATTTTTTCATGTGCCTGTGGGCCATTTGCTTTTCCTCTTTGGAGAAATGTCTTTTTAGCTCTTCTGCCCATTTTTTGACTGGATTGTTTACTTTGTTTTTGTTTAGTCTGCACACCTAGCTAATTTTAAATTTCAGAAGTTTGTTTCAAATTTCATTCTGTGAATTCAGCTTCAACTGATATATTTTATCAGGCAACCCTAATGCTGGGAATACAGATTCTTCAGGCAACCTTCCAGAAATATAATTTCTTTTTTAAAAGAGAGTTATTGTGTTTATGCCTATAATAAATGGTGTATAGGCCAGAGGGGAGGGATGGGGGGTGAGAAGATTCACCAGAAACAGAGTGGGGAGCAAAACAGGCAGATCTACTGAAATACACTGCTAAGGGGAGCAGCGGGGGAGACAGGAGAGGTCTGCTGTGCCATGTGGATTTGTTCCCTGCCCAGGATCGAACTCATGCTGGAGTGGTTGCCAATAACTTCATAGTGCTGAGACTTGACCCCTTGAACCACCAAGGAGGCCCAGAAAAAATACAATTTCTTTCCAGGCAAAATTCTATGAGGTTTCAGTGATCACGAGTTCAAGGAAATACACCTCTCTGAGAACCCAAAATGACATATTCTTTTTCCAGTTAAATATGGAATCATGTATTTTATTAAGCAGATGAAGCAAGATCTCCATGTACTTCCAAAACCTTTTGGGTCTCCCAGTTCAAGGAGCCACTGCTTTAGCTGTTGATCTCTAAACAATTCATTAACATTGTATTAAGTATTATAAGTAACATATAGGTGATTTAACGTTTATAGGAGGATGAAGACAGGCTGTATAAAGACACTACAGCATTTTATATAAGGGAATCGAGCACCCTCCCATTTTGGTATCTGCAGGAATGGGAGTCATAGAAATTGTCCTTCACAAATACTGAGGGATAACTGGGTATGAAAGAGTTTTGGAACTGAAAAATAAGCTTTGTAATAGCAATTAGGATTAGATATACCTCAACAAAATCAACAACATTGAGATGATAAAACTAAGCACCAAACACATAAGAGACTAAATACTGGCATATGGGGAGCAGGAATTACTACTGATGTGCTGCTTGAAGGAAAATCCTTGGGGGAATTCTCCTAGATTACATAAAAATTTAACTTAAAAAATTTTAGCTTGATGTTAAAAAATACAGATTGATGAGGAATGAAGGGAAAATAAGAAGAGAAAGACAGATTGATGAGGAATGAAGGGAAAATAAGAAGAGAAAGAAAGAGGAAATGAGGACAGTGAAAGACCCTACGCCACAGTGGAGAAAGACATCAGAGGGATGGAACTGTGGGGTGGAAAAAGCAGGATTGAAGATAAAAAAAAAAAAAAGGGCATATCTTGCACTTAACCCAGAATTAGGAAAACAGAAGGGATGTTACTGGATGACCTGAGGAACTAATACCTTTTACATTCTTCTCATACCCCAGATTACAGGATCTGAATCTAGTACAGTAGCTGAATTACAGTTACAGTAATATAATTACAGTAGTTGAACCCAGTTAAAGAGTTCAAGCCACAAAATTTAGTATGTTTGCACATCAAAGCCAGCACTACTGCCACTGGTCACTCAAGGGAATCAAGTTGGGAGTCTTTAGGGAAAGTTTATTTGGCATAGGCATGTGGTACCTCACTTGCTTCCAGAATTTGGAATTCAGGGAACTTCTGTTAGTGATGTACTCTTCTTTCCACTTGATGGTCCCCTGCACCTGAAGTAAGTGCTTCAGAGATTCTTGAAGTTCCTCCAACTGTAGTCCACTCAGATCCTCCATTTCAATCAGAATCACCTTGGAGTCGTTCTTGATGAGGGCGCTGTGCAGAGCGATCTCCTGTTCGTAGGCAAACTCCTGGCTGTGCTTGATCCGAGTAGTCAGGATGAAAATGTGCCGCCTGCTCTTCCGGATGTTGCTTTCCACAGCGGTGGCTATGTCTAGCAATAAAAGACATGGATAAGGTTTCCTGTTGTCATGTTTGTCAGTCTTTGGTCACAAACATGCTGAACTTCAAATAACAGATTGTTATTGTTATACTCTGGTATGAGATTCTGATATAATTTACTAACTCCAAAAAGAGGGCTGTACTTTCATAGAGACTCCAGTGTGTTCATCTCACCTCCTTTACTAACACCTACTAGATCCAACAGCTTCTATATTCCCAGATAGATCAGTCCTTATTAAACAGTCCTTTGAATTTAATATCATGTAGAGGTACTTTGTGGGAGACATAGAATTCAGGTTCATCTGTTATATTGGTTATCTTCTCAGAGTAATAGCGTCCATGTTTTAAGAATATAAAATGGAGCAATCACATTAAAGAGTACGAACATAGGAAACTATGTTCCTTGAAACTAACGGAAGTGGTTAGGGCAGTCTTGGCTCCACTTCACTCCCAAATCATGTCTGCTTTACAATTTTTTTTCTACATTAGAAAAATCCTAAAAAAGACCAGATTCCCTTGCCAAGTGAGGTTTTATGGAGCACCTACTCCATGGTGATTTCAAATACCTTCTGAATGAATTTAGAAAGAACATGTCAGATAGAATGTAGAAGGTAAAAGAATATGTCAGAAGGAGGTAACAGCAGGATTGAGGAAAGATAACACCAAATAAAATAACTCAAGATTTTTCTTAAAGAGTAATAACAAAATGACTGCTAATTCATATAGTTTGGAATTAGGCAATGAATGTTGAATAGTGTTAGAGAGAGACTTGGTATTAGTCAGTTTCCTAGAATAAATCTTGATACACCCAAGAGGACTGACTACAAAGAATCTGATGAAAAGACAATTTATAAAAGACGTGGGCAGAGCCAAAGGAAATCAACAAGAGATGGTGCAGAATCCTACAATGGGTAATATTAGGGAGCCATCACTGCATGACAGGTGTGAGGGGAGGAAGCAACTGTAGAATGCAGTTACTGCATTCTACAAGCAATGGGAATCAGAAGAAGGCTAACCACAAGAGTTTGGCCTCCGGGAGAGAAGAGCACAGTCATACTGTAACTCCACTCAGAGGGCATCTACCTGCCATTGTATCTCCCAGAGCCTTCTATTGCCAAACCCAGTGCGGACCAGCAGGCCAGAGTGTGATGGATTCCATAATCATCAGCCACTAGATGGAGTGCAATGTAGACTAGATTTGAAGAAACAAATGGAAGAGAAATCACATGCAAAGAAATATACTGTACTGGTGGGTCATGAACTTTTTCAGAGTGTCATTAGGTTCAATTCCTTTTTGTTTTGGTTGAAGAAAGTTCAAAAGACATACTTGAGGGAGGGGAAGTGGGAAACCTTTCTAAATGAAAACAATAATAAAACAGCACAAGTTTGAGCATCAGAGAGTTAGCTTTCAAATCTTGTCAGGAAAAGGTAGAACTAGAATATGAAGTTGATGGACCTGAGGAAGAAGAGATGAAGACCTTGAGACCAGATGTAGCACATGATGTGATATAACCAGTAGTGGGAATCTTTATAGTTTCTTAACAGACACCCAACTCAACTTGAAAGAAGCATTATGCATCATGACTCACTAGTCTTTATTTACAGTGGGGAGCACTGGAGAAGAAGGGAGTCTCCAGAGAGGATGTGGATTACCTTTTGCTGAACTATACATGTTACAAGTTAGTCCCTCATCTTTACCCAAATATTCTGGAACACACCAAATTGACCTGTTATGCATGCCTTTAAATCAAGAGGCTCTTGGACCCTCTTTTCACTAGGAAACTCTTTTTAAATTCAGTTTCCCAAACACTTACTTTAGTGCACTTACACTCACAATGTCCCTGTCTCTTTCACATTCCAAACCTTTCCTAGTCTCTGAGGAATTAGACAAGGGTTACAAGGAGGGTTCTCAGGTACTTGATAGAATTGGGGTGAGAGAAAGGATGAAAAACAAGTCCTGGAATGTTGAAATTGTAACACACCTGTCAACTACATGAAATTGACTAGGAATAAAAGAAAATAAAAGCAGTCATTCTGCTTGTACTCATGAAAATATAAACTTACAAATGTTTCACCAATAAAGGAAAATTATGAATACTTCAATTTGTAATTCCTCCTTCAAATTTTCTAGAGTGGATGAAGAGATGGTTATTCTAGTGGGAGAAATGGGAAATCAGGAAGAGACAATGAACTCTAAATCCACACAGAAGGTAGCTTTACTCTGTCTTTAAGTCACCAACACTATTGTGAGAACCTCATGAATAAGGTGGCATTAAGCTGGGAGCAGTAAGTAATAAATATTTCCTAGAGTCATTTGTCACTTGACTTTTATTCAACATG
Source organism: Galemys pyrenaicus (assembly GCA_019455555.1). Classification (NCBI taxonomy): domain Eukaryota; kingdom Metazoa; phylum Chordata; class Mammalia; order Eulipotyphla; family Talpidae; genus Galemys; species Galemys pyrenaicus. The sequence goes on along the minus strand of JAGFMF010012281.1, from coordinate 2,880,804 downwards.
CTCATAAAGTTTGATGATTGCTGGTGAACATATCTCCTCTCCCAAAATATTTTGTCCTAAGGTCTAGGATAATAATGCAGAGATAAGACCATCTATCTCTTAGCCTTCTGATAAATACAAATTTCTGTTCCTGATGTGAGTTGATATATTTACCTTCTCCAGGAAGCAGATCTCTCCCATAAATGCATAAGTTGTACCCATATTTATTTTCCAGAACATCAGGCAGAATCTGGTGAACAAAGTATTCCACAGAACTGGTCCCCTTCGGACAGCTATTCTCTTCCCGTGGATAGATAACATAAGCATCATAGATCTTTCCATCTGAAAATGAAAGCCAGAAGTACAACTTTATTACTTGGCTCTAAAAATTCTCACTTGACTTTTATTCAACATGCTCATAAAGCTTGATGATTACTGGTGAACATATCTCCTCTCCCAAAATATTTTAGAGTTGAGAGATGATGACAAAAATCTGCTAAATTAAAACATCATCAGAAAATCAGTTTCAACCCCCAAAATTGCCCTCCTTTTTATTCTCTCTGACCTAATGATAGAGAACGGGCAAGAGCCTGATCAGTTTAATCTGAGTCATATTATCAAGTTGGGTTAATGAAATAAGATTTTTAAGGGAGCTGTGTTTACGCAAATCAAATACTTAGACCTGATGTGAGTTGACCATATGGAAAGTCTAACATAGATCTGTCTCCTATTTAGCAGGGGAACTATGTTACATGCATGCTTATGCATATAACCATGAATCTATGGAACAGCATTGCTGATAAAATGCAGCTGCATTCTAACAGATCTTTCTACACTATTCACATCTGGAAAACAGAAACTGCTATGTTAACCTTTTGAACGCCATAAAAATTTTACCAATACACATTTTCCAAAATGTTCAAATCCTTCTGGACTTAAGGCACATTATGTTATTGAGGACTTAGTACAATCACGAGTCCTACTTGGAAGGAAATTTGAATTGATGAGATGACTCTCAGAACTACTGTAACTGACATGAGGAGATGGACGATGGACTCTGAGTGGATTCAAAAAAGATTGAATGATAATATACCAGCAAGCAACAAAGAATCTGGGTTTGACAGCACTGCTGTTGAGAGACTAATAGACAAGTAACAGATGAACATTTAGGAATATTTTCTTTTGAAGAAGAACTTGAGAGTTGTCACTTACCATTTCTAGTTTTGTAAGGACTAATTATGTCTCTCCAGAACAGAATAACATCAATCCAGAACAATTTTAGCAGTACCACCAAGATGTTGATTAGCATTAACAACATGCTAAATCCTGTAAGCATGTAGATGTTTTGATGACCAACTATTCAAAAGATAGGAGGAGAAAAATGATCATTATGGCTACCAAAACAAGGCAAAATAAACAAACACATGGATGCTGGTTTCTATTGGAAATCCAGAGTTTTGTACAGGAGATGCCTACTTTTCATAACTGCTTTAGGATTTCATGAATTTTCATGACTGCTTTAAAAATCAGTTAGTGGAGCCCCTCATTTGTGCAAGGCAGGAGGTTAGACGTCACGGGGGATTCTGAAAGCATAAGAGACAGAGAGACACATGTAAATTTAACTAAGTGGAGAGACAAAAACATAATTTTGGATGGCAGAGGTGTTTAGAAGTTGTACTTGCTCCATGTAGGACTGGGCAAGGAAGGCTTCTTATGTGAAGAAGAAGAAGGAAGGTGCAGAGAGTAGCAGGCAAGGATGCTGTGAGCCGAAGTGAGAGGTGGCAGTGTGTGTGCTAAAGAATTGGATTCATCCGATTTGTGGGCTACAGTATTAGAGAAGTGGGTTGGGGCTATGTGCTGACCAGGCTGGAGCACTAGCTAAGGCATGATTTCCTTTATCCTGAAGGTCATGGGGCCTTTGAAAAGTATTGTGTGGGGTATTAACAATCAAAGAAATTTTCAGACAAGATGAATCTGATGGTAGTGGATGTGTTTCTTTGGAAAGAGACAGTAGGTACTAGGAATCGAATGGAACAGGATGTTTCTGAGGACTTTGTGTGAGAGATGAGAAGAGTTCAAACTTGTATACTAATGAGTACAGAATGGACAGCCATGGTGTTGGGGGCACTCAGGAGAAAGACTCAACAGTGCTGGGACTTACTGCATTTGTGTTTGATGAGATAGAAAGCAGGAGAGAAATGTGAGCTTGTAAGTCTCTAAGTGATGCTTGAAGAAGTCAAGTTATTGACTCTAAGTCCTATGAGTACTCTTATTTCTCTTATAGTAAATATTATCTAGTTATCACAGCACATCCCTATATTCATTGTTTTATGAAATACATATGCAAGATGATGCCCATCTTCAAGGACTTGTAAAAGATATGTATTATGAACATAAAAATGTGTTATTTAATTATATTTTTGGATCTTACTTCCCTCTTTAGAATTGTTATGTTATCCTATAAATACTCCTTCTTAGAGGTGAATCTGGTAAGATATCATCATATAGCTCTCTTGCCATTTTCCTCTGAAATCTTAAAACATGGGCTCCCAGTTATGGCAAAGGAAATCATTGGCCTGTATGTACAAATTCCTTCAGTAGTGCATCAGCCTCCTCAGCATCTAGCAGGATGGGATCAAGAATGACCAAGGTGAAGTGATTCAAAGAAAATAAGCAGAGTTCATCGTCTGCACCATCATAAGTATAATATAGTCACTTCCGTGGGATTTTTTGGGATTCCTCTCCAATTCATTCCTTCTGTAATTCCTACCCAGACACATGGTAAGCACCTACATCTCCTATGGAGATTGTTGTAAAGGAACTACACACACAACTGATTTCTTCCAAGTGGAGGAAAGCAGTTAGTACAAGACATGAAAGGAGATTGAATTTCAAAATCTTCTCCAGTGTTGTTAACTTTATAAATATATAAGTAATTATTGCATGTGAAAATGACATACTTTAAGTACTTAAACCAGAAAGCGCTGTCCGTGTTTGAGTTCTGGCTCTCTAAATACAGGACTTGACAGTTGCGTCACCTCTCTCTACCCCAGTTTCCTCATTGATAAAAATGAGATGATAGTAACGGCTTCTTCCTCATGGTATATTGATAAAATAAATGAGAAATTTATTTATTTCCTGGCACATAGGAAACAATGATTAACTATACCATTATTATGAGTACCAAACATTTATTTAATAATATGTAAACATATGGAGACCCAGGCATTTTAAGCTTTTTCTTTTAAAATTCCGAACAATGCTGTAATTTCTTTTATTCTATGATTACAAATAAAGGAATTCATTGTGACAATTCAAGAGTAGTAGCAACAATTTTTAATCGACACAGTTGTTGAAGGAGAGTATAACCATGTTGACTCAAAGGAAAACAGGTAAAAGGTAGCAGATAAAATAATGTAGAAAGAACAATATCACCAAATACATGTAACATGAAAGTAATTTCAATACACAGGTGACCAGAGAACATTCATTAAATCACAACATAAGCAAAGCACAGGGACAAGAACACAATGGCAGTGCCGATGGAGAGAGTGGAGTCCCCCAATTTTGGGATTCACCATGCCGCCACCTCCACAAATACTGCATAACACAGCATCTCAGCTTGTTCCACCTGTCCTGGCATGACAGCTACAACAGTTGGAAATTTGACAACCCACGAGATAAGATAGCAGTTAAAGTCATCTAAAGTAGGACAATTCTGTTTGAGAAAAACTTACAGATCAGTGGTTAACATTGAAATGAAGATGAAAAGGGCCCCAAACACGAGCTCAGAGAGTTCTACAGAACTTGGGTGAGAGCTGAGGTCTCAGACTCATGTACTGATGAGTAAGGAGTAGGGCAGGCTCAGTGTTGCGAGCATAAAGGAGAAAGGGGCAGCAGGTGAGTGGGTCTACTCTCTTAGCACTCCCTATTCTTTTTCATAATGGTGTGCCTCTGCATTCATCCAAATCAATCTAACTAGGCTGTTCTTACTTAGGAAACTGAGAGTTTACCTCTCCCTTTAGTTATTTGACAAACACCTTAAATAATACTGACTTAGTTGCAGATGGAGTGACAATGATCAAAAGAGCATGTTTTGCTCCCCCATCCTTTTATATTCAATTAACTGCTTCATCTGACAAACAGGGTGTCTTCGTTGGAAATGTAAATGAGTTAGGAAATCAACGGTGCTGAGGAAGGAAATGCTTGTAAAACTATTTTGCTAGCATTGCATGTGGTGACATCACATCCCACGGCTGGAGGACGAAGCAGTTTGTGTGTCTTCACTGACTTGGTCAACACTGTCTGAAGGTGGGTATCATGAGAAGACAGTGGGTCTAGAGTCTCTGCAATATGTGCTCTTCTTGCCAAATCCGAGACAGACACTGTCTCCACCCTGCCTCATTATGCACTGATTACTTGTGGAAGAGAATTTGACATTTGAAATTAGAGCATATGAAACTAATCCATTGAAGAGTAATTGGTTTTTCATTTTCATTGTAACTATATTTCATTGCATCAAATTATAGGAAAGTCAATAAAAGCATACTAGGTTCAGATAAAACAATAGGAGAGCTCTAAATAACTTGGCCTTTCCATTTGTGGGGAGCTGTTCAACTTAGTAAATATAAATATAAATTGTTTTCTTGCATAGTTAAGCCCTATAGCTAGAGGCATAGAAATGTTTAAAAAGTCTTCCTTGATTACTTAGGTAAACATCTATTTATATATTCAACAAGTCTTTATTGGGAACATGCTAGGTGCTAGGCACTGCTTTAAGACTGAGGACACAAAGGTAGATAAGAAGAGGTCACCCCTGCCCTCAGGGAGCTTATAGGCATGTCAAGTAGACTCTCAAACAGATTTTTATAATTGTGCTGAGTGCAGGCTGACTGCGGCGGCAGAGTCAGGTTGCTAACTGGTGGTCAAGGAAGGCTGCTTGGAAGAGGTGGTATCTGAATTATAGGTTGAATAAAGAAAGGAACTGAGCTATCAGAATTCTCATATTATAAAGAAACATCTAAGATTTTCCTACTGGAATAGACAATTGTTCAATACTTTACCTTTTCACCTACTTTGCCGGCCCTCCTAAAAAAAGTTGCTTATGACCAAAAAAATAATAAAAGAAAGCATGTTTATATCTTGCTCTAAAACAGATAAAAGATAACAAAATAACATGTTCATAGTTTACTGTTGGTGAGTTTTCCACATACAATGACACAGTAAAGCTGGAAAGCAGAAGGCAACCAAGGAAGCAGTTAGGTGTTGAAGAAGAACCCCCACAAGAGGAGGAACAGAAGGAGTGGGGAAGAGAAGGAGGAGGGAAGGTGTGGGGGAAGAACAGAGAAGGAGGAAGTAAAGCAGTAGTGAGGCAATCATGCAAACAGAAACATTCTGTGACGAGCTTACTGCTCAAGGCAAGTGTCCCAAGAAGAAAGACGTACTGAATGACGCCTTTCTGACTGAAGAGACAGGACACTTCATTGTCTTGATGGGTCCCCACATTGTTCTCAAAGACTTAACAGCTGATACAGCACATCATGTGACCAAAGTCTTAGAAACAATCCTTACTTGGATTTTTTCTCCTCAGTCTTATGCTGTGCCTTCTCACGCCATGTAAATTCTGGGCCACACAGTCATACTTCAGTGATAAATCCTCTTCTTTCACCTCAGTTATTCTTAAAACAGTACTTATACAAGTCGGGGTGTTGCTAGAACTAAGAAAGCAACTTGTTACTCTGAAAGCATACTTTGCAGTTGCAAATTGTGAGGGGAAGAGGATGTTTTAATTTCAATATAAAAATACCTTTGATTTTGCTCTTGCTTCTGTTGAATTCTGGCTTCAGAGTATCCCACGTTTCTTGCATTAATCTGCCACGTAACAGTCATCACATGCTGGACGCCATTCCCAAAGCAAGCAAAACAAGTTATGTTTACTGTTCTTCCTGGATGAGAAATGAAAACAAAAATTCATCAATAAAATCAAATTCTGCAAATAGTATTTAATGTGAAAAGAAATTGTGGAATATCCAGTTGTGTTCTGGCTGATTTTCCAGTCCCCTTTTTCATCTTTGGCACCTTCATTTTCCTGTGCCCTCGCTAAAGAGGCAAATGATTCTGGATTCAACAGTGTCACATTAAAACATAGGCTTTCCCTTCAATGTGAACCGGAACTTCTTTTTAACTATTCTATTATTCCACATCTTTCAATTCCTACCCAATTCTTTTCTCTCTAGAAGCTACCTTTGTAGGTAAAACTAAACTTGGACCTGACACTGCTACAATCTCAGAACCGAAAACCTAAGCTTTGGGACAGGCATTCAGCCATACCTCCCTGAGCGCTCCAGGAAGGCTCAGCTGTGCTAATAATCAGGCTGGAAAGGGATAAGGAGTTCAGAGTCTCTTGGGTGATGATGACAATATAAACAATTAGAACACAAGGTATTGTCATGTTCTCATAGAAGATTGGCTAAGTGGCATGGAAGAACCAAGGGGGAAGTTCTTTCCAGGAGCAGAGTGACTAAGCTGTGCCATAAATGGTACCCCTGACTTGATCTGCTGGATAGTCTGAGCATGTCTAAGGGAGAAGGGTAATAGGGGAAGATTTAGCAGAGGAGGTGATATCTGGCTTAGTATTGAATGATGAGAAGGATGACCAATATGGGCAAAACCAGGGAAAAGATAAAATGTGCATCTCAGTCTAACAAAAGTGAGGTGGTCAGTGTAGTGGGGATCCAGGACTTGACTTGATTTAATGACTGCAGATGGGCCTGGCCAGGACCAGGCCATGAGAGAACTTGTTTTACTTTAGAACAGTGAATTGTATCTCAGTTCTAATGGGCAGCTGAGCAACATGATGATGGGCAGGGTTGGAAAGTCTGGGTTCTTGTCCTTCTGTCATTGGTTAGCCATGATCTTGGGCTCATCATTGCTCTCATTGTGGCCTAAGTAGAGTACCCTCAAGAATAAAGTGGGGACACTATCTACCATCTGTTTTTTTTTTTTAAGGTGTATAATGGGTTTTATTGACTTCACCATGAACTTATAATGTAATCAGAGCCATATATAAAAATGCTTATGTTTTAAAAGTTCATTGGCCAGGCCACTGGTTTAGAAATTATTTTTTAATTTTAATTTATATATATTTTTTACACTATTTTTCATATTTGTACTGTGTATATTTCTCATCCCCGTGAAATTCCCATCACAATTCACCCATGTACTAACACCATAGTCTCTTGTGCGCTTCCTACCCATTTTGTTCCTTATCCCTCCTCCTCCCCTCAGGAATGTCTCGGATTTATACTTGTCTGTTGATTTTGATTTTTAATTTATTGTAATTGACTATCTACCTTTTGGGTAGTAGTAAGAAAGAAATAAGGGAACACAATGAGATAAAACTACAATACACATTTAAACTCTGCACATGGCTGGGAGCACCTGTCCCTAATTTCAGCAAAAGCCCAGGGCAGGTGTTTCACACATGGTATTTGATTCAATCCTCAAGATCTTCCCTCCCCCCCACCTCAATATGGCATCATATAGAAGAATTTTCAGGTAGTGTTTACAGCATTCTTAAAGTTTTCTTACCAATTTCTACTTCCTGTGTTTCATTTTTTGGAGGAGCTATAATTACTGGAAATCTAGACGAGCTTTCTGCCTCTTAAAATAAGAACAAAAAGGAAATATAAGTATCAGGAGAGCATTGGATAGTACTCAATATAAACCTTGTATTTTCATATTTCTATCTTATAGCAATATTTTTTTAAATGATCCTGACAATGACCTGTGGCAACAGATACACACACACACTCACAAACACACATACACACACACATTCAAGCAATACTCACATTACCTACAGTGCACTCTGATATTTTCTATTGTCTCTTATTTGGTTTTAAAACATGTTAGTTCAACCCATTACACTAATTGCAAGACCTAGCAATTTCTTGGCACAATTCACAGGATAAACATAAGAGTCTAAAGAAGACTTCAAAAGATCCATAACAATGATAAATGTGTCAGTGCAGTTCTTTGCTCACAGCTTTCTGCCATTTTGACCTATTCCATGGTGAAGCATTGAAAAACCCCAAACAAAATCTTTTCTCTGATATTACTTTGCCCTGAGAAATCTGCTACACATTTGGGTGTTACTTCATTATATTCACACATCAATCCAGGCTAAGGAAGCCCTTTTTGTAAATTTGAAACACATGATTAAGAAATCTTTGCCCTGTATCAAGTAGAGAATGTAAAGTAAATCTGTTTAAAAAATCTTTCAGAATTTAGGGGCCTATTTGATGTCATTGATGATGCTGAAGCTTTGCGAGCCAGGATTGCCCAGCACTCTACAACTCCATGTCCTTTTATAAAACTTCTCAATAAGCTTCTAATCATGTTAGTTATGTTAGAAGTTAAATTGACTTTCTTTTCTATTTACAGAATCTCTGGCAACAAATTAGGAAAACAAAGGTTACTTTTGCTTGCCAAATAGTTGCTTTGCGATTAAAAAAAATTAAATTTGCATTAAGGTCATGTTATCTTTGAAAAATGAAGTCATAAAAGAGAGAACAGATGTGGTTTTTGATTAGCAGAATAATCACCCTCTGAATTTTTTTAAATCTTGATAACACATTAATAAAATCTTTCTGCGTCATAGTGGAGACTCTATAAGATAGCAGGAGGAAACAGCAGGGAGGAGGATGAAATACAGGAAAAGCAACCAGAGGTTTGGCTCCTCCCATATCTTTCCTCAAATATTGTATTTTGTTGAATTTAATAACTTACCTGTAAATACGAATGATCTGGATGCTGTCACACTGTAACTGGCTCCATTTTCATTGTGAATAAATTTACATGTATAATCACCTGCATCCTTACTGGTCACATTATCAATCACCAGGTGTGTCTTGTATGCGTGGTACCTTGGTCCTCGAAGAGCTTTACAATTCTGAAATAAGAGTTCCCCCTCCATTTTCAGTAATTCTTCACTATCATCTATTTCAATTTGTCATTTTCACCTAATCTCCCAAAATTTCCTTTTACCTTGAACCACTCAACAGGTCCTGTCCAGTTGAAATTGCTAATCGTAGGGCAAGATATTCTGGAATTTTTTTTTGATCCAATTACTGTACTATATAACAGATCATCTGGAATATTGCAATCTGGTGGTTTTTTATATATGGTGATATTCACATATCCGGTCTTATTGGCGTTAGGCCTGTTAAAATAAGCCAAACAATTTTAAAAAGTTATTTCACATTATAAAATAATTCCATCTAAATCTAACAATTACTTCATATTTCTCTTCTTATTAAAATGACTGAGACATAGTGGTTCTTGTTTAAAAATGATTATTAAATCTAGAGTTTTAATATGTTAGGTAACTTTAAGGTAACACAACCCCTACACTCACCTGAAAAATTACCCCCTCACCATTTCTTTACACATTGTTTCTGCAAAAATGCCAAGTCCAATATAGTAAAGATAATTATTTGTGAGTTTGCTATATACCATTCAAGATGGTAACATTACCTCATTTTATTCTCACAGCAATATTTTTAGAAGTACTTTAAGGTGAGGAAATTAAAAGACAGAAATAACTTGTCATCATCGCACAGCAACTAGTAACAGAGCATGAATTTGAAACAGAAACTTGTCTAACCTCAGAACGTAGCACCTGTGTACATGACGCCTTCTGATGTAGTTCATCTGACATTTTGTGTACCAAACAGAGCACGAAATCAAAATATTTAGCAATTCCTATTAGAATAAGTTGTGGGGGCAAGATCTGATATAACCAAATATTTTAGTTTGACTCTCGGTTTTAGGGTCTTGGGAACTATCGCTTTGAACCCACTTTAGGCTTCCTGGATGCCCAGCATCTACTTCACTGTTTCTTGTACTGGTTGCTCTTATTCCGATCAAACATGAGAGATTGTCTCATTTTTCTTGGTCACTAGGAAAACTAGATCTTTTTTGCTAGTTGGACCACAAGTTAATCTCTGCAATCATACATCAACTAGTTAGTTCATAGTCACCCAAACTGCAAACGGATGGTTTCCCTAGAAGCAGTCTTTTGTCCAAATCACTTTGTTAATCTAGCTGTTACAGAAAAGAAAGAGAAGAAAAGTGAGGGCGGATCAAATGATCAACTATTAGGGAATAGGAAGCAGGCCCAAAGATTATGGTGACTTCCTGTATAGTACCTTCTGACAATGCAGGTATAGGTTCCAGTGTCATTGACTTCTGATGGGAGAAACTTTAAATGTTTCCCTGCAGCAAATACACGATTTGTTTTCTGAACAGTGACACTTCTGTTGGTTTCTGAGTAATACCAGTCCACAGGGTATTGAGCTCCACCTTCTCGAGAACATGTCGCAATTAAAGCCTCTTTTTCCAGGCCCCAGTACGACCTGACTACAAAGAAAAAAGAATAAAATATGACCCTGGAATTGTCATATAAAAACACTGTAATTCCTATATTCCTAATTCTCTTTCTGCAATTAAGTTTAGAAATGGAGAATACTTTACTGAGAAAGAATAAGTAAATGATAAAATCTTTTATGAAATGAGTACCACAGTCTAATGAATTTGGTGATGAATTCCCACAAAGTAACCATGTATATTTATACAAAGTATGTTGTCAACCAACAAATGCTTAAGAGTCCTCCTTCATTCAGGTACCATGCTAAGTTTTGATGTATTTGAATATATAAAATTAAAATTAGGAGACTTTTCATGAAGAATTTGCCCTGATATATTTGTGATGAAGAATAGTTATAGCACATTACTGAATTTTCCATAATTCAGCCAGAACAACCTGAAGCAAACAATTTAAAACTAGGGAAATACTCTTAGAAATACTTAATTTTTTTAAAAAATTTTAGTTGAGGGCCCTCCCTGGTGGCGCAGTGGATTAAGCAACACACTATGAAGCAAACCGTAGCCACTACAGCACAAGTTCGATCCCTGCTGCTGACTGGGGAGGTGACCCACATGGCACAGACAGATCTCTTCTGCCTGGCCCGCTGCTCCCCTCAGCAGTGTGTTTCAGTCCCTCTGCCTGTTCTGCCCCCTGCTCTGTCTGGTGGATTCTTTCACCTCCCCACACGTCTGGCCTGTACCCCAGTGCTTATATGCATAAATAAATAAATCTTTTTAAAAAATTTTTAGTTGAAAAGCAATACTTACTAAATATAGCTGCTGTGTAATGTGTAAGAACTATTAGAACTGGCAAGATCCAAAGTCTCATTTTCTGTTTATCAATGTAGAGCAACAGTTGGCAACTCTTTGATTCTTGACTTTACTCAAGTTGGAGACTTGCCATATGGTGGAGGTATGCCCTAGGACTGAGGTGTGGTTTCTGAGTTTATCGTTGGAAAGAGTTGTTAGTGTCCCTACTGAAAAATAAATCATGCAAAATTACAAGTGATAAGTTTACAGTCATGATTTTCACTTGTTCAATACCTCCCAGGAAAATTAACCAAACAACAGACATTTATTCTGCAAAATATGTGTAACAGGAAGGTTTAGATACAGATCATTGCATTGATTCCTACTAAACCTATGGCCATTTAGGCCTCAGAAAGGTCATGCTACTTCACAGTCTCCTGAAAATGAATTGAGAGAAGCAAAACTTATAGGACAGAGAGTTTCTGGTTTTGAAAAAAATCAAAAAACAGAAAACTCAACAGATCCTAGAAAATACAATACTCTAAATGGTAAAATCAGACATCAACATAAACCGGCAACCTCATGTGCACAAACATTACCCACACTCAGGCACCCCTGGGGATAGTTATCACAAAGTGACTGGGAGAATAATGGGTAAAGCACTAGTCAAATCACTGCCTTAGATACTACACCAAAGCCTTAAAATGATCCCTGCCTAAGCTTGCCCCTAAGATTCACCAGACTTTCTAAGGCCTGTAAAATATGATATACTTTTTTTTTTTAAGCAAAAGAATCATTTAGCTTTTTTTTTTTCCTTAACAAGTCAGAGGAGGGATGGAACAAATACAGAAATGTACAAATATGGGGCCTCCCTGGTGGCCTAGGGATTAAGTATCAGCGTCATCTCCACTAAGCCTGAGTTCTATCCCCCGCCAGGGAGCTGACCCACATATGGCTCAACAGACCTCTCCTGTCTCAGCTGCTATTCCCCTTAGCAGTGTGTTTCAGTCAATCAGCCCATTCTGCGCCCACTCTGCTGCTAATGAATCTTCTCACCCTCTATACCTCTGGCCTACACCCCAGTTCTTCTATGCAAAAAAAAAAAAAAAAAGAAAGAATAAGCACTATTATCCCTAATATATTTCAAGAAAGCGTATTTCCTTAAAACATGAACATTCAATGTATAAAATAGCATGCGTGAAAAGTTTTTAGTGTAAACTTTAGATAAATAATTGGTGCTTACCCAAATTGAAGGACAAAAGGGAATGCACTCCAAGTCAGTGCCTGAGCTAAAAATAGTTTCCAGCTCTGTAGCTCCTTCCTTGCTGTTCCCCTCAAGTATATGCACACACTCTTTTTATATTAAAGGGGAGACACTCAAAGACATCCTGCAATTAAATACTCCACCCACCCTGAAATTTGATTTTTAGCCAAAATCCATGACTTGTGGAAAAGTGCTTGGTGCATCATGTACCAAGAATTCTTGACCTTTGAACATAAATGTTTAAACCTAAGGCCAACATCGAATAATCCCTTTAGAGGAAATAACCAAATGATCTCTTGTTTTAGCATTAGTTACTCAAGCTGACATTATTTTGGTTCTAAAAGATCTTGAAATCTTGGGACCTTGAGAGTGCCCTTCCAGACCTTCCTTGACAGGTCTCTTGGCAGACGCTGAGTAAGTGGGCTCAACCCATCTGGACAGCTTTGCTATACAGAGTTTTGAAAGCAAAAATAAGGAACAAGCAATGAGAGGGAAGCAGACTTGATGGGGGCTTGTACGTATTCTGTTTATGGTCTGGAATATGAAGCACACTCATCCTAAAATAGATTCCCCCTCTTCAGACTTCAGTCCCTGAAACATGCTCAATTTGAATGGGATTAAAAAGAAAGGCTTTTCTAAGAAGTTCAGCGAAACAAAGAAATGCTGTGAATAAGAAATATACACTTTTTTTTTAATTAAAAAAAAAAAGACATCTACTCTAGGGTGAAGTGACAAGGCAAAGGATTGTCCTCAAACCTTGGGCTCTATGAACAAGTGTTAATTGCAAAATTTGGATTGAGCTATGTATAATTGGCATGACTTTATTATGAACAAATGCAATTTATTTTTAAATGTCACCACATCCCAAAAGAATTTAGGAAACTAATTCCAGACCAGCACAATAAAATAATTATACAGCTAAAACTTTATGTAGAACAAAAGTCTATGCTACATGCAGTTTTATGGGACTTTTGATTTACGTGTCATAACAACTTCATTCTCGATAAGCCAGGCACTATTCTTATTGTCCTTATTTTGCAGATGAACACACTGAGGCACAGAGACATTAAGTAACTTGTCTAAGTCATATACTCCTAAGAGGTAGAGCTAGAATTTGAAACTAAGTAGGATGGCTCTAATAACCAGATGCTTAATCAAGTTATCACTTTGCAATATGCATCTTCACCCATTTCATCCACCTGCCATTACCACCTATGTTGTGGCTTGGAATATTCTGAGAGGCTACTCAGAATTCCAAGTCTTTTACTCTGAGGGAAGAGATACAAAGTGCTTTCACAACTGGGAGAGTCACCATGAGAAGCTTGATATACACTGGAGGAATTAATTCTGTTCATTGCTCATCCTGACTCAGTTGTCAAAGTTCTTATTATCAAGATCATATGAGTTTCAGCATAAAAACCACCGTCTCAGGAGCAGATGAACTTGGACCAGTGCTGGGACTGGAGTGGAAGGTGGGGAGTCTTGGGGGAAGTAGGGGAAGGACTCTGTAAATTCCTGATAAAATTTTGTTAAATAAAATAGTCTTGAAAAGGTTTTATGTTTAGTATCTAAAAACTTCTTTTAAAATATTTTTATTAAATGTAGCATTTATTTGTTAAATTAGGCCACATGAACATTGGTTTCTTCATTTAAAATATGAGACTTTAGAGTTTTAACATAATCATGAAGTCTTGCAAAAGCATGTAATAAAATCAAACCATTGTTGAAAAGAACACAGTTATTCATTCAAAAGTTAAATCATTTCATTCAAAGTACAATACTGTGTGGTCCTTATCATCAACATCATCAAATTTTGCAGATTAAAATAAAAACCCAAGGATGAGACTGGTTAAATAATTCAACCAAGTTTACTGAGTTGTGGCTAGGGTTGAAACCAAATTTGTTGAACCTCAAAACAAGATATTTTTTCTAATATCAACTGAAAAAGAGAGCTATGAGGGCCTCCCTTATGGCACAGGGGTTGAACTCTGCACTGTGGGCTTCTGCAACCACTGAGTATGAGTTCAATCCCAGGCCAGAGAATGACCCACATGGCATAACAGACATCTCCTGCCTTGCCAGCTGCTCCCCTCAGCAGTGTACTTTAGTCAATCTCTCTCAGGTGAATCCTCTTACCCCCCCCCCACATCTCTGGCTTTTACCCCAGCTCTTGTGTACATAAATAAATATCTTAAAAAAAAAACCACAATGTTTAAATAAATAATAAAAATAAAGAGAGTGATTAGAAAAGCAGTTTTCCATTTCTGCTATGGTCTCCCTTTATAAGATTTCATAGAACTGTCTCATTTTCAAAAATTACCTAATTTGGCTGTGATCTCTTTCCCTAATTTGAGGGTTACCGTTTTGAAATCTTGTATGTCCTTATTTATAACCAAATCCCCCAATATTGATATTAAAAAAAAAACAAGAAATTAACTTTTAACTTATTGCCAGGCTAACAGCCAGTTATTTGCATTTGCAATACTTACCCAAATGTTTCATAACATAGAAGACCCCATACCAGGTTTATTCAGTGTGATAGTTAAATCAAAGTATTTATCAACATAGCCCAGAGCTGGACATCTGTGTCCTGGTCTTATTTGTAAGCCACATCAAAAGTCAGGACATATTTTCACACTGAACTCACAAGAATGTAATCTAAAACTCAATGATTCTCACCAGAATAAGCCAAGAGGACTTCCCCCCACTTCATCACAGAGTGTTTTTCCTGATGAAAATGTTTTCAGAGTATGTGGTGGCTACGCACAGAATCTGCGAGGTGCTAGGTGGTATCTCTTTTGCCTCAGGAGAAGACCCTCAGCCCAGTTCAATTTTGTGTCATCCTGGACAAAAC
The DNA here is from genome assembly GCA_019455555.1 of Galemys pyrenaicus. Taxonomy (NCBI): domain Eukaryota; kingdom Metazoa; phylum Chordata; class Mammalia; order Eulipotyphla; family Talpidae; genus Galemys; species Galemys pyrenaicus. The sequence continues at coordinate 2,865,529 of JAGFMF010012281.1, read as the reverse complement.
ACATATTCTTTTGATTCTTCTTTGCCATACTCCAAACTCTAGAGTTTCTCAACATTTAGCTCCTTCTCTTCATCTTCCTCTTGGTCTCACCCAATTCTCCCTGAAAACTTAGAAGCAGTTGTATATATTCAATGACAAACTGTAATTAGCACAGACTTTTTATCTCCAGGAATGAAGTCCTGATCTCTTCCAACTCTCCTGCCCTCCTTTTCAAACCCTAAGAAAAGCAGCTTCTTTCATAATCTTATCACAGTGGTAGCAGTTATCAAGTCAAACTTTCCAAAAGAATTCTAAAAATTTATCTGAAAATTCAAAGTACTTAGATGGTCAAAATATTGTTAAGATATAAGAACAAATTGGGATGACTTATACAACCTGACTTTAAAATATAGTATAAATTGGGGTACTGGTATGAAGATAAATGTATAGATTAAAATGTATAGATTAAATAGGGCCCAGATATAGATTCAAACATAGACAATACTTACTTATTTTTATAAAAAGCATCAATATAAGTCCATGGGGAAAGCATAATATTTCAACAGGTGATGATGAAAAAACTGACGATGTGGAAAAAAAGGTCTTTACTTCACATTACATACTAACAAACCAAAATGGATCATAGAAAATTACATAATAAAAAAAATCTTTATAACTTGTAGTAGGAAAATATTTCTTAGACAGAGCACAAAATCACTAACAATGAAAGAAAAATAAAAAAGACTTCATCAAAATTAAGAATGTCTGCTCTTCAAAAGATGTAATTACAGTTTGAATAGACCAAGTCACAAATCAAAGTGAATGCTCATAACTTATATGTCTGATGAGGGACTTGTACCTCTATTTTCCCATAAGTAATATGGGAAAGAAAAAAAACTTAAAAAATGAGAAAAAGGCTTGAGTTGAGATTTCATAATGGCAACAATCAGTCAGCAGGCATGTAAAAGATGTTCAAAGTTATTAGTCATTAGAGAAGTGCAAATAATTAAAACCACAATGAAATTTGACCTCATAACTAGTATTACAAAGACCAGTAATAATGTGTTTGCAAGGGTTTAGCACAAATCAAATCCCCATACATTGCTGGTGGGGTATAAATTAGTTTGATAGTGTCTGATAAACACTTAGTGTATAATTCAAGAATTCTTCTCGTAGGATTTATCCAAAGGAAATAAAAACTCATTCTCTCAAAAAAAAACTTAATGCATATGGGCCTCCCTGGTGGTGCAAGGGGTTAAAGCGCAGCACTATGAAGCATCTGCAGCCACTACAGCATGAGTTCGATCCCAAGCCAGGAATGGAACCCAAATGGTGCAGCAGACCTCTCCTGTCCACCCGCTGCTCCCCTCAGCAGGGTGTTTCAATCTGCATGTTCTGTTCCCCACTCTGTCTCTGGTGAATCCTGTCACACGCCCCTTCATACCACTGGCCTATACTACAGTTCTTGTATATATAAGTAAATAATTTTTTAAAATAAAACTTATTACATAAATGTTTTTAAATGCTTGATATCCATCAACAGGCAAATGGATAAACATATTCAAATGATAGAATGCTACTCAGCAATAAGAAGGAATTGCTGATTCATTCAGTGAATGAATCCCAGAAACATATCACACGAAAGAAGCCAGGTGTAAAAGAGTGTACTATCTGATTTCACTTATATACTGCCCTAAAACTACAAAGCTAGTGAGTGACTACATGTGATAGAAACTGAGGGAGCCCAAGTAGCTGTAAAAGGAACGTGAGAGAAATTTATTGGATGACATCTATTGAAATGATTTCATAGGATACCCATTCATCAAAACTTATCAAACCTTATATGTAGAAGATGTTCATTTTATTTTATATAAATTATAGCTTGGTAAGTAGACAAAAAAAGCTAAAGAACTCTACCCTATGGATCAACAATTCTACTTTATTAACCAAGAGGATTAAAACACATGTCTGCTGGAGAATGAAAGAGAAATGGAGAATGGAAAGAGGATGCTGATACAACACCATGAAGAATCACAAAGACATCATTTTCTGTAATTGAAGTTCTCTTTTTTTTAAGATTTATTTTATTTATGCATACAAGAACTGGGGGTTCAGGCAAGAGATGTGATGAGTAAGAAGATTCACCAGAGACAGAGTGGGGAGCAGAACAGGTGGAAAGAATGAAATACACTGCTGCGGGGAGCAGCAGGCAAGACAGGAGAGGTCTGTTGTGCCATGTGGGTCACCTCCCTAACTGGTATTGAACTCATGCTAGAGTGGCTGTTGATAGCTTTATAGTGCTGTGACCTAGCCCCTTGCACCACCGGGGAGGATCACCTAATGGAAGTTGTTTTTTTTAGTAAAAGTAATACTGCCCTTCCCTGTCAAAAATTGTGCTAAGCCAAAGAAATGAAACACAAAAGAGTGCATATTGCATATTATACTTCAATGAAAACCAATGACAGGAAAAATCATGTTTCCCTTTAAAAAAAAAATTGAGGTAACATTGCTTTACAACACTGTGTGTGATTTGAAGAGATAGGATAACACTTTTTCATATGTATGTTATCACAGCACACCCACCTCCAAGGCATCATGCAAATTAATTTATTTTACTAGAAATCATAAAGCATGTGCTCAAGATTGGAGGAATTTGATAGGAAAGGGTTGAAATTTCTGTGGGGAAAGATAATGATTCTATGTATAAATGCAATCATCACATTTTATTCAACATTTAAGATCTGTTATTTCTCAAGAAAGCAAGATAGAAGAAAATGAAGACATTTTCTTCCACACATGTAATAGGAATTCCAAGACCCAGATTGAGGAGAAATCTCTACCAGAGATGCTGCCAGTACTTTATCAAAAACCTTCCCATAATAAATAATATGTAGAGGAAACTCCTAATTTCTTTGGAAAATGATTCCAAGAACAAATTGTCCATCTTTTCCTCTCAAAAATTTTCAATGTTGGGGCCTCCCTGCTGATGCAATGGATTAAGCAACACACTGTGATGCAAAGCACAGCCACTGCAGCATGAGTTTGATCCCTACCACTGGCCTGGCCAGGGTGGGGACCCACATGGCGCAGCAGACCTCTCCTGCCTCACCCACTGCTCCACTCAGTAGTGTGCTTTGGTCAATCTGCTCCCCACTCTGTCTAGTGAATCCTCTCACCCCCTCACTTCTGGCCTGTGTCCCGTTCTTGTATACATGGATGTATAAATCTTTTTAAAAGTTTTTTCTCAATGTTTTCCCTCTGAATTTACTTCAGTTTTTCCATCTTAGATGAAGGACAATGACCAATGCTTATTTGTAACCTCTTGGGTAAAGCAAAGATGGCACTAATATCTGACAGATATAACACTACATAGACACTATGCAGTCAGAAGGACACCAGACACTTCCAGGGAGATTGGCCTAATCCTACAGTTTTCTGGATTGTGAGAAGACCCCAAGGAAGGGCAGTGGAGTGGAGTGGGTATGCCTGAGGCAGGTGTTGCAACTTGTTAAGAATAAAAGTGTTTAAACAATTTATATGGTAGCACAACCATGCATAGCTTAATAGGGAGATACATTCTGAGAAATGTTTTGTTAGGCAATTCTGTTGTTGCACAAGCATGAGAGTGTACTGACACAAACTTAGATAGTGTGACCTATGACCTACCTAGGTTGTCTGGCATAGCCCCGTGGAACCATCTTCAGATATAGGTTTGTCTTTGACAAAAGTGTCATTAATCAACACATGATTGTATATACCAGCCCTGCAACCACTAAACTTGTATGAGCAAAATATTAAACCCAGATAGTCACTTAGAGCCTACAAGCTGTCAGTGCACAAGCAGAACAGAAAGAAGTAAAAATATCTACCCATGTGAAATTTATATCCTGGTGGAAGAAATTGTACATATGTGGGTGGGGAGAGGGAAGCACAGTGATATGCTGATGGGGAAAGAGAGAAGAGAATGAAGAAGAACTGGAAGAATTAGGTAGGTCACTTTAGAGTAAGATGATCAAGTTTGGGCATATTTAGCTTCACATGCCCATAGACATACAATTGAAAATATCAAGTCATCAATGGGATATTTGCTTTTCAAGTTCAGGAGGAATATTTGGGCTCCCGAATTAGATTTGGGAGCATATAAGATATAAATTTGGGGGACCTCAGTGTTTAGATGAAAGAAAACCCATGAAACCAGATGAGATCTTCAAGAGTGAAAACAGACAAGTCACACAGAGACTTTTTTATCTCACCATGAAACTTCCCAGGGGCGGGGTTAGGGGGGTGTGGGGTGAAGTGTTAATTTTACCCTAAGATAATTTTGGAGCCCCAATGTGAAATACTGAGACTCTAGCCTGAAATATCAGAATTTGTGATTCAGGTAAGACTCAGAGTCTCCTCCACCTTAAAGATAATATTGGAGTAATGAAATAACAGAGTAGCACAATAAGACATTGTTGTAGACATTTTTTTTTTGGCTTTTTTTTTCTTCATGGGACAAGAAAAAATAATGCAGAAAAACACTAAGATATTTTTGTTTTGAAAAACTTTCCTCTTATTAATAAACAAAAAAATGGGGATGAAAAAAGTTTTGTTTTGTTTTGTTTTTAAAAGAAAAAAAGACAGAAAATTGAACAATGAAGCACAACATGTAAAAGCCACGTGCTCCAAACATAGGAAGCTTGCCTGAAAGATCGCAATTCACCACGAGCATCTCACATACTGGCTCCTGCTCAGTGCGTGGTTAATAAATATTTCTTAATCAGCTGAAAAACACAAACCATTACTCCAAATCTACGAAGGGCAATGTTCTTTCTTTCCTTTTTCTTTTTTTGGGGGGGTCTTTTTCTTTCCTCTTAAGAGTTTTTTCTTCTGTATAGCAATTGACAAAGTCAGCTTAGAAGCACAATTACTCTATCAAACTATGTGTTCATGGAAAAGAACAGTGGCAACATAACTGAGGCAGCAGGGAATCCCCATTTGATTCCTGGTTTTAAGCATCACTTCTATATTGATTACACTCCCAAAAGCAAGCTGCCCTCCAGACTTTCCTCCTGGACTTTAGATTCAAATATCCATATGTCACCTCAATATCTCTACTTGTCTGTGTTCTACATATCTCAGAATTAACCTGTAAGGCTGAATTAACCTGTAAAGCTGTCCTTCCAACATATATCATCTTAGTTGACGGCAACTCAATCTATACAGTTAGTTGCATAGATCAAAATCTTTCCAGGCATACTTATATCTCATGCAACCCATTACCAAGTCCTACTGAATCCACTTTCCAAATATATTCAAAATTTAAATACGTGACCCTTTGTTATGCCCTCACCATCTCTTGCCTGGATTATTGCAATGGCCTCCAAATTAATCTCTTCAGCCCTTTCCTTATGCCCTATAATCTATGTTCAAAGCAGAAATAAGGATGCACAGACCCTTCCCCCATTTTATTCAATGAAAACCAATTATCCATAGTGGACAAAAAGGTACTCGATGATCTGCTACCACTCATAGCTCTCTGATCTGAATCCTTCTAAACGCCTCATCCACATTCCACTATGCACACATTTTTCTTCTTTTTCCTAAACATCACAAGTTTATTTCTACATCAAAACATTTATACTAGCTATTTCCTCCACCTGGAATTCTCTTCCTCCAGACATCTGTCTAGCTCTCTTACCTCCTCTTTAATGAGGTTTTACCTTCCCTTCACCACCACCCCCCCAAATAACTCTGTTCTTCCAACCTCCTTTACCTGCTCTATTTATAACCTAATGTGCTAAGTTCTTAACTTATGTATCATGTGTCTATATTATGTTTTGTACACTGTTCTTGGGAAAGTGCCTCAACATTTGAATGAGTAAATAAGCACGAGGATTAATTTCCTCTCTAGATATATTTTACTTAATTGAATCTTTTTGTTTGTAAGAGTGTTAGATTTGAGGATGTCTTCATGGCAAGGATAGGAATAAAAATAGGTGGGTAAATTAGCCCTGGATTTACCCTAAGTCCTAGAAGCACAAACTATCACTGACAGATTCAAAGAACAGGAGAACTAATTTTTTTAAAAGATTTTACTTATTTATACATACAAGAGCTAGGGTACAGGCCAGAGTTGCAGGAGGTGAGAGGATTCACCAGACAAGAGTGGGGAGCAGAACAGGCAGATTGAAACACACTGCTGAGAGAAGCAGTAGGCAAGGCAGGAGAGGCCTGCCACGCCACGTGGGTCCCCTCCCTGGCCAGCAGCAGGGATCGAACTCATGCTGCAGTGGCTGTGGTTTGCTTCATAGTGCATTGCTTAACCCACTGAGCCACCAGGGAGGCCCAGAACAGGAGAACTAAAGTGACAAGAAACATATATTGAAAGAGAGAGAAAAGGAAATGACAAAAGTAATCATATTTTCATTTCATATTTTCATTCTAATTTGCTCAAAATACTCCTTATTGGAAGCAGAAACCAAGCCCATCCTAACATCATTTGTTTGCCATCATTATGTAAGACTGCCTTACTTTTTGGAAAGCTTAAGGGAAAAACATTATTGAGAAAATTAATCACTTTGCATGGGAGATCGTTTACTAGAAAATTCCTCTAATGAGTAACTTCTCTGATGTCTTTTAAAAGTTGTTACATGTATCAGCAGTAATCTCACAGAGACTTGTTGGGGAAATGTTCCAATTTCCTGGAAATAAGACTCAAAACTTCTTCTGAAATGAAGATAAGCACTTCTGAGCATTCCAACCAGAATATATCAGAGTTCTACTCAAGAATTAAAAAAAAAAAGTACTTTCACAACAGAACTCTGTCTTAACCTCATGCTACTCTTCCTTTAAGTCCAAAGAAACTTGTCCCTCTTAAATTGGGAGTCGAGACACTCTGTGATTTCCTTAGAGCATAATGTTGCTGTCCTTTGGTGAATTGAAGACTTAGATACCAGAGTATAGTATGGACTTCTTCTAGCCAGGCTTCTAGTAGAGAGTGGCTGATATTTTTCCATCAACTAAGAATAAAAGATTTTTTCTTCTAAGACCTATAAGTCCTAGGTCCTAGGAGTGGATGAGGAGAATGAAAAACAAGAAGAGACTGAAAAGCAGGGAATTCAGATTCATCTGTACCCCACCTTCTTTCCTCATGGACAAGTCCCCATGCTGGAAATTTCAGTGGGGTACAGTGTGGCCCAGAGGATGGGGGCTCCCAGATACAGACTCACGCCTCAGTTCCTTCCTTGCACTGACTGTAGAGTTTAAGAGAGGAAGTTGCAGGGAACTCTCCACTCCCAGTGTAGAATGGACCCCAATGGGCACATAATGTCATACTTAAATCATATTTAAGAAAGTTATCAAAAGGTATAGGTGATCTTGGAAAGAGTCTATAGTTGTTGAAATTCAAAGTAATATCATTCAGGGCCTCCCTGGTGGCGCAGTGGGTTAAACAATGCACTATGAAGCAAATCGCAGCCACTGCAGCACGAGTTCGATCCCTGCTGCTGGCCAGGGAGGGGACCCACGTGGCGTGGCAGGCCTCTCCTGCTGTGCCCGCTGCTCCCCTCAGCAATGTACTTCAGTTGATCTGCCTGTTCTGCTCCCCGCTCTCTGTGGTGAATCCTCTCACCCCCCCCCACATCTCTGGCCTGTACCCCAGTGCTTGTATGCATAAATAAATAAATCTTTAAAAATATATATATTCAAAGTAATATCATTCATCTGGGAATAAACTGTAAGCTCTTGTCTAAATCTCAGTCACATCATTTTTATTCTGTTTTTCCCTCAAGACGTTGCCCCTTTCACCTGGGGCTTGGTAACATCTGGCCCTAGAACCAATCCCAAAGATTCCACCTAACCATTCTTGTACCTATATCTATCCTTATTGTGCTGAACCCAAGTTTTCACCAGGATTTATGTGGCACAGTAGGTCACTGTGTCAGATTTGAGTCAGCCAGTCTTGGTTTCATGTATAGTTCATAGAATTATCATCAAAGATCAGGATATGGTGTATGGGAATCACTTGCCTAGGATTTAGCCTGGAACAGACTCTCAGTAAATGATTATCATTGCTGCTGCTGATCGGTTATGACAAGTTATGCTAAGGACAGTTGTGTTCCAGGCAAGTTGGAGCCTCTCCCACCTTTGCTCAGCTCTCCTCTGTCATTCCATTTCCCCATTTTCTCTTGGCTGAGGCTAGTCTTCAATAAAACTAAAGGAAAACACAAAGAAAAAGCTTCATGACATTGTTCTTGAAATGATTTCATAGCTGTGAAAGCAAAAGCATGGGAAATTAAACAACAACAAAAAAAGAAAAGGAAGAGGACTACATGGAATAAAAAAACTTATGCACGGGAGAATAAACCATCAGCCGAATGAAAAGACAACTTACAGAATCAGAGAAAATATATGCAAACCATATATCTGATAAGGAATTAATTTCCAGAAGATAATAGGAGCTCTTACCACTCAATAGCAAACAAACAAACAAACAAAAAATACAAACAATTTAAATATGGCCAAAAGACTGAACTACACGTTTCTTGAAAAGAGACATACAAATGGTCACAGGCAAATGAAAAGCTGCTCAACATTACTAATCAATGGGGAAATACAAACCTATACCACTTCACAGGTGTAAGCTAGCACCTTGGCTGGAATGTGGAGAAAGGGAAAACCTTACCCACTGGTGGCTGGATTGCAGAAGGGTCCAGATGTTATGGAAAACATTACAAAGATCCCTGGAAAAAATTAAAATAGGGCTTCCCTGGTGGGTTAAACAACGCACTATGAAGCAAACCACAGCTATTGCAGCATGAGTTTGATCCCTGCCACTGGCCAGGGAGGGGATCTACATGGGGTAGCAGACCTTTCCACCTTGCCCACTGCTCCCCTCAGCAGTGTGTTTCAGTCAGTCTGCCTGTTCTGCTCCTCACTCTGTCTCTGGTGAATCCTCTCACCGCCCTAGACTCTGGCCTGTACCTCAGCTCTTGTATGCATAAATAAATAAATCTTTTAAAAAAATTAAAATAGAAATAACATATGCTCCTGTAGTCCACTTGTGGTAGTTTATCCAAACAAACTGAAATAAGGATTGCCAGGAACTATCAGTACTCCCATGGTCATTGAAATACTATTCACGACTGCCAAGGTGTGGTAACAGCCTAATGCCCATCTGTGTACGAATGCATAAAGAAAGCCTCATTTACATGCACAAAGGAAAGCTATTCAATCTGAACCTGGAGGACACTTTGCTAAGTGAAATAAGTCAGTCACAGAAGGACAAATACTGTACAACCCCACTTAGATGAGTATTTTAGAAACTCAGCTACATAGCATCAAACAGTATAATGATGTTTGCCAGTAGCTGGGGTCAGGAGAGGGTGGAGTGGAAGGCAATAAACAAGCATGAAGGTTCAGTTAGACCAGATGAGTAATTACTAGAGATCTACCATGCAATACTGTGCCTCTACTTAACACTCATACTTAAAAATTTGTTAAGACAGTAGATATGTTAAGGGTTCTATGACAATGAAATATTTTAAAGTCCCCTATTGGGACCTCCCTGGTGGCACAGTGGGTTAAGCAACACACTATGAAGCAAATCACAGCCACTATAGCATGAGTTCAATCCCTGCCTCCGGCCAGGGAGGGGACCCACAAGGCACAGCAGACCTCTCCTGTTTCTCCTGCTGCTCCCCTCAACAGTGTGTTTCTTTTTTTTTTCTTTTTTTTTTAAGACTTTATTTATGCATGCAAGAGCTGGGGTACAGGCCAGAGTCGCGGGAGGAGAGAGGATTCACCAGAGACAGAGTGAGGAGCAGAACAGGCAGACTGACTGAAACACACTGCCGAGGGCAGCAGCCGGCGAGGCAGGAAAGGTCCTCAGCAGTGTGTTTCAGTCAGTCTGCCTGTTCTGCTCCCCGCTCTGCCTCTGATGAATCCTCTCACCCCCCTAGACTCTGACCTATACCCGAGCTCTTGTATGCATAAATAAATAAATCTTTAAAAAAAAAAAAGTCCCCTATCAAGGACCCAATCTGCATTGCACATTCTTCCCTTTCTCTAGTAACCTGACTTGGTTTTTGCTAGAGTTGTTCCATACCAAAGGCATGCTTCCCTGCACCCTGAACTAGTGCCCTACTCTTTGCCCACACAGCACACACACTCACAGTTTTAGCATCACCACTGCCAAGAGGTTCCTGCGTTGTGTCCCACCAACAACAGTGCATTTGGCCTTCGACACCAGCCTCACATTCCCCTACTGGAAAGGCAGGTATCTAAAAACCAAAGACACTTTGGACACCTATTTGAGCTGTTGGTCCATAGCTCCGAACATAGAGGCACCTGGTGAGCAAAGTATTCTGAGACTAATCCCTTCTCCTAAACAATTTACTCAAGAACAGAGAAACTGATTTTCTTCTGGGGATTCTGTCACATTCCTTTCAGCAGCCAGAACATTGTGCCTACAAGGTATATTGATAAAAGTTCCCAGAGTAGGAAAGGGAAAAAAATAATGACACTGATGAGAGCTGATACTATTAAGTGTTTACTGTCAGCAGGTACTGCACTAAGCATTTTACACCTTACTAACCATTACAAACAACCCATACTGGTTTTACACTCATATTGGTTTTACAGGTGTAGCATGCAATCAATAAGGAAGTTGGGTGAGCTGTCTAGAGTCATATATCCAGTAAGTGTCAGAGCAGGGGATAAATGCAGGTCTGCAGAGGTTCAGAGTTTTCTGTCTTAAAAATGACACATGGAATAGTAGAAATGGGATGTCAACATCCATTTTGTGATCTGAAGGATAACTGTACATGAGTAGTTTGACCACAAGAGCAAGTGATTTAACTGCTGCAGCTAGAGGGAAATTATTTGTGATTTCTCTGCTCTTGGAGGAAGTTATGAGAACTGACACCCAGTGCGTAAAGCTTCAAGGCCAACTCTCCCACTTTCAACCCTCTCTACTTTGTTGGGCAGCCTCCATAGAAACAAGAACGAAACCACCCATCCACCAGAAGATCAAGCAGGCCCCCCCCCCCCGGTAAGCGTGAACTCAAACTGGTTTTTCACTGCCTACCCAAGAAGGCCTGCTCTGACCACTCACACATGCTTTCCACATAGCCACCATTGCAGTTCTCCATTTGAGATTTCCATCTCAATGAATCTGATTCCAACACTACGTCGCTCTCACTTGACCTGTCTGTCTAGCAGTGACTTACTTCCCAAGTCCTTTTCCTTTCTTCAGAGGTATATTCTACCTCTGGATTTTAATAGATTCCAGAAAGAGTCATTCTAGAATATTTGCACTGCGAGGCCCCCTTCTTCCTCTTGCTCTACCCCTACCATACTGCTTCTAACACTTTAGAACAAATTTCCATATTGCACAAAGTAGAGTTCAGAGGACTTTATCAATCCGTAACTTAGTTTCCCCATAATAATACAACCTCTTTCAAACACACAAAAATTGATAGCAGTATTATTATTAGCCTAATTTTTTATTTTAAAATTCCATCCCCCTTAATACAAAAGTATTTTTGAAAAATATCTCAAAACACTTACCACCAGTGAGTTGTACCTGAGTTCTTTCTTCTCAATTTCCTACCAGCAGAGTTGATTAACTCTAAATACCAATCTCTGTAATAGCTCTATGCTAAATGCAATAGAGCTTTTTTTCTTTAAAAACCTCCCATCTTCCTTATCAGTTAAGACACAGGAACTGGATGACTGATTATTTGAAACTGAAGAACAGTAAGTACTGTTAACAAAAGTCAACTTCAGCTTTGTGTACTTGAGAGATCTCTGATAAAGCAATGCTTCCAATTTTAGTATCTTCATAGAGGGCCACATTTCATCTTAACTCTACTTTTACTTCCCTTCTGTATGACTTTCTTAGCAAAACTCCCCTATTCTGTGTTGGCAACAGACTATCCCAATGCCCTTAAAGTAAGTTGGCAGCTGTGACTTCCTGTAAGCTGCAATACTAAGAGCATCAGTACCCACTTCTGCAGAAGTTTTGTTCTCTTCGCCTCAATGTAGATGTTTCAGAAACTCTGATACATTTTGGGTGCTAAACTATATGCCAGGTTCTGGATGGGTAGGGGTGATTTTGCACATGCTATTCCATGCACTTTGTAGAGACTTACTTGTGCTCAGAGAGATTGATTAATTTACTTCCCTAAGATAACAGCCAATACAAGGGAACGCCAGAATCCAAAGTCTTTATAACTGTATTGTCCACATACCGCCAGATGACCTGTCAAATGATTTTAATACAGAATTGTGGACACATCCCAATTATTATAATTCTGTATAAAACAACTGAATCATCTATGCATTTTTTTCAATGTTTGATAACTTTTGAGTAGCCAAGATATGCCATTAGCCAAAGAACTCTCTAGTATAGTAGAAAAAGCATAAGCCTTAGACACAATCTACTTTCTGCTCTTAATAGCAGTTTGACTTTGAACAAATCCCTATTTCTCTGAATCTCTTACACAAAAGTATTGTCAAGATTAAATGAATAATCTATATAAAGATCATTCCTATTAATGAATACTGGTGATGTTCTCTCTATCACATAATCATTCTGTCCTGCCCACCTCCAATGTGTTTTTTATAAAAAGAAATAAAAAACAGCTCAACATTTATTTTCTTTCATTTTTACATTGAGTTCCAAGTCCACCCGAAGAAGCCAAACCACATAAATTTGAAATTTGCAATATTCAAAAATTTTTTAATAAGGGCAACTCATTGAGAGACTGTAAAGTAGCCTTTATTCAAAGTGGACTTTTAAAAGTCTTTATGGCATGGTTGAGCTATGGTCCTGCCGTAACTTTAGATCTCTGATATTGATTCTTTGTCATCACATGAGGGTTAGGGCAGAAACTTGGGCCAACTCTGTGTGAAACTTATCTCTCAAAGAGTCTTTCAGCATTAATTCTTCCATAGTTGTTACCAAGATAGTAAATAACTTTTCAGTGTTCCTGTTACTAGTGTAAGATATTTAGTGAAGTCCAGGAAAACTAACACATTTCAAGGTCCAGCAAAATTAGCAATAAAGAAGGCAAAATTTAAGAGAAGATGGAGGAAATTCGGTGGCCCTGGGCTGCTTGAGGAAGTTTCTCTTTAATAATCTCTCTATCTGCAAAAGGTCTGTAAAATGTAGACTTCTGAGATACCTGCTCAGGTTTCAACTAGTTCTTGCCTAAGAGGGACCAGGTCTGTCTGGCCTTTTTGAGGTTCTCTCCCTAGTATGAAGCAATTCAACTATGCACTGCAAGTACAGATTGCCCTCAGGACATACCCACTAAAAATGGCTGTGCCCTGTGAAGGTTTAAACAAAATGGTTCCAGAGTTGACTGATGGTATTTCTTCTCTAAGGGAAAACAAAACATCTGCAACATCTCACAATTCAATGACATGAAAGGAAAGACCAAACTCAGTTAAACTTGCTCATCTGCAATGAGAACAATAGATTGCTGCTTCTGGAAGAGCAGAAGTGTCTTTGGGTGTGTGTGCAAGTGCTTGTTTGTCTATTTCCATGGAGAGGATGTCTTAGGTCTGCACCCAAACCAAAATGAGCTTTAGTAATATCAGAATTGCACTGAAATACCCAAACTAAAAGGTTATCTAATTTTCCTTACACTTTAGAAAACTAGAAATAATTAGTACAGACCCACTACCAACTACAGCTCTTGACAATCCAGAGTCCTCCCTGTTAATTCTGCTACTTCATGAACTCATTAGCTTCAGGGGCCCTCTGTCATGGCTTCTGTGCCCACAAGTCCCCTCTCTGTTCTGCTCAGCATCAGCACAGATCTCAAATCCTTCTGTGGTTCACACAAGAAATCCAATTACAGGCCTCCCTGGTGGCCTCAGGGTTAAGTCTCAGTGCCATCACCTCTATGCCTTGAGTTCAATCCCGGCCAGGGAGGGGACCCACATGGCACAGCAGACCTCTCCTGTCTCACCTGCTGCTCCCCTCAGCAGCGTATTTCAGTAGATCTACCTGTTCAGTTTCCCACTCTGTCTCTGGAGAATCTTCTCACTCCCCACAACCCATACCTCTGGCTACACCCCTATTCTTCTATGCAAAAATAAATAAAATCTTAAAAGAATTCACTTACACTAAACATTTCTAAAATGTGATGCCCTAATAAAGGATTTTGTTGCACCTAGCACCACCTACAGGAATCTCAGCCTTCCTCTTCTCACTCTTCTCATCACTGCCCACCCTCCCAGAGCACTTTGGTTTCCCCCAGAGCCTGCTCCCAGATGAGAATATGTACTAGGCAGAAAAGCTGCTCCCCTTTAGAAATAAGCTGAGAATGTAGCTTATATTTTTTCTGAAATACCTGTCTTTGGTTCACCTTTACCACCCCATTAGCAACCTGTGCCCCACTTTACACCTTCTTGCTTCTTACCTAGTTGCTACAGCACATTAAGTAGGTTGGCCAGTAAGACTTAATGCTTTACTGCATCAAGGAGTAAGGAAAAGTTGAAAAGTTTTATAAATAGAAAACTTGAAAAGTAGAGAAGTCTTATAAATACAAATGTTGTAATGGTTGATAAAGGAATCTCAATATCTTTGATAACAAGAGAGAATTAGTAGGATTATTGCTTTAGTCCAAAAAAAAATTCAAATAAAATCTAATATATAATCAGAAATTTTACTTCTTTTTTTTTTTTTTAAAGATTTATTTATTTATGCATACAAGCACTGGGGTACAGGCCAGAGGCGTGGGAGGGTGAGAGGATTCACCACAGAGAGCAGGGAGCAGAACAGGCAGATCAACAGAAGTACACTGCCAAGGGGAGCAGCGGGCACAACAGGAGAGGTCTGCTGTGCCATGCGGGTCCCCTCCCTGGCCGGCAGCAGGGATCGAACTCGTGCTGCAGTGGCTGAGGTTTGCTTCCTAGTGCGTTGCTTAACCCACTGCGCCACCAGGGAGGCCCCAGAAATTTTACTTCTTAAGACTATACTTGTTTGCATCCACCATCACACTGGGTCCCTGTCTCCTCAGCATATTTAATAGAAAAGAGAAAATCTCAACTTTGTATCATGGCTACACTCTAAGTTCATCCAGCTATTTTATGATTAAATATAGGTAATAATATTTATATTTTCAGTTTAGTAGGGTGTTTTGGTTTTGCTAAGCAGTTAGCCTTAATAATTATCTGCTACTTACCCTAATATAATCTGCATAGAACAGACTTTGAATTGCAGTATTCTTTCTCTCTTGCTTGAACAATCAAAAAATAAAACTAAGCATGAAAGTCATTGCTTTCCTCTTAGCCTCCTTAATTCTGTTCCAAAGTTCAGAAAAAGATCTTTGTTTAGTTGGAAATTAAGAGAGATGTTTGATCTGAGAGCAAGGAATAGGAGTGGTATGGAAAATATAATTTTCATCTGAAAATACTTTTTATATTCTCTCTCTCTCTCTCTCTCTCTCTCTCACACACACACACACACTTGTCCCTTCCTTCTCCAAAAAATAAAAAGAATGAAAAATATTAATTCAGTGGTTTCTATGTATTATTCTTAGAACTCTCTACATTGTGATGGTTCATATAGCCCCTGCCAGACTTGTGTAGTTCACAAGTAGCTAAAAATTGTAAGTTTTCAATAAAAACAAACTTTAGTGGGTGTGACACTCGGTCTCCCAAAGGACTCCAATGGCTCCTGCTTTCCATTGTTCACACCATGTGTACTCACTGTAAGAGAAGCCACCCCTTAAGCTGCCCCATGGAGCACACCATATGCCAACAGTCACACAAGTGAGTTTTGGTGTAAATATCCCATTTCTGGTGAAATCTTCAGAGATGTCCTCTTCTGGACAACAGGTTGACCACAACTTCACAAAAGACCCTGAAGTAGAAACACCTAGCTAAAGCACTCTCAGATTTTTGACCCTTGGAAAATGTGTGGGATAATAAACGCTTATTATTTAAGTGACTAGGTTTTTGAGTATTTGACAAGTGGCAACAGATAGTTAAGAGTTGAAAATAATGTGTCGGTAACTGTTTTCCTTGTGTATCCATTGCAAGGAGACAAAAGTCAGAGATCCTTGCTGATATGAAATAACTTGATCACCATGGTTTTTGTATTGTATTCTCCCATAAAGTAGTCAAAAAATCAACTTCTGCTCTTACATAATAGACCTTTTGCTCTCTGTGTTGTCAGGAAGCTGCTTCTACTTTATCTCTGAGGTTTCTATTATCAAAGGAAATTCCTATCTTACATATCATTCCACAGTTCTGAAAAACACTCCTTTCCTAGTTTAATCAGATAAAATACCTCTTTTTCAATATGCTTATATTGTATATTCAACAGATCTTTGCCCATGTATCAGAACAAATATGGTTTTTCATAGGAAACACTACATCATCACACATGCCATCTTTAAAACCTAAGACCTGCCCCAAGTCAATACTGGTCAGTAATGACATCTGAGAGGCCTCATGAAGAGAGGTCTCTAAGGATGCCACACCTGGCTATGAGCAGCACTGCAAGCAGGCAGCAGAAAAGGTTATGATTATTGAGGTCACTAGGTAGGAACTAGGGCAAAGTTGTTCCTGGCCTTAGACAAATAGTCTTCACCTGGATCAGAAATGTTTTTGCAGAGATGTGATACCTTTCTCTTGTAGTGACCGTTGCTCCTGGAAACATCTATCAAATGCATTGCCTCCTAACACAGTCAAAGTGTAAGAGGAAAGTGATCTATAGGTTATGATCTCAATATTTCCCCTGCGTGGTGCTTTTATTCTTGGGTATTCAATCACACCCCTTGCCTTCTACTATGGTAAAAGCTGATCAGTAGGTCATGTTCCATTCTTCCTCCTATTTAAATAAATGTCAATTCTTTCCTACATGGTGTTAGTTCTAAAACTGAGACTCTAAAAGCTTCCATTTTGAGGTAGTAAAAATGTAAACAGTCTTAATTTGCTGAAATTCCCCCCTCCTGTAAATATTCACTCTAGATGATCTTCTGAGATCAAATACAGCTATTTTGAAACATTCCAAGAAAATTTAGACATAGGAAGAAAAAGGATTGTAAAAGGAAGAAAAGATGGTGATTTCACAGAGATCACATATGTTTTCAGAAAACTACTTTAGTCATCCACTAAAAATTGTTTTTCTTCAAGATTCTGTTCAGTTCTCCTGAAATTGGCTTCCCTAATTGATGTCACATTTAAAAAAAAAAACAATTTATCTGCCAATAAACTTGTGCAATACACAGTTCATAATATCTAACAGACACTGTCCTTAGCTCTAAATCAGACGGCATCAGAATACTGGGACACAGAGTCATTTTGAAAACCTGTATTTCTGACGACATAAGCAATGTTCAGTGTAGAAATTTTGGGCATTTCTAACTACGATCCCTAATATTCAGAGATAATCACCTTTGCCATTGCCACATATTTCCTGTCAGCCTTACTTCTAAGAGTATATGTGTGACTATAATTGTGCAAATAATACATAAATATGTATAAATGTTATATATACACACAATAAAAAGACATAAAAGAACACAAGGAAATGGAAATTGTTATATTTATAAAGGAGAAGACAGTAAAAATCGTAATGGGATTTTTTGGGAATCACAAAATAATTCTAAAAGTAAATAGAAAATAAAACAAAAATTTAAAAACTGCTTATTTATACTGATTCCATCCTTAATAATCTGATTCCATCCTTAATAATCATCACTATTATAGGTGATAAACTTATACGGTCAGGACTATTATCATCTCTACTTTCCAGATAAAGAAACTGGGCCAGAGAGCAGTGAATACATTTGCTGGCTCACTTTGCAGTCAGGTGGGGAACCAGGACATGAACTCACTTCCTGTGAGAGAGATGTTCACAATATTAGTGAGGATGTATACTGTTTCTCAACTTTCCAGGAATACATGAGCTCAGACAGGGAAATGTGAAAAACCAGTCAGATATTTGGGAAGTAAGTGATTTATTCATTTGGATATCCTCTCCAGACATACTGCTGTGCAAAAAGCTTTTACCAGGGTAATATGACAGTCATGGAGGATGTAGTTTTATGGAACAGAAAGTCTAGAAATACATCTAAACAGTAAAAAGAATTTATCACAAGATGATAAAAAGAATCAAATCTTGAGGAAAGAATAGAATCTTAAGTGAATGGTTTTAATACCATCTGAAATGTATTTAAATATTACAAATATTTTATAAAGTTATAAAATAGAAGACATAAAAAATAAGCAGTAGAAAAATAAAGTTCATTGATGAAAAAATTAAATTCCAAATGGATTAGAGTTCTAAAAGGAAAAAAAAAAGAAAGCCCTAAGAAAACACAAAAAGATATTTATTTGGTCATGACATGGTAGTAATACTGGGCTTCTAAGAACAATGTTAAGGATAGAAACTGTAACAGCAAGGAGTCAAATCAATTCATTACATCAAAATATACTTTAAATACCAAGCAACTGTTGAAATATTTGAAGTGCATATATACATGCACATATTTATACTTTCTTTTTTAAAAAAAATTAGATGTATTTATGCATGCAAGAACTGGGGTGTAGGCCAAAGGTATGGGGGTTGACAGGATTCACCAGAGACAAAGTAGGGAGCAGAACAGGCTGATCTACTGAAATACATTGCTGAGGGGAGCAGTGGGCAAGACAGGAGAGGTCTGCTGTGTCATGTGGGTAAGCTCCCTGGCTGGGGATCAAACTCAAGGTGTAGTGGCTGTTGCCAGCTTGATAGTGCTATGTCTTTAACCCCTCTGCCACCAAGGAGGCACCATATTTATGCTTTCTATACAAATAAATTTTATTTTATTTTTTTAAATTTTATTTATTTATGAATACAAGAGCTGGGGTATAGGCCAGAGTCACAGGAGGTGAGAGGGTTCACCAGAGACAGTGGGGAGCAGAACAGGCAGATGGACTGAGATACACTGCTGAGGGGAGCAGCAGGTGAGGCAGGAGATGTCTGATGTATTATATGAATCCCCTCCCTAGCCAGGGATTGAACTCACGCTGCATTGGCTGCAGGAGCCCCATAGTGCGGTGCTCAACCACTTTCTCCACCAGTGAGGCCCTATTTTTTAAAGTTGGCAAAAAAAAGGATGACAACATAATTTTTTAAATAGGAAAAGGATACAAATATGCAATTTGAAGAGGAGGGAGGGTGTAGAGCTTTACAATAAACTAAAAATATGCATGAAAATTAATCAAGAAATACAAATTATAATCAGTCTAAGTACCAGTTTTACTTATCAAAGTGCAAAAAGTTCTGCAAAATTACATTCGCTGATAATGTCAAAAAGTGTGGAGATAGACTCTACATATAAACTTGCAAAACTTTCTTGAGGGTAATTGAGAAATCTGAGTAAAAATACCCTTTAACTTGGTACTTCTGTTAATATACTTGAGAAAATCGTGAATGGCTAAAAATACATAGCGTATCCTTAATAACATTGTATGATAGTGGGGAAAAACTAAATATGAATAATTAAATAAGTATAAATAAAAATTTAAATAATTGATGAAATAATCTATGGCACTTCTAACTAATAAAATACTCCAGTGATAAAACATATGCAGTTAGAATATTTAAAGAGATAGCAAGTGCTTGTGAAATACTTTAAGAATCTAGAGAACAAGTTTTATGATTCTATTGCTAACCAAGATAATTTACTTTCCTACCTAAACAGTTAAAAACTGGACAGAATATATGAATCAACAGGTCACAAGACACTGACAGTAAACAGTTAAAGATAATGAGCTCAGAGAGATAAGAAACAAAAAAGAAGAGCCCAGAATTGACCCAGATCCCTGCCTTCATTGTTTTTAGGCTATGGCATTTAGAGGGCCAACAGGAAGGAGTCCTGTCCATGAAAGTGTGGGAAGGTCAAGGTAACACTAAGAGCTAAGAAGAACAAGGGTAACAACAATGAAAAACACAATGTGTGGGATAAAAGCCATATAAAATGAATGTTTTGGGAATCGAATCATCTAAGTGCATTTTGAGTCTCCAAAGGAGAGCAAGTAGAAAGGGGACAGAAAAAACAATTGAAGAAATAA
This sequence comes from Galemys pyrenaicus, assembly GCA_019455555.1. NCBI lineage: Eukaryota > Metazoa > Chordata > Mammalia > Eulipotyphla > Talpidae > Galemys > Galemys pyrenaicus. The sequence goes on along the minus strand of JAGFMF010012281.1, from coordinate 2,845,486 downwards.
TAATCCAAAATGCTCCAAACTTGATGAAAATTATAAAACTTGGGTCCAAGTAGCCCAGTGAAACTCAAGCATTAAAAACAAAAGAGGGTCTGTCTGGAGGCACAAGGGGTTAAGGCACAGCACTATGAAGCTATCAGAAGCCACTGCAGCAGGAGTTCCATCCCTGGCCAGGGAGCTGACCCATATGGCGCAGCAGACCTCTCCTGTTTTGCCCCCTGCTTCCCTCAGTGTTGTTTTTCAGTCAGTCTGCCTGTTCTGCTCCCCAGTCTGTCTCTGGTGAATCCTCTCATCTTCTCACGCCTGGGGCTTACACCCCAGCTGTTGTATGCATAAATAAATAAATCTTTAGAAAACAAAACAAAAGAATATTACTCTAAGGTACATCATAATCATATTGCTCAAAATCTGTAATAAAGAGAAACTCTTGAAAGCCAAAGGGGGGAAAAAAATCGAGCTATTATCGAGTAACAAAGGTAAAGATCCTATCAGATTCCTTATCAGAAAAAGTGTAAGCAAGAAACAGTTAGACAAAATCTTTAAAAGTACTGAAAGAAAAATCTATTTTAGAGTTCTTTAGCAAACAAAAATACTGTTCAAAATGAATGTGAAAGGGCCTCCCTGGTGGCGCAGTGGGTTAAGCAATGACTATGAAGCAAACCGCAGCCACTGTAGCATGAGTTTGATCCCTACCACTGGTCAGGGAGGGGACCCACGTGGCATAGCAGACCTCTCCTGTTTTTCCCCCTGTTCCCCTCATCAGTGTATTTCAGTCAATCTGCCTGTTCTGCTCCCCACTCTGTCTCTGGTGAATCCTCTCACCCCCCACACCTCTGGCCTGTACTCCAGCTCTTGTATGCATAAATAAATGAAATCTTCAAAAAAACTTTTTTTTTTTTCAAAAAGAAAACCAAAATGAATGTGAAATAGACTTTTTCTGACATTCAACAGATGAAAAAAAAATCATCCACAACAAAAAAGCATAAGGCATTTTTTTTCGTTCTAAGGTGATTGGTTTAATTTTTTTGGTAAAGTAATATTTATTGAGGTAATATTGATTTACATGACAGTGTATGTTTTGGAATGTAGGTTCCCACCTCTAAAAATGTATGATTATTTCACCACACCCACTGCCAAAGACCTCCTTGGATTCCTCTCTCTCCTTTGTTCTTATCCCACTACATGGCCCCTCTGGTAACCTTAGACAAAAAGAACATTTCTTCAGACAGAGCAAAATGATATCAGATAGGAATATGAATCTACATGAAGTAATGCAGAGCACCAGAAATGTTAGTTATGTGGATAAATATAAACATTTTTTTTGTTTCTTACTATTTAAATCACTTAAAATTAAATTTTAAAATTAAAATATAGGAGTTACAATAAATGCAGAAGTGGGAAGTTATAACTGCAGTAAAATTTAAAATATATGCAGAAGTAAGAATAGCATAAAAACCATGGAAAGAGAAATGAAGTATACTGTTATAAAACTATTTTATTGCGAGAGAGCTGTTAAAATATCACTTGAAGGTGAATTGTGTTAAAGATACTTAAACACCAATAAAAACATAGCTAAGGCATCTGTATTAATATGAGTTAAGTAGAATTTAGGACAAAAAAATTACCAGGAATTTAAAAAAGGAATTTCATAATTGATGATAAAGAAATCAATTTATCAAAAGAATCTAACAAACCTGATATTTATGCTTCTAAAAATGAAGTTTCAAAGTCATGACAAATAAAAACTGATAAAACTGCAAGAAGTCCTGAATTAGAGATTTTGATATCCCTATTTAGTAACAGACAGGAACAATAGAAAGTAAAGCTATAGAAGTCCTTAAAATGTACTGTCCACTAAGTTAACCTAATTGACGTTTATAGATCTCTCCATCCAATAGCAGTAAAATGCTTACTTTTCTCAGTTACTCTGAAATATATTCCTATGATGGACCATATTCCAGTCCCTAAAATAAGTCAATAAATTTAAAATGATTCAATGCATATAATGTTGTTCTCTGACAACAATGAAACTCAATCAGAACTCAAAGATCCTAGAAAACCCTCAAGTATTTAGAAACTAAATTTAACACATTTCTAAGCAATCCATGGATCAAAGAAGAAATCAAATGGTAAATTAGAAAGCATTTTAAACTGAATAAATACAACGTCAAAATTCATGGAGCTAATGTTAGTTATACTTAGATTTTGTAACACTAAATGTCTATATATTAGAAAGGAATTAAGCTGTATATTCTTGGTTACAATCTTAAGAAAGTACAAAAAGAAGAGCAAAAGAAAAACAAAGTAAGCAGAAGAAAGGAAATAATGTAAATCATTTCACATTATTTATAATAAATAATGGAGAAAATAATTAAATGGCATACTAAAAAGCAACAGAGAAAAATCAATGAAACCAAGAGCTGGTTTTGGGGAAAATGAATAAAGTTGATAAATCTCTAGCCACATTGGTTGGGAAGTGAAAAAGGAACAGAGACAAATTACTAATATCAGGAATGAGACAATAATACTATTCAAGTTTCTGCAGATAATAAAAAAATAAGAGATTATTGTAAGTAATTAAAGGAATGATACATTGATACACGCAACATCATGAATTTCAAAATAAGTGTGTTAAATAAAAAAAGCCAGACAGTAAAGAATGATTCCATTATGTAAAATTTTCTACAGGAAAGCTAAACCAAAACAAATATAAGTAGAAATCTAATCTAGGGCTCTCACTGTAATTAAAGCTAGCAGAGGTGGACACTGGAGGAAAGCAAGGGTGCCCAATGATGGAGAATTATGGGCACTTTTATGGTAGGTGTGGTATTATTGTAACATACTTCTGAAGAGGTATGTACCTATACCTCTTAATGATATGTAATTTTGTAAACTATTGTTACTTCAATAAAAATAATGCAATAAATATTATTTTTATTTATTTACTGTTCGGTTTTTAACCCCCTTCCATGACACAGAGTTCCTAAGAGTCTTATAATTTCCTTTATCATAAGAACACTAGGAGCATATTTTGTTCTACTGAAATGACTCTCATTTTAACTCCTGGATGGGGCAGGTGGCCAGAAATACCAAACCATAATAAGAAGCTTGGAATTTTCAGTCCCACGCACCTATCCCTTTTGATTAGCCCATAAGTAAAATGCTCCTCTGAATTCTGTGCACTGTTGTAGAATATTAATTGAACCCAAGAGGGGTGAAGAGGACATTGAATTCAATCAGACAGATTGAAACCTCCTATCTGCACCCAATGAGTCAAAAGCACAAATGATAATGGGCCTGGGACTGGTGATGGCGTGGGGGGTGGGGGGGTGGAGACTAAACTCTTAACCTGTGGAACCTGCTACTGTTTCTGTCTCCGGATACATAAAGGTAGAATTGAATTATACCACACCAGCTGGTATCCAAGAAACGCTTTCTTTGGTGTGGGAACACAATCTCCCCCCAACACACACACACTGGAATGAGGAGAACAGGATCCTAATTGATACCAAAATATTTTATGGCCAAATTGGGAAAAATCAGAAAGGCTTCTCATGTTAAGTTTCTGAGTAAAGGAGTAAACATTCCAGGGCCTGTAGTTAGGAGGAAGATTAGCCAGAAAGGAAGCCTGTGCTTCTTTCAATAAGGCTTCCATCAGCTTAATGACATTAGACTAGAGAGCCTTGGGATTTCTTAATATCACTCCTTTTATACTTGTTGCCAAGACAAAATCAGCTCTCGGTGTAAACTATGAGAATGAAAACAGAAGATTTTGAACACTGCTTCAGAAAACATGCCCAAAGCTAACTTGCCATCAGATAACTTTATTGGTAAAATGAATTGTATCAACATTTTTGTTTAAAACACTCACTAGAGATCAAACTTGAGAAAATTTAGTGTAAATCTCAAACAAAAGATAATTTAAGGGATACCTATACCCAACTCCTTCATAAGATAGTGAAGCCAAGTGATGTACAAGACCCCATGGCTAATTTGTGACAGATTCGGGGATGGACCCAACAATGTTGCTGAAGCAGAGCTCTTTACTCAAAGTAGCCAACTCATAACTTTTTTTTTTTCTTACACTGGTTGCTTTTCAAGTGTAGTATCGTTCTTAACGTATCTTTTGATCTTGCTTTTCTCTCACCACTTCTCTATCCCTCTGAATGTCTCATCTAGAAGAAAATTGTCTAATCTTGACAAATTCACCTAAATTCTAATAGAAACCACAGATACCTCAGCTGGAGAGAGAGAGAGAGAGAGAGAGCGCTAGTAATGGGTTGTTGGATATTCCCAAGATAGTATGAAAAAGGCTAACACAGTGTCTGTCAGTAGTAGAACTTTAATAATTGCTGGTTTCCTTTAAAGTGTTAAAGATATTACTTTCAAATGACTGTAGACTAACCATTGTGTAAAGAGAATATACTAGTTAAATGAGTGATTACATGTACTCCCTCCATAGATGTGTTAAGGAACACTGGGAGAGTTGACTGCATCGTTAATGGTGGAATTCTTACGGAGGGGCTGTAAGGAAGAAATCATATCTTGGTACCCTCTCCAATTACAGAACATGGATGGCAAGCATCACCTAAATATAGAATAACTTCTACTGCTGCAGCTAATCCTTTATCTTGATGCAATATATATTAGCAGAATAAAATCATACATACAATGTTTCTATGGAAGAGGAGCACACTATCAGTAAAAGAAATACCAAGCTACATGATTAGCCTCAACATGGCAGACAGCTAGTGCCTATATCACAGGTTTGACAGAAATAGTATAGATTCCCCTATTAATGGGCGGTAAGGCAGAATTAGTGTCATGCAAGTTATGTTCATAAGGATGACAATTATACCCACAGGAATCCAGGACCCTGAGTGTTTTCATGAAGTCAATCAATCTATCTACTAGCCCAGAGTATCTGACTACCAACACGCTGCTGCGTGAGAGAGGAATAAACATGTGTCTTGTTTGAATCACTCTATTTTTGGCCTCTTTTTCCCATCCTAACCAATGCCAACGTGTATACACAGTGGCTAAGTGATGTTGATCGTAACTAACAACATTAAGTAGTTCGCTGGGGAATGTTTACAGTCCTCCACAAAGATGCATGCAAGAGTCAAGAGAAGCACATACACTCAAGAGATGATCATAACAGGGAATTAAAACTACTCTCAATTTCTGATATTCCTTCTATTCTCTTTCCAGCTTTCTTGTGGAACACCTGTTACTCCAGAACCTCTACTGGCATAGAGGTAACTCTATGAGATAACTCTACCAGGAGGTTACTCTACAATTATTTAATCCTTACCACAAAACCCTGACTTCTTCCTTGGCTTTAACATGCCCACACATCGCCTAGCCAGAGAGGTTTCTTTCTTCATTTTGCATGTATGGGTATCATGACCGTGTCGTGACCACCAATAGGTCAATGTTCAAGTATCTTTATATAGCAGCTTAGGCTCCTCACAAATTATGTAAGATTCAAATGCATTTGTTAAGAAAGTCTGAACAAATATGCTTAAATAAGAAGTAGGTACACATCTGTTTGATGAGATTCAAGGTCACAGTATAATTGTGTGTGTGTGTGTTTAGGAATGCACTGAGTTGAAATCATATAATTCTAGCACCTTTGAACTGACCTCTGAGAATGACAGTCGTATAACTATTGCAGAAGATGTAATTGAGCAATTGATTTACACTTGCAATATTAAGTGAAGTGGAACCCTTACTAAGTCTATAGAAAGCACTGGAACTTCTAAAAGAACTCAAATATATAACTGACTTATTAACTGGGAAGGTTTTAGACAAGCACTTAAGACAGAAAATAAAATACCCTACATTTATAAATGTAGTTTTAAAAGAACTGAAGATATTTGGTATACTACATTTGTAAGTGGGACAACTTAGTGTTAAAGTTTATTAAACTGTGCTAGACTTTCAAGTAATATAATATGATTTTATAGCATAACTTCCACCCATCACAAACTATATTTTTTTAAACTCTAACTTTGATGAAATGAGTATTAGTTTTAAAACCAAAATAATCACTATAAAACTGCCCTCAAAGACTCTTTTGAAAAACCCCTGACATTGCTGGGAAGGACACATACAGGCTTTGAGTGCCCACCCCACTGCCCTTGCTGAGAATCCAAGACAAGCCTGAGTGCCCAGTGGGGTTTCTCTTTGCCCTGATGGGTTAGTAATGACCCTGTGACCCTTGTTCCTCTAAAGCCACCACTACACTCCATTGACCAATTCTATTGCTAACAGAGCTCGCACGCACTGTACCTCCGAGTACATACTATTTGTGTTCAACCTGCTTTACAGGTATTCTCCAAGGGTGATAGCAAAGAGGGATTTGAAAGCTCTTTAGACAAGGGCCTCTCTGATGGTATCACAGCTGCAAATGTGGAGCACCTTACACAGTCCATAGCACACCCCCATATAATGACTTCCCCTAAGAAGTAGTTTGTTGGAGAGTCATCCAGCTTAGGAACTCTTCATCCTGCTACCAGGTGGGTTCTACTGTCTCTCCCCACCTCTCCTCCTTCCCAACTCCCTTCCAAGTCTCTTCCTGCTTTCCACAGTTCTTTCTTTATGCATATTTTCCCCTTTCTCACCTCTCATCTTTTGTGTTCCCTCATGTAGCTGCTTCACACACAGCTTGTATTTACTTCAAGTTAAAGTCTCACTCTCTTTTTTAGACAAGGAAACTCATTACTGCTCCCAACCAAGATATATTTACCTAATAGAAACTAAAAGATTGTTTGGACCCATGGGTCCAAACGCCTGCTACAAATTTAGGTGGATATTTATAAACACCTTTATGGGAAAAGGTACCTATTGGGTAGACCATTCAGTGGAGAACAGGTCTGAGAAAGGTTTTACAAGGTCAGTACTGAAGTCAAGGTGGCAACAAAGCAGCAGAAATACCCTAGATAAAATGAGAGGATATGAGGTGGGGATGTAACTCCACCACTTTCTAAGAAAAGCAGACTTTCTGAACCTCAACCAAAGGAAATAAAGATGATGGTACTTTTAGGATCATTGAAGAGACTTAGTGAGATGATGTAGGTGGAGTACATTATAAAATTATACAGTTATACATCACAAGATGTGGTTCCTATCTCATCACCATATTACCTGGCCCAGATGCTCTTTAGAAGAGTTATAAATTTGTAAAGGATGTCAATTCTTAAAAAGCTGATGTATGTAGAGAAGTTACTCATATAAACTCTATGTTCAAGAGAATATTTGTTCATCCAGCATTTATAGAGCATGTGTTGTATTTTACGAGTGGATGATTCATGTTTCTCTTCCAAGTGGACTGAGGCAGATAATCCATAAGTATTAAAGTAGCATTCCTTTGGGTTCAGTGTACATCTCCCTGCTGAAATGACACTAGATATGGGAGGCTAAACAGAAATTCATTCACACAGTCATTCACATTCTAGTGTGAATCAATAAAGATCCCTTTACCTGCCAAGCACATAGGTGAGAAGCAGGTTAGCTGGAATGGGTTCCTAGAGCAGCATTTCTCCATGTGTGATTCCCAGTAAGTAACCAGAGTTGCATGGGGCTATCTATAAAAAGGGGAGATCCTGGCAAACTTCTACTTCACAAGTTTGCTCAAACTAAACAGTCCTGGGAGTTACAAATATAAGTCATGACACTAGCAGGCTTCAGACTTTCAAACTGCCATTATTTGCGAAAAAACAACAACAAAAACTGAGGTTAAAACAACTTCCTTTCTTCAAATTCTCAGCCCTTCTGCCTCTGCTGCCTAATGGGGAAACACTGTTTTCTTCACTCCAGCCTGGGGTGTGGGGGTAGGGGAAGTTCTTGGGTGCCAATGATACAAGTGTCACCTGGCACAGCAATTTAGTTTTCTAGACCCTCCAAGATAGTTCTCCCTGAGCAAATCAAAATCACATGGGAATGGAATCCCCTCCCTCACTCTGGAGTAAAAGTTTCCCCATGTCCTCCACAGGCCAGAGGGTAGATTTGAATTCAGGAAATTGGTTTCAGAATCATCCCTTTTGTTCACATTCCCATGTGGTTTGTGGGACCACTTCCCCATAGGTGATTCCTATCTCTTCTTCTGTGGGTGACGAGCCCCATGTTTGCTGAATCAGTGCTCTTGCTTCTGCCTCTGTGGCCTTTAACTTTCCACTGACAGTTCCCACACTCAACAACATTCACCACCACTCTGCTTCAGCCACACTCGGGCACAGACGTAGCTTGCAGTCAGTCTGAAACTGTTGGTCCTTGGACTTAAAACTTTGTCTTAGAAATTTTTCTCCTGGTTACAACCTTCTAGCCTACCTCATGACTCATTCATTCATCTTCCTAAAGCCTCTCTGACTGGCCCTAGCCAGACTCGTCTTCAGTCCACACCTATTCATTCACACGGGCCATTTGTTTCTCTCCTCTCCTAACCATGCCTTCTGCCTGCTTCTCCATTCGTTCTTTCACCCCTCACTATCTCCCTATCAAATTCTCCTCTGGCCTACACAATACCTCTCCCACCTTCCCTATGACCCCACCATACCTCCACAAGTCTCTGAAGAACAAAGAGAGTCTTGAGTCTGATGATAAAATAAATACACCTTACACTGCATTTTCTTCAACTCAAGTCTCTTTTTCATCAACCATTTCTCCTTCCCTTCTTTCACTAGGAAAAAAAATTCTCTTCCCATTTACTCTCTTCATAATCTCATGCTTCCCTATCCTTCCCTCTTTTCTTCCTTAGACTCATCCTCTTTATCTAGAAGCATCCCAGTCAACCCAATGTTCAGGAGAGCTAGAACAAAGAATAATGTTCATCAGCTTTGCCATGAAATGCTCTAGGCTTATGTAAGAGAAGAAAAATAATTTTCCCTCTTCCCTCCTAGATTCTGGGCTGTGACTTCCCTACAATAAAGAGACAAAATAACAGCAGAACAAGTTTAATTTCATATCTAGGAGAGCCCCACAATAAAGTGAGTCTCAAAACATTCAGACAATTGAGGCACATACACCATCCTGAGCTAAGGAAAGGGACTGGGAATAGGACTTCAAGGAGGAAGAGAATTCACAGAAAAGCAACTGCAAATGTTTGGTAAACAAGTGTTTACTCTGCCATCAAGTCAGTCTATCAGATAGGAAATGTTATCTCTATAGAAAACTCTTTTCCCAAAACAGGTCCCCTTTCTAATCTCTTTTAGGCTGGAATAGTGGGGACAGAGCAGGGGTGGGTAGTAAAAAGTTTTCTTGAGTCTGCTTGATTGCCTTCAGCTCAAAATAATCCATATGCCAAAAAGGCATATTTTGGGGGTGACATATTTTGCACCCCTTCACATGCTTTCTCAACTTCACCAAAAAGGAGTTCCTACACTGTTATTCCCATTTTCTCACAACCCACTCACATCTTAAACCTAAATCTGGTACCTCACCTGCTAGTCACTTAAAGTTGTTCTCACTGAAGGCTATAATACCAAACACAATCCAGTGGGTTCTTCTCAATCTCCCTCCTCCTTAGTCCACCTTTACCACCTTATCCTTTGGATCTCCCTTTCCATGTGAGGCACTGTGGACTGTGATAACAATTTAGCAGCTTCCACATAGTTCTTGCAATGCTAGGAGGTAGCAGTAGGCCGAACATTTACATACTCAATTTTACTTCCATCTTCAAGACAACCCAGGGAAGGAGCTATTGTTTCCCATTGTGAAAAACTGAGGAAACTGCAATTTAAAGAGATACTATACCTTGCCCAAGGGGACACAGCTGAGCTAAAATTTGAGCATGAGCCTCCATTTTAGACCATCAGACAAGGACACTTGAAAGTCAAGATCCTACTTTCTTGTCTCCTGCTGCTGAATTGACTTCTCTTTCCAATTCCCACCCTCTCTCCCTGTCCCTAAATGTATGTCTGTGCTTATAAATGGTTTCAAGAACTCATCCTCTGTCTATAAGCACCCCAGTCAACCCAATGGACACACTGTCTCAACACACTGGAATCTTCTCCCTTGCCCCTCACATTCAACCAAGTGCTAAATTTTATTGACTTTCACAACACATTATCTCCGCCATATGTCCTTGTCTCTTACCACCCACTGCCAACATCATCAGGCTCTTGGTCCTCATAGCTTGGACCATTGCAGAGGCCTCCTCTCCCTTCCTGGATATTTGACTCAGCTGATTCAGTTTCCTTAAGATTCATTCTACAAAGATGAAAATAGAATGGGGGTCCCCAATTTGAAATAAATATTTACTGGTGCTTAAGAAGTAATGAAAATAAATCCAAAATAAATACTGGAATGCTTTCTGATAAACTCATCTGAGAATCATATAGTCTCAAATTTTGACTCAAAATTTGTTAGAGCTCAGCTTATTTTGCAAGTCTATAAAGTTAGAGATTACTTCGTAGAACTCTGATAAGTAGAATGGGTTTGCTCCTGTCTGGTACATAGATAATACAGAGGAAATGGCATAAACAATCTGACTTAGCAATATTATCTCAACATCTTCCCCCACCTATTCTATTCTTATTTCTCAGAACCTTATGGGATCAATCTTAACATTGCCAGCATTCTGGGACTCATTCTGTGCATATGCAGCTTGATATTCTGCCAAATCCAAAAAGTCTCCTAAGCATATTTGTGGTATGTAGCGTGCATCATTTCCTTTTTCTTCAGTATTCTCACTCCTAAAATTCAAGCCATCTCCAAACTCAGGTCACTGTCCTCTCAGCTAGGCATAGCCACAGTGATGTGTGTCCCCCTGACCCAAGCCACAGTTCAGAAAATGCCTCCAAGTAAAAAGCTCACACAATGTAACCTACAGTTTTCCTTCTTTTGAAAGGTAGTCAGTGTCTGTTGTCCAAATTCTAGAAGAGTTGCTCAAAGTACTACCCATTTTTCTAATTGTTTATGATAAAAGGGCTAGATCAACACCCACCCTCTCTTACTATTGAAAAATTTATTTTGAAATTAAAATTTCCTCTCAAAATTATTTAATAGCTCACTGCTACTAACAGAATGAAGTAAAAGCTCCTTAGCCTGAAAATCAGGTCCCACATATTTCATCTTCCACTTCTTCTCTTACCAAAATATTCTCCACAAAATGTATTTCATGTTTTTCAGTCCAATTATAGGAATCTATAGGATTCAAATACTGCCTGGTTTCAAATCCTGTCTGAACTTTGGCTCTCTAATCTGTAAAATAAAAATAATACTTCACATGAGTTTTAAAGAAAAAAAAATACTGTATATAAAGCACCTAGCATAATGTCTGTTTTTAATCCATCCTATTCCCTAACTATTCTGTAATGTCTCCTAAGAATATATTTATAACTATTTCATCTCTCTCTCTTTCACATAACCTAAAGCTATGCAATAGACTACATAGTTAAAAATACTGGACTTATAAATAATGTTTGTATATTCATCCTTCAAGTATACACTGAGTTAGAGTAGTATGAACTAAAGACCAAAGAGCCATAAAAGCAGCAAGAATACCACTGGGAACAAAATCAGATATGGTCTCAGCTGTCACAGAGCATACAGTCTAATGCCAGAAACAGACACTGATCAAATATTTACAAAATAAGCAAAAACAGACCCAAACATATAAGTTATCTCCATGCTTCTTAATTCAATACATTTTACATTCTGTTGTCAAATTAATTATTCTACTCAAAATCATTCAGTGACTTCCTATTACCTTCAAATGAAGTCCAAAATGCCTCAGATAGTGACAGTTGTCCCGTGGAGAAATAGGAAAGCTTACAAAAAGGAAACCTGACCTGGAGTTGTGTGGTCAAGAGAGATCTCCCTAAAGAAGCATAATTAATCTGTGAGTTGCAGGAAGAGTTGCCATGAACAGGGTGAAGACAGAAGGAGCACTGCGCACAATGGAAACAGTACAATGTGTATGGCAGGAAAGAGCATGGCAAAAACAGAACTGAAAGAAAGGCAGCAGAACTGTAAAATAGAGCAGAACTGGTGCAAGATAAGGGTGGAGATGCCCGGTAGGGTCTTCAAGGTCACATGTAGAATTTTTATCTTTAACATAAGGGCAATGGGACACTGTTGGGGAGTTTTAAATATAAAGGTTATTCAAATTAGGAATGTGTGGAGATAAATGGAACAGATTAGTGTGTCAGTTACTATTGATGCATAACAAATTACCCCCAAATTTATCAACTTAGAAGACCTTCTTTACTATGACTGATTACTATGACTGATTGCTTCTGGAATTTGAACAGGCGATAGGGGTAAAAGGTAGAGAGAGTGGAAGGGAGTAAAAGACAAGGTCCTGGTTTGTCACTGTTCTACATTGTTTGGGGCTTCATCTGAGAAAAGTAGAAAAATGGAGGCTACAGGGCAGTCATGGGGCTAGATTCATCTAAAAGGTTCACTGACCACTTATGTGGGCCTTGGCCAAGATAACACACAGAATAGAACTGCCAACCAAAATGCCTATACATGACAGATCCATGTAACAGGTATGCTGAAAGCATGATGATCCAGTACCTAAGGGTTTCCAGTCTAAGTATTCCAGCAAGAGAGAGAAGCGGCATTGCCTTCCATGATCTAACTCCAATGGCACACAGTGCTACTTTAGTGACATTTTTTTCAGTCAATGTGATCTCAAGTGCACCCAAACTCAAGAGGACAAAATGAAAATGAAAAATGCCATTGAAACTTTGATAAGGATTCCACTGAATGTGTATATGACTTTGGGTAAAATGGTCAGTTCTTCCAATCCCTGAATATGAAATATCTTAACAATTCCTTTTGTCTTCTTCTATTTCTTTTAACAATATCTTATATATTTCATTGTACAGGTCCTTTATCTCCTTTGCTAAGTTTAATCCTAGGTACTTAATTCTTTTTTACACAATTGTCAGTAGAATTTTTTTTCTTGATTTCTCTCTCATCAAGCCCATTCTCTTTGATTCTTTGAGCATATAGGAACACAAGTTATCTTTGTAATTTGATTTTGCAAGCTACAACTTGGCTGATTTATGGTTTCAATTACTTTTTAGTGGGGTTTTTCTAAGTGTATTATCATGTCATCTGCAAATATTGATAGTTTTACTTTTTATTTCCCATACTGAATTCCTTTTATATATTTCTCTTGTCTTATTATTTTATTTATTCCTTCTAATAAAATTTCAAATAGTAGTGCTGAAAGTGGGCATCCTTGTCTTATAGCAGATCACAAGTATGACATTAGCTTTGGGTTTGTCATATATGGTTTTTATTATGTTGAAGTATATCCCTTCATCCCCATTTTTATTTGCTTTATGGATGTTGAATCTTATCAAATGATTTTTCTGCACCTGTTGATATAATCATATCACTTTATCTTTCCTTTAGTTGATGTGTTGAATTGCATGATTGACCTTTGGATGTTGAACCATCCCTGCATCACTGGAATAATCTCACGGGTCATGGTGTGTTGAATTTGGTTTGCTAAGATTTCGTTGAGGATTTTTGCATCTGTGTTCATTAAGGATATTGGTCTGTAGTTTTCTATTTTTGTGATGTCATAGTCTGCTTTTGGTGATGAGTGATGTTGGCCTCAAAACATCTGTTTGAAGAATCCATTTTTTCTTAAATTTTGGAAAGCATTTGAGATGGATGTTGTTAGCACATTTGATGTTTTGGTAGAACTCACTAGTGAAACTATATGATCATGGGCGTTTAGTTATTTTGGGAGGTTTTGGTTACTATTTCAATTTTACTGATTATAATTGGTTTGTTCAGGTGATTTGTTTCTTGCTGATTCAGTCTCAGAATGTTGTACATTTGGACTAATAATTAGTCCATTTCCTCCAGATTATTCAACTTACTGAAATTCAGATGTTTTCGATTCAGATGTTTTATGAGCCTCTGTTTTTCTAAGATGTCTGTGGAACTTTTCCCTCTTTCATTTCTAATTCTATCTATTTTCTTACCCTGTGAGCCAAGCTAGATGGTTGCCTATTTTTGTTACTTTTTTCAAAGAACCAGCTTTGATTTCATTGATCCTTTTGGACTGTCTTTTTTTATTTCTATTTCATTTATTTCTGCTCTAACTTTTATTATGCCCTTTCTTCTTTAAGATTCTAGGATTTGTTGTTCGTTTCTCCCTTGCTAATCTTTAAAATGAGAGGTAAGATTATTTAGTTCAGTTCATTCTGATTTGTTGATATGGGTCTATTTTGTTATGCTTCACTCTTCATACTGACTTTGGTGCATAACACTGGTTCAAGGAGATTGTGTCTTAATTTTCACCTATCTCCAGGTATTTTTCAAATTTATTCTTTTATTTCCCCATTAACCCAGCTGTCATTCAGTATTGTGTTGTTCAGTCTCCACTTATTAGATATTTTCCTATTTATTTTTTTTGGTTGATTTCTAATTTGATGCTATTGTAATCAGAGAAGATAGATGATTCTATTTCATGAATTTTTGACAATTGGTTTGTTACTCAGCATGTGGTCTATTCTGGAGAATGTTCCATATTCACTTGAGAAGAGTGTGTATTCAGCTTATTTTGGAGACTGGGGGCAGTCCCTTATAAATGTTTATTAAGCTTATGTGGTCTAATTCTTCATTTAAGGGTTATTGTTTCTGATTATCAGTCTGGTTGATCTGGCCATAGATGAAAGTGGGGTGCTGAAGTCCCCTCCTAGCACTGTATTGTTGCCAATGTCTGTTTCCAGGTTTGGTAAAGCTGCCGTCTATATTTTGATACTCCTTCATTTGGTGCATTTATAGATAAGTGCTAATCTTCCTGAAGTAGTATTACCTTAATTATTATTTAGTGTTCATTTCTTTCTCATGTTGCCTTTTTTACCTTGAAGTCTATTTTAGCTGATGTAAATATGACTGTCCTGCCTTTTTAAGATTTCATTGGCTTGTAGGATTGTTTATTCAATTATTTACTTTGAGCCTATGCTTATCTTTGAAACTTAGACATGTCTTCTGGAAAAAGCAAAAGTCAGGCTTTGTTATGTTTTCTGACCCAACCAGCCATTCTATGATTTGTTTGGTGGGTTCTGTTGATTTACACTTAAGAACACTTCATTCCATCAGGTGAGAATGTGCACATCAGGTAACAAATTGTATGCTGCTCCATGCACGTCCAGGGATCTCAAATACATTTTTGCAAATAGGCAAACTCTCAAAAACTCACAAAAAACACATTTAGACAAAAACTGTGAGTAAAAAGCATGGACTGTGTATTCTCAGAGTACAGGACACATCGTGAGTCTTCTGGCTCACAAAACAACATAATGAGTGGATCTTTAAGTTACTCAGAGTCTGTAGTACCCCCATGGGGCTGGAAAGACAAGGTTAGAGGACCACTAGGATGTTAGGCTTTAGGCAGAAGTCCTTCATTTTTCTTGCCTTCATTCTGTCTCTCATCTAGGAGTATAAATTGCAAAAGTCCCAAGTTCTAGTTTCATTGCTAGTCTCTGTTAGACTTCACTGTTAACAGAGCTACCTCCTGTACTTGGGTAACCTGCACACCAGCCCTTAAGCACAGAGTAACCGTTTCTGCCTTGAACATCTACATTGATTCTAGACCAATAGTTACATAATTTCTCATAAAGATTGTGGGTTTCAGAGACCCAAACTGTGGGCTCAACTATTAGGGTTGGGTGATTTTTATCTGGTCTTTAAAAAGAGGCTAGGAGAACTTACTACACAGTAAATTAGTCACCTTTGAGGTTGAGTTTAAAACAAACAAACAAAAACTTTAAAAGGAATGTAAAGGAAGTTCCAAAAGAGTTGTACTATTTCTAAGAACACTGTGGACTTGGACACTCAAGAAAAAGGAAAGCATGAGCGTGAAAAGAAAGAGCGAGAAAGAGAAAGGAACAGAGAGAGAGACAGAGCTAAAAAGCAAGTTTGGGCCCTGTTGTCAGAACAGGTGCAGTATTAAATACTTTATAATTTTTGAAAGAAGAAAAAAGCTCGAAAGCAAGTGACTGGATGTTCACATGAATATTGAGTGTGCGAAGTGGGGCATTTTGTTAGGGAGAAGGCAAGAATCTCAAAGGACAACACAGACCTGAACAGAGGGACAGAGATACCCTGGGCCTAATTCTTCCTAAATATTAGGGAAGGCTTTTGAGACAACTCAGAAAGGGAAAATTGAAGATTCAAGAATGAACAAGGATGGCACCCAAGAGGGAACCCAGAGTTAAGAACTTCTAGGAGGTGTTTTCCTAAATTCAAAATGAGGACAATAGGGTGTTGGAAAATCCTCAGATAGGTGAAGTGGTTTGTGCACACTTAAACACTGGGGATCAGGGTAGAATCTTTTAAATGCTGTTAGATTGGGTTCTTGGTACCAAAGAAAACCAAAAACAGTCATGGCTTATAACCCAAAACACACTCTGAGAAGACTGTGAGGCAAAGTCTTCAAAAGATAATCAAGGATGATGAAAGGGCCAAGGAGGGAAACCAGACAAGAAGCCCCAGCACACCCCACAGGTAGCGTCACTCTCCCAGAGGGGGTTTATCTATGAGGTAATTACAGGAGGGCTACAGGTGTTAACACAATGTATATCTGCATAAAAAAAGAGGGCAAACTAGAAATTCTCTAGGCTGTATTCTCAGATTCTCCAAGTAGAGAAATATCTTGATGTATGCATTCCCAAAATAAACAAGAACTTCACCGCCCCCCCCCCCCCACAGGGTTGCTGATTACACAGACAGACAGATATGTCTCCACACTGTTCCCTCAACCCCCATCTGAAAACTATGAAATTCTGAAGCTAAAATGGTATAAAGCTCAGAAGTGATTGCTATTTATTTGTATGGAAAACTTTTGAGTGTTCTCAGAACCAAAAAATAACCTTAAAACCATACTAAATAAACCTAAAATAATACTAAAGTCTAGTAAAAGCAGGGATGACATGTTACATACATAACCCATAGAAAGTAATTTTGGAAGTTTCTTCTAGAAGGAAGTAAGGAAGGGTGCTTTGAGGAGTCAATTGACATATAACAGTGATTTAAACTCCGTCACTCAACACAAGAATGGACATAAAATTCCATTACCACGGGTGTGTCCTCTCACAAAACTGAAGCTGCTCTTAACCTCAAAAAGGAAGGTACTAGCTGAAGTACCAGCTTCATGAACTAAAAAAAAAAAAAAAAAAAATGTTATTGCTTCAGGAACCAAGAAATTTCCAGAGAATGGTTTTATACAAATAAAGAGCAAAGTTTGCTTTAGAGTTCTTTATTTCTTCTCATTTTTTCCTTTTTCATATTTTTCCCTAATTTGCCACATAAGGACCAAGAGGGTAACAGGTTCAGTGGTTTCAGGCTTTGACCAAACCATCTGTGCATGACCCACCTCTGTTGCTTACCAGCAATGTGCTCTGGGGTGAGTTATTTAGCATTTAAACCTCAGTCTCCTTATCTACAAAGTGGAGGTAACTAGTGCATCACCCTGAGATAATTGCAATGATACATGAGAAAATGTGTGTGAAGTGCTTAGCTCATAATAAAAGTACCACAAATCATAGTTATTTTTTTATATGAAATATGGTCTTTTTTTTTTCCCAGAAGTTTAGAACTTTCCAACTCAATCTCTCTTGGAAGACTAATAATTATCATGGAACAGACTTTTTTCTTGAGTGTCTCACTTGTGTGTTCTCACAGGTATGTGTATAAATGAGTTAGCAATCACTGTCCTCAGAGAAAGATGTAATAAAGATACTTTTTTGACAAACTTGGCTTTGCTTCACTGAAACCTAAGGGCTCCTGGGAAAAAAGAGACTATGCCGGGGTAGAGTGGCATGGTGGTGCAGGGCCACAAGACAATACAGGTGAGAATGTACACTGGTGACCAGTCCTCAGCGTGGTGGCTGTCTGTTAGAAAACAACGACTACCTGGACCTGGAGCATAAACCAAGGACACCTGTGAGGCCACTGTTCATTTGACCATCTTCAGCAATAACCAGATGTTGAACAGCAGAGCCACATCAGTGTCAGATCCCAGATCCTCTTGAACTGAGGAAACAAGTTGTGTCTATAATAATTGGGAACTGTTTTTAAAGGCAAAAGATGTGTCATTATTTTAAGAGCCTAATTCTGACCAAAATCATATATTCATATTGATTCTGCAGGATTATTCAATGGAAATTGCATGGAAAAAAGGGCCATCACAGAATGGTTCCTTGGGCTTTCAAATCTTTATGGAACAGTCTTGAACCTGTTACCTAATTACTAGAGCAAGCAAGAATTATTAGCTGTGGCCTTTCATTTGCAAAGAGAGTAGACAGGTATCTGACTAGAGGCAGGTTACTCTTCTCTAGCTCAGGGGGATCCATCAGTCTGGACATATCAGACAAACCACTTCTAAAACTCCAAAGCAGAAAACTGTTAGAGAACATACAGCAAGACCATTTCTTATTTTTTTAACATGCTATCTCATGATCGACAGGAAGTATCAGTTCCAGAGATTTGTTACTAGATTAATCTTTCAACTGATTCAAACTCGGTTGAGAATTTATAAATAAAAAGGGAAGGTTAGTATTCTTTCATGTTGATTTTCAACCCTTGCATCCTAGGGATTGGTCTTCTTAGGGGCTGGAGAATTGGCTGAGTGACTTGTTGCTACCTTCTTTAGGGTTAGAAAGCTTGTCACATAGCAGGTTTAACTAATATGCTATATTTAACTAATATGCTATGACATCAACACATAGATATCAAGATGAGTGCCTTCCAGGGAAAACTGAGAAGTTCGGCCATAATCGGGGATATTTCCTATAGAACCAAAGATGTTGTGGTTTAAGCTTTCCCTGAATATTCAGTAGAACCCTAGGCAGGAACTAACATGTCTTTGTTCAGAGTAGCTGCTAAGGTAAGTTCACATATTAAACATACTCTAGTTTAACACAAAGATAGCTCCACAACTTTCACACACACAAAAAATAATAATAATTGGTGAGGAGAGAAGGTATTAAACTTGGCAGGGAGTACTGTGTTCTATTCATAGTAGCTGCCATTTATTGAGTCTTTTCTATGTGTCAACCCTAAGCTTAGCTCTTCACATACATTAGTCCATTTGCATGCCAAAAGCAACTCTGAAATTAAGGTATTATTAGCACCCCTCCAATAGAAGAAACTGAGGCACAGAGGAGCAGCAGTAAGTGGGAGAGTCAGGCTCCAAATTCAATTATGTGACCTCCAACACCTTACGGTATTACTGCCTACCACATCTTTGTACTGGGGCATCCCTGGTGGCCGATGGCTTAGTTTCAGTGCTATCACCATGTCTTTGTGCTTCCTGTCCATTTCTGTCAGCTTTTTAGGTGGGTACCTGTGGCTATAGGGGAAGGAAGAGGAAGTTAATTTTAAGCAGTAATCTTAAAAGTTAACAACATTCTATTGTTCCACTTTACTTGCCTAGTATTTATAACTAATGTTCAGAAGCCTTGAATAGATTATATATCTAAGCATGCAATGAGAATAAACACGTCAGATTCCTGCTCTTAGAACTTTCCGTTCCAACACTGACGTAGCAAATGTTCAGTAGCCTTGAATAGATTATATACCTAGGCATGCAATGAAAATAGACGCACGTCAGATTCCTGCTCTCTAGAACTTTCCATTCCAAAGTAGATGTGGTGACAGCATTTGTAGAGACAAAGTATATCAGCATAAACACATATGCTTAAAGAATTATAAATATCATAAGACCCACAAAACAGACTATTTAAGAAACACCTTTGAAAGCAGAAAAGTCAACATGTTTCTGGAAATGACAGAGGGCCTCAGAGCTCTCTCTGTCAGCATTTTCTGAGCTTTCCTGAACACAGAACATTTTTAAATGACAATACATTAACCCAATATTGTAAAAGATCATGAAATATTTTCACATTTAAAATAAGTTCAAAACAATGATGATATAAAATATTGTGTGGGAAACAAGGGAAATCTGAGGTCCATCACATCCAGTGACTGACTCAGGTCAGGATAAAAGGGCAGTATGCTCAGGCCTCATGTCCCAAGGCACAAAATGTTGGTGAGGTCTTAAGAGTAGGGGGAGAGAATAAGGGGTACTGGGCCTCATAGAAGGCATGGAAGTAAGAGGAGAGACCATCTTGATCTACCACACAGGCTGACAATGGAGGTCATTAGGCTCAGAAAGGTTCTGGGATCACTCCTGATCCAGGGAGAGTAGGTTACTGGAAGACCTCAGGGGCCACCTCATAGGCTGTGAAGAGATTGTCCACAGGTATGGTCATCTAGTGTCAGCCCCAAATGCAGCCTCATCTCTTGTCCCAAAGTGATCATGTCATTAACAGCCCCAGTCAGGTCAACCAATTCAAAGGATAATAAAGAAAATGTGAGTTAAAGTTGTAAAAGCATCTAAGAAAGTTTCATGGTGAGAGATGGTGGAAGTGGGTGAGCAGGTAGGAAAGAGAAAACTGGAAAATCTCCTGGGTTAACCAATTTGTAACTAGAGGGCCAGACACAGCTGTCCTATGTGGAGACTGGAAATTAGGATGGGGGTAAGAGATGCGGGTGGGAGGGGAGAAGAGAGTAGATGCTCACCAGAGCTGTGGCCTTTGCAAAGAGGAGCATGGCCCATAGGGAGTGTACCTGGGTCAGGGATCTAAGCTCCCCTGGACTTCTCGTAGTGGCACCTTAATCAGGAAGACACCCACAGCAAAATGGCCCTCAGGAGAGCAGAACAGCCCAGTTCTGCCATCCAGTTCTAACAGCCTTTTGGCCCCAGAAAGGATTTTCTTAGGGTCAACAGTCCTCAAGCTCAGTGTAGGGCCTCCCTGATTGAGCCCTGCACTGTGGAGCTTCCACAGCTACTGCTGTGCGAGTTCAATCCCTGTTGAGGGAGGGGACCCACATGGCGCAGCAGACCTCTCCTGCCTCGCCCGCTGCTCCCCTCAGCAGTGTGTTTCAGTCAGTCTGCCTGTTCTGCTCCCCACTCTGCCTGTGGTAAATCCTCTCACCCCCTGCACCTCTGGCTTTTCCCTAACTCTTGTATGCATAAATAAATAAATCATTAAAAGTAATGCTTAGTGCAGTCCAGGATTTCCCCAGACTCCTAGACAAGAGCCTCTGGACATGAGAAGGGTGAAAAAAACCCACAAGGACTTAATTCTGACCTACACCCACATTTGGGAACCACACCTCTAGAATGAAGTAGAAACTCGGGGCTGTATTCTTATTAAGAGTAATTCAACTTCTTTATACCCGCACAACTATTTTTAGTCCAAAAAAAAAAAAACACCCTATATTATCATCAATGATAGTAATATAACTGCACTTCCTATTAATCATCACTCCTGGAAAATCCCATTTGACACCACATTATGTATTTAAAAGAAATGCTCTGGGATGTTCTGATTTTATTAACTGAGTCACAGAAGAAACTTTAAAGTGGGATGTGGGAGGGTACCAATAACTAATGCACTCAGTGGATTTTGTCTAGACCCAGGGCTAGTTTTAGGCAACTACAGGCAGGGTGATAGCCAACAAGCATCAGCCAAGGCCTGGGACTGGAAAGTAGTTCAGGGGTCAGGCAGTGGGCCGCCAGGGAGCAGGGGATCAGGGCACCAGATCTTCACTGGGCCCGGGCACTGGGATGGCAGGGAGCCTGCGGAAGCCCACATGAACTGGCAGAATGCTCTATCCAGGCATGAGGCCACAGTGCTCCTGGGGCTTGCTGGGAGCCAGCATGGCTCTGAGCCAGACCAGGGACTGCAGGGAACCAGCTGAGCAACAAGCAGAAGCTGAGCAAAAAAGGCAGTTGCCAACAATAATCCCTGTGACTCTGGCATATTCTTCCTGCATCTACTTGACTTTACTGTTTGCAAGATAAAGCAGCACACTCTTTAGAGAGTGCTGAAAAAATGTCTCCCCTAAAATTTTGGGGGAAATTCCCGGGCCTAAAAGCTCCAGATGTGAAAAAAGCCCACTAGATTTTTAAGCCCAGGTGAGGTGCTTGTTTACCACGACCCAACAAGAAATAAATCACTCTACAGTAAATGCACCATCCAATGAACATCACCTTTTATGTTCTATTATTGTTACCATCATCGTTATTGTCAACTGACACCTTAGTGTCATTATCTCCAACCACATTACAGAAAACAGGGTAAAACCCTGAAGTTTGATAAAATGAAATAATGCTGTGGGATAAAGGGGGGCAGGGTGTGAATCCCAGGTCTCCTTCCTCAGCCCACATGATAATTTTAATGACTATGATAACATATTCATAAATTGGAGGCTCCGGGGCATTCAGTGCCTTCATATTGTTGTATAATCATTACCACTGTCCATCTTCAGAACTATTTTGATTTTATAAAACTGAAACTCTGTACCCATTAAATAATAAAACCTCATTCTTCTCTCCCCTAGGTCCCATCAAGTGCCAGTCTACTTTTTGTCTCTGAGTTTGAGAATTCTTGGCATCTCATGTAACAGAACCACACAGTTTTTGTCCTGTCACGGACTTATTTCACTCAGCGCCATGCCCCCAAGGTAAGCAGCACCACGACAGAGGGTGATTTCCATCCACAACCACATCCCACAACCTCCCAGCATTTTTCCATTGTGCCTCTCTGCTACGTGAGCCCGCACTCCTGATTTCACTATGCATGGCACAATGACTGAATCGTGTTCCTCCAAAATTCCAAGTTCTTTAACCAAACCCCCAGTACATCTCAGAATGTGACTGTATTTGGAGACTCGTCCCTGAGAGGGCTAATTAAGGTTAAATGATGTCATATGGCTGGACCCCAACCCAATATGACAGGTATCCTTATTGGAAGAGGGATACCAGAGGGGTCACCCACAGAGGAGAGACCCTGGGAGGACACAGTGAGAAGGCAAATGTCGACATGTTTAGGAAATAAACCTCAGCTCCAACCAAACCTGACACACCTTAACCTTGAATCTGCAGCCTCCAGAACAGTGAGAGAATACATTTCTGTTGTTAAAGCCCAACCGTCTGTGGCACCATATAAATGCAGCTCACCATGTTACTAAACATGGAGAGCTGAGGTCATTCCCTGGCCTCTCCCAACCAGCAGCAGAGTGATTTGTTGGCCTGGAGGCTAGTGGTTACTTGATTCTACATTTATGTGTCAGAAAGGAAAGAATGTGGTTTCTGAGCCTGCCCAGAGGCTGGCAGTGGATGACCTTCCACTGTTTTGAGTTTCCCTAAGACAGAACTGCAACTGGCCTCCCACCAAGATGGTTTCATTGGTCCAATTCACTTCATGGTCACCAAACTGCACCTGCTCTCACGGCCAGCAGACCGGGTCACGGATGGCCCTAAGAGTCCTCTCCAGCCTGCTGCTTGGGCCCTAGGAGAGGGAAAAGGCCCTCAAGAAAGGTCATAGCCTGAGAAATGAGCTCCATCACCTGGAAAGAATATTAAAATTATGAGACTATTTGACCTCAAATTCAGAGGCGTTCTATACTATGGTGTCTGAAACCATCACTTTCTAGTGCCATAATTTTAAGTGATTTTTGCTTTGCTGTAACACAAATAGAGTAATCCTAATTTTTTTCCCCCATTCTAAAACATAAATTCCAAAAAGCAGCCTCCAGATGGGTCAGGAAAGCTAGTGTCCTTGAGAGGAGTCCAGCAGGGTGAGAGGGGTGAGGTGGAAGTGTGGCTTCAGAAAGCAGAAGAGAAGGTCAGGCTAAGCCCCAGGCATGGGACTGAGAGAATGCAACAGAAGCTCAAGTCTCAGTGCAAATTTCCCATGACACTCAAGCAGGAAGCTAATACACACAAAATGCGTAACCTGAAAACAGGGAAACTGAATAAGAATGAGAAAGCCCATTACTGGAAATGAGATTAATTTTCATGTAAGAAAAGATTAAGGGAGCATCAGCCACACTGTTGCTGCCACAGGTTCCCAGGACAGAAGTTTCAGCCAAAAGACAAAGCGGGCAAAGATAGAGATTCCAGGAAAGAAGTTGTTCATGTTTAAAGAACAGAAGGAAAATAAGGGGCTTTGAGAGGAGTAGGCATGAGGCCCAAGAGAACAGATTGGAATAAATCTGGAGCACAAGAGGTGAACTAAGCCTAAAAGGCAAAATGTTGCTACAGAGGAAAGTCCAGCCAAAGCAGCCTCTATGAAGAGCGGTCACAGGGCTGGGTGGCCAACGGCTTCAGACACCTGCTGAGCTTGAGTCATCCTATGCCAATGACTGTCCCAGCCCAAGGTCACCTGTCTTCCTCAACACCCCCTGTGTGAACTATCTGTGCACAGAAAGGATTGCACTTTTGTAGATGGAGAGTTCTGATAGAAAAAACTGACAAAAAGGAGAAAGTGGAAAATTTCTGTGAACCCAGGGCATGATATCTCCATTTAATCTTCTGAGAGTGTCAAAGGGGAAGTTAACCAGCATCAACAGCAAAGGGAACTTCATTTGGCAGTGAGCCCAGGGTGGAGTTATCACTGGGTCAGACATCTTCCGGTTCTATGATCCTGTTTTCTTAACTGACTACTAAATAAACGCTAGTAGATGTACCTAGTTTTACTGATCAGCACAGTTAGAGAACTTATTAATTAAACAGATGCTTATTTGCTCTGGTCAGCCACTGTATTAGATCAAGGAAGCCTTATCCATGAAATAAACTGTTTCTCTCCTGACAAAACTAACAACTCTATGCTATCAAACTGCAATCAGACACCTGCCATAATGCTGACTGACTGGTCTATTCACCCCAAGCTTATTTCCCTCCCATCCCCAAGGCATCTTCCCAGACCTCTGTTTGGTTTGAAAATTCATCCTTAAAAGGCTTACAGGAGCCCATGGTCTCATTTCCTGGCCATTGAAAATGGCCTTCCCCTGATTGCCACTTCTCTTTCCCAACTCAAATTCTCCAAGGATCTTCTACCATATTCTCCTTCTCCCCATTCCTCCTTCCTCCCTGAGAGTTACATTTTTTTAGGCATTCTCCACAGTAAGCCCCTCTTCTGTGTCCTGGATTGGATCGCTCAATCCTTCCAGTTCCCACATGTGTTACCTTAAAAAGGATTCAATTTTGTCTCATTCATGTATCAGTCACTCACATGTCTCCCCATGGTGCCTGAAGATACTTTGTTCTCCCCCATCACAGTCAGCATGCCCTTAGGTTCATTTTCTTATGAAGCTGCTACCCTCTGTCTCACCTTCCTCACCCTGCCCACATTTTTATAAGTGGTCTCTTCCACCACCGCTTTCGCCATCCCCATTACACACCCAGCTGTTGGATGCTTCAAATCTATTTTCTTCAGTGATATTTGAATTTCCCATTAAAAGATAAATAGAAGACCTTATAATTGGTGTGTGAATTCTTCTCAGTTCTCATCTATTCTGCACTATGGCATTTGACACTGGACCACTTCTTTGAAACTTGACTTCTGTAGCTCCCAAGACATCCACTCCCTTCTTGGTCTCTCTCCCATCAGCCTGACTGCAGCTTTTGGACTGCAGCTTTTGACTGAGTCTTCTCTCCAGCCCCATTGACTACAAGCAAACATTCTTGGACGATCTGTCCAAGGATTTCTCTCTCCAAGGACTCTCATGAATTTTCACAACTTCAACTATTAGCAAATACCAACGGTTTCAGTACCCATACCAGAGACCTTCTTCTCATCCATTCCCACTGTACCCTACTTGCAAATGTTTTCCTGCTCATACACAATTGCATGGTACTCAACCACATCTTTTATCGCACACTTAATTCTCTTGCTTCAGGCTTCACCATCTCTCACGGAAACTATTGCAATAGATTCCTAATTATCCTCCATGTTTGCTCCTGCTCTTAGCGTACTCAATTTAGATTCTTCTTTAAAAGCTGGCGATAGTTTACAGTCCCTGGAATAATGTCTAAATTCACTCCTTAAGAGTCTTCACCCTGAGTGTATGTCCCTGTTTCAAATGAGCTGTGACCTTAGAGAAAGTATTTACCTTCTCCGAACCTCTTTAAGCTCTGTGCTTCCCTCCTAGCTTAGAACTTCCTATTTAGTGCCAGATCCCAGGTACACATTTGGAATAGAGCCAAGAGGAGTTAGGGAGTAAGTGTGTATATCTAGAAAAAGTCAGATTAAAGAATGATTTTAAAATAATGGTTTTGGAATAAAGCAATAATTTATGGTCAGAAGTAAATTAGAAGAATACAGATAAACAAATAGAGAAATAAAAATTACCCCTAATCACTCCATCTAGAGATAATCATTGATCATTTTGCTCTATAACTAATGTATATGATATATGTGATTTACCCCCCAAAATGAGATTATTTTATTACCTACCTTTTCATGAACATTTCTGATGCTATAAAATATTTTTCTAGAGAATTATTTTTAATGTTTTCATTAAAACATTCGTTGTGGTGCTTTATAACTTGACTTTTATACCATAATCCATAAGGTAGAACTGGATAGTTACACTACAATTTATTTAAATTTCCCCCAACTAGGTTGCTTTTCATTTTCCCCAATCTTTTTAAAATACTTAAGTCACCACCCTTGTAATTAAATATTTGGTACAACATAAATTTTCTTTTTTAAAGTACACCTTTATGAAGAAGAGGGGGAAAGACCATAGATTCACATAGATAAACTCAGTATGAGTGCGTTATGAAAGACACAAAAGAGCATTTCTTTTTTCTTTCTTTTTAAATTTTTTGCTAAGATAACATTATGTACTTTTATTATGTTTTAGAACATTATGTACTTTTCAGGTGCACAACATTATACCTCAGCATCTATTTATTCTACTTTATGATTCCCTCCAAAAGTCTAGTTTCCATCCACCACCTTGAATTTACCTCTCTACCCGGTAACCCCAGCCTCCTCACCTCGGGTAGTCAACATTCTGTTTCATAATCTGAGAATTTGCTTTAATTTTGTTTTGTTTTATTGGTACTTTTTTTGGGGTTTCTTTATCTTTTTCTTTCACAGATGAGTGAAGTAAATGGAATTTGTCTTTCTCTACCTGTTTATTTTACTTAATATCATATCCTTTAAATCCATCCCTATAGTCCCAAATAGCAAATTTCACCATTTCCTTTTCTAACTGAATAGTATTGTGTATATACGCATACTAATTCAAACAATATGTATGTTTCCCTATGTCCACTGCAGCATGATTTTCAATAGCCAAGATTTAGAAATAACCTCATGCCTATCAATGAATGAATAAAAATTCATTTTAAAGCAAAATTAGTTCCGATAAGACAAGTCAAGTAACATTTTCTTTTTGGGGGGAAATGTGTACTTGTGAATTAAAATACTTCCCAGTAGCAATTAAATACAGTATCTTTGTGACTAAGAATTTTTAGTGAACTGGATAGAATTGGATCTTGTGTTTATTTTAGATTACATTTATTTCAAGTTTAAGAAAAAATGTCACTGTGTGAAATGTCATCGTTCTGGGCTTGTGCACATAGAGGAGGAAACCCCAAGATCAAGGTCTTTGAGAGACCTGCTGAATTTGCAATTGCAACCAATGGTTACTTCCAGTTACCACTTTACAAGAAAAAGTGATTTTAACACCTTTTTTTCTGAGAAAGGAAACGTTCTCAGAAAGGAAAGAAAAGTTTCTTGCTTTGTTATTTACATTTTTAGGTGCTACACCACCTGTGGTTTTTGAAAATTTGCCCATCATTCAACCCATCTAGCCACTCCCACTGGTGAAATAAAGAGTTATTTCTTTCATCAATCAACAGCAACTCTGAAACAAGCACCTCTCTTCATTGCTGGATGCTGCACCAAACATGGCTCAAGCCCCACAGGGCTAATACAGAAAGGAGGTGGGGGGTGGGGGAGAGCAGGTTCACTCACCTCAAGGTTGACATCTCATGCTCCAGGCAAGCTCCTCATTTCCCTTGACCTTAACCTCAGTGTGGGAGAAGATCCACATTCCTGACAGCCATTCTGGATATAATTAGGTCAAAGGAGAGAGCAGTTAATAGTGTTTGGGGAAAACACATCAGCCTCATTCAGCAGATGACCTTAGCCTATCTGACAGTGATGATAGCTCTTTGCTTGTCTGCCTTGTTTCTACAGGGCATATCAGAATCATGAGGTGGCCACACCTGGAGGCAACGCCACAGGTGATCTGAGGGGTTTTCAACCTCAGCATGATCAACATTTTGCCCTGGTAATTGTGTGTTAGGGGCACTGCCCTGGGCATTGTAGGATATCCAAAATATCCTGAACAATTTACTCGCAAGATGCCAGTGACCACCAAAACCCTCCCACTCATAAAATAAAAATATCTCCAGCACTCCCCACACAGGGGAGCACCACTGTTCTAGAGGAGAACCGGCACCACAGGTGAGGAAAGCATCACAGGTAGAGGTAGAAGAAAGCATCGCAGGTAGAGGCCTCGTCTACAGCACTAGGGCCCAGGCTGGTGGTTAGAGTAACAAGGACAATGGTAATTGAAAGTTCACACAGGCCCCTCACCCAGGCCCCCAGGGCAGCAGTTCCAAGAAGCCAGCAGCAACAAAAGATAAGATGGCAACAGCAAGTCACTCTAGATGTGGAACAGGATGACATGTGACTCACATGGCTCAATCCCAGTGGAATGCAGCCTGGTAATGCAGGGGGACCTGAATGCAATCCGGGGGCTTCAATATGGATCACCACCAACAGACAACTTCTTCCTGCCATAACCTTCCCACCAGAAGGAAATTCAAAATCTTCCACTCTAAATTACCCCTCCTATAAAACTCCTCCCACCCCACAGCCTGTAACCTGGGTAAGACTTCCCGGATCCCCACTCTGTGGATCAGAGAACTTTGCCCAGGAACTCAATAAAGGTTCCTGCTGGTCAGAAACTTGGGCCTGGCACTCTCTCTCTCTCCCTCTTTCTCTCTCATCCAACCGCCCCAAAACCTTTCAGTAATTATCCTTTGAGAGTCCACAGTCTGACATCAGACGTTTGTTCTTATCCAAAGACTTTGTTTTATTCCAAAGCATGTCCACAATTAGGCATTATTTAATCTTGAAGATGAGAAAACAAAGACTACCAGTGTTAGGGTTACCCAGATGCTGCAGACCAGATTTGGATCTAAACCTAGCCATCCAGGCTCCTTCTATTACTGCAACAAGATACAGAATGAACCGTGATGATCCATCCTTCATTCATGTAATAAGAAATAAATGTAATAAAAAGTAAAGAAACTAATAAATGAACACACATTCATTTATTTCAAAGATTTGGGGGAGAGGGCTCCAGATAGTGAGGGAGGAGCAGAGAAGTATACTATCATTGGTTCAACTTTAATTTCAATTTACTGACTATAGAATGCATTTATTTGGCTAGGTTACATGGACTAGATATATAGAGTTGTTTCTGAGTCACTGTGTCATTTTCTAATTAAAACCAAAACATAGATATCATAGAAGCCCCAAAGCTAATGTGGCTCTTTTATCTTCCCAAAGTGAGACACTTACAACATTAAGTGAAAAATATGCATTGCTTCTGGTTCTCAAAAAGTGTCTGAAAGAGGGCCTCCCTGGTGGCGCAGTGGGTTAAGCAACGCATTATGAAGCAAACCGCAACCACTGCAGCACGAGTTCGATCCCTGCTGCCGGCCAGAGAGG